>CAOKZL010001584.1:0-322684 GCA_948472985.1 Iguana delicatissima
GGAAACTGAAGTTATAAAAGATACGATGGTGATATGGTCGCGAAATATTGGACATGAGATTAAATTAGGACATTGGAAGAAGAGTTGGGAAGATACACAAAAATTTACTTTAGCACAAAATTTAAAGGAAAATCATATGAAAATGTTGCATCAATGGTACTTGGATCCGGAGAAATTAAGCAGGATATACAAATTGAAAGAAAAGAAATGTTGGAAACGCGAAAGTGAAAGCGGATCTTTTTATCATATGTGGTGGCTCCGTGAAGAAGCTAAGAAATACTGGAGGAAGATCCATAAGGCTATTATGGATATTTTGCAAATAAAAATACCATTAACACCGGAGATCTTCCTGCTGAATATGCTACATCAATTAAAAAAAGAACAATATAAATACAAAAATAGTATACTTTATATGATAACAGCAGCTAGAATAGTATATGCTAAATATTGGAAAAGGAATAGAATACCAGAAATAGAAGAATGGCTAACAAAAGTACAAGAATATGTATCTTTGGATAACTTATCAAGAGCAATGAAAGGGGAAAAAAGAAGTGAAAAAAATAGTGAAATGATGGAAATAAAGAGATACATAGAGGCTAATTGGGCAAAGATCTGTCAAGAAGAATAAAAGGACTTGGATATAGGAAAAGCTGAAAAGGACAATTAAGATAAAGGAACAATTAAAGGGCAGTTAACAGAGATATTAAATATGGGGGGGGGAATGCTAAAAGTGAAAGAAGAACCAAGTAAGAGAAAATGGGAAGTGAAAGTGATGGGAAGAGAGATTTATGTAATAATAGAAAATAGGACAATATGTAAATAGAGGGTGGATAATGAGACTAGCAGAGTTCGTTTTCAATTTATTTTTTATTTAAAAAAAATCTATCTTGTTCCTCTGTTCAAAGACATGAAGCCACTTGCAATAAATTATGAAACCACTTGATCTCAGAAAAGCCACCATTTGGAATGCAACTCCCCACATTTTCCAAACAACATGGCCACTGGCTACCTGAGCTGGGGGATTCTGGAAGCAGTAGTTGACAAGAGCAAATCCCCAAGCTCTGGCAAGGACATGTGAAGATCAGGAGGGGGCCAATGCTCCCAGCTCCCCCAAACATTGCCACCTTGCATGCCATGTCCCTCATTAGCTGCACATATAATAAATGGATGAAATGGCCCCATGGACAGACTGACATATGCATAAGTCTCCTGCATGCAATAAAAAATCCTGGGTCAATTAGAATTCACCATCACATGCAGGAGTGGCACATGTGCAGCTGAAGATGTGTATTGCTACTTTATATATCTGTCAAATGCAGGACCAGAAGGTGGTATGACCAGAGCATGTGTTCTCATCAGGGGTGTGGCTAGCTGATTTATTGTTGTTGAGTGTCCTCAAGTAATTTGTGACTCATAGCAAATCTATTATGATGTTTTCTTGGTCAGATTTGTTCAGGGGGTTGCCATTGCCTTCCTCAGAGACTGAAAGAGTACAACTTGCCCAAGGTCACTCGGTGGGGATTCAAACCCTGTTCTCTCAGATTCTTAATCCAGCACTCAAACCCCTATAACATACTGCAATTTCTTACATGTGTCTTCAATGTACAAGGGGTTCACATGGATCCCAGTTTTCAAGAAGCATATCCAGCTCAGTGACAGTAACTGGATATTTATCATAGACATGGTGACATGATTAGCCTATTATATACCGTACTTTATGCATTTGCTTGCATTATGACCAGGTATCTTTATGAAGGACACAAAAAAATTCCAGCTTGTCTCAAGGAGGCTGCTATAAAACCACTACTCAAAACACGATCCCTCGATCCTACCATTTTGGATAATTATCAGCCTGTCTCTAATATTCCATTCCTGGGCAAGGTTCTGGTGGTGTGTGTGGTGGTCTCTCAGCTCCAGGAGTTTCTGGATGAAACAGATTATCTAAATCCATTTCAATCTGGTTTCAGGCCTGGCTATGGGACTGAGACAGCTTTGGTTGCCTTGGTGGATGACTTACACCAGGAACTAGACAGGAGAAATGTGTCCCTGTTGGTTCTGCTGGGCCTCTCAGCAGCTTTTGATACCATTGACCATGGTATCCTTCTGGGTCATGTTGTGGGAATGGGACTTGGGAGCACTGTTTTACAGTGGCTCTGTTCCTTCCCGGAGGGCCAAACCCAGAAGTTGGTGCTGTGAGACTCCTGTTCAATCCCCTGCCCTTTGGCCTGTGGGGTCCCTCGGGGTTTGATGCTATTTAATATCTACATGAAACTGCTGGGAGAGGTTGTCTGGAATTTTGGAGTTCGGTGTCATCAATATGCAGATGACAGCCAACTTTATTATTTCTTCTCACCACAAGCCAAGGAAGCTGTTTAGGACCAAAACAGCTTAACATCAGTAATGGACTGGATGAGGGCAAACAAATTGAAACTTAATCCAGACAAGATGGAGGTGCTCCTGCTCAGTAGAAAGGCAGATCAGGGAATAGAGATTCAGCCTGTGTTAGATGGGATTACACTCCCCCTGAAGACACAGGTCTGCAGCCTGGGAGTGCTCTTGGATTCAACTCTGAGCCTGGAAGCACGGCTCTCAGCAGTAGCCAGGAGTGCATTTGCACTCTGTTAAGTCTTGTGTGCCAGCTGCGTCCATTCCTTGATGTCAGACCTGACTATGGTAACACATGCCTTGGTTACATCCTGATTAAATTATTGTAACGTGCTCTACATGGGGGCTGCCTTTGAAGAGTGCTTGGAAACTTCAGCTGGTCCAAAGAGCTGCAGCCAGGTTGTTAACTAGAGCTGGTTACAGGGATCACACAACACCCCTGCTGCAACAGCTGCACTGGTGCAGGTCTGTTTCAAGACACAATTCAAAGTGCTGTTGATGACCTTTAAAGTCCTACATGGTTCAGGTCTAGATATCCTCCCCTACAAACTAGCCCAGGCTTTGAGATCTGCTGGAGAGGCCCTTCTCTCTGTCCCACCACCTTCACAGGTGTGTTTGTTGGGAACATGGTAAAAAAGGCCTTTTCAGTGGCTGCTCCCAGGCCCTGGAACTCACTTCCCAGAGAGGTCAGCCTGGCACACTCCCTGCCTACCTTCCGGAGACAACTAAAGACATTCCTATTTCAGTAGGAATTTAATACATAATTAGTATGAAGAAAAGTGCTGGTTATTTTAATTGTCATTTGTATATTGTTTTTAATATGTATTCTAATATTGTTTTCAGTTACTATTGTTCGTTTAGTATGTGTTTTTTGTATGCCATAGTTTTAACTATATTCTCTTTTAAGTTTTGTAAGCTGCTTTGATTCCTTTCAAGGAGAAAAGCAGAATATAAATAAAGATAATAATAACAACAATGACAACAACAACTGAGAGCAGAAAATAGTAAATAAGATGGTTCATTCAATTCTTCTTTTTGTCCAGTAAATGGTATGTTGAGTTTCCTCTCCAGAAATTTCTGAACTTAAATTTCAAATGGCCACTTAGAAAGGCCTTTGAGAGTATATACAGGCCAAAATGTGTAGCATTTTTATTAAGAAATCATTCATTTATTGAACATCTTGAGATGTGTCTCCTGTTTTCTGCCAACTATGATCAACTTTAAAAAAAAGTAGTTTTACTTTTGGATCTTCAAGGACATGACTTATGAGTTGGGTGGCATGTTTATCAACAGTATGATAAAGTCAAGGTGTTGACTTTAAAAATAATTGTATTAGGAAATCACTTATGAGTGTGAGGAATAATGATAAACAGACATTTTTTCCTAAGATAACGCTTGTTACTTTATTGCAGGAAGCTTTTTTTAAAGGAAAGAATTGATTAAAAAGAGATGGGTGCATATTTTGAACAAGATAATAGGGAATGTAAAACAAGGGAGATGCTCCTTAAAGCCGGCAAAAATCATGGTTGTTTTGCTTATGACAAGAAGGATCTTGCCATAGAGTTTGGGGAAAAAATGAGTTTTACCTAGAGCTGTATAACAATGCTGACCATATAATTTTTTAAAAAAGTATAAATGTCTTTTGAAACTAGATAGAGAATGAGCATGTCAAACAATAAATGATAAGGTGAGTCCAAAATTTTGGGCACAATGTACAACTGAAGGAATGGGGAAAATGTGATCTAAAGACATAAAATTTACTTTGTGTTCTAATCTAAAGGAAAATATTATAAGATGGTATTTAACTCCAAAAAGGTTGTCAAAAATGTCTGAGAGTGTTTCAAATCATTGCTGGGGGTGTCAACATAAGAAGAGCTCCTTTTTTCACACATGGTAGACTTGTAAAAAGGTAAAAAAACCATTGGCCTAAGATACATATGATAATGCAAAAAATTTTAAAGGTAGATTTTGTAATGTCTCCAGAAATGTTTTTGTTGGGTATCATGAATAAGAATTTGGATTGTAAATATAGATTCTTTCTTCGTTATATGACAACAGCTGCAAGAATAGTATTTGTACAGACTTGGAAACTGACTGACATCTGGAAATAGAGGATTTGATTGTTAAGGTTGCTGAACTATCCCAAATGGGTAAAGTAGCGTGAATTTTAAAAGACAAACCAATTGAAGATTTCTTAAAAGACTGGAAATAATTTATGTACTTCTTGAGCAATAAGAATCCAAATGATGCAGTAATTTATGGTATGCTATTAATAGTTTTGGTTAGCTTGATCTGTAATGGTAAAATAATATTGTCTTGCTTTCTTTTCATTTTCCTTTTCTCATTACATTTTGGTGGTGGGAGGGGCCAGACCTTTTTGTATATTAGGATTTCAGTGTTTAGTCATTTAGATTAGCTGGTAAGTCAATGTTTTAGATTTTTTTAGTTTATTGTTTAATATTTTATTTTATTTAGTGTGTTAACATTAGTTTGTTACCCAAAAAGGTGGACAATCCTTGAGGTCCTCCAGCAGTACCCACACCTCTGTGCATAAATGGGGAATTAATTGGTTCTAATTAGGAGGGCTGTGAGAGGTAGGGTAACCTAGTGAGATCTTTCCATCAGTGTTTACGGACCCCTTGCAGGAAAACCAAACAGAGATTCAAAGGTAAACTACAATATGTTTCTTGAGAAGAATTCAATCATGCACACACACAAGATCTAAACAGTCACATACACTCACACAAGAGCTAACTGAAGAAAAAGGAAGAAAGGTGACAGTCAAGTTTCAGAGTTCAGGTGATAATTACCAATTCAGAGGAGCAGCGAAGAAACAATGATGTGACTTAGACTTGCATCTAAGGGCAGTACAAATAAGGGTCAAAGTGACAGAATGACATTCAGTATCTGATGTACTGTGACTGACTCAGCTCAAAGCTGAGGGCTTTTATACCCAATTTCTATCTGGAGGGCATAGGTATAAATGGCTCTCTGGTTGAGTAAACAAAGGAGTTTGCAACAGAAACAATGGAGTCCAGAATGAGTTGATGGTCTTACTGTTAGGTGACAGAGACTTAACCAGTAATCTATTTAAGTCTTTCTCTCCAAGTCTCAAGTCAAGTCTCAAGTCTCTACCTTCAACTTTCAAGTCAAGTCCCAAGTCTGGGAGCCAATGTTATACCCCAACCTATATTCCAGAACTTCTGGACAGAATCAAATAACATCAGTTTTAATACTTTAAGCAGAGTCAGCCCTCCACATTTGGGATTTTGCCATCTGCGGCTTTGGAAGTGGAGATTAGGATCCTTCTTACTTCTTGAAGCTGGAGCCTTTTGTGCCAATGGTCATAAAAGAGTCAGCAACTTTGGAAGTGGGGAATAGGATCCTTCTTACTCTCCATTAGCGAAGCTTCAAAAGCTTTAGAAGGAAGGATCCTTCCTTCTCTAGCCCATTACCAAACACATTTGCTGTTCCTCACTGAGAAATGCACCCTGCACTCTGAGGGCGAATTTTGTCTTCTACTCTTAGGAAATGTTATAGAAAGCTCCTCCAATACGCAGCAGGAACAGCTGCTGAGCAGATCTCAAGCCCATTGTCTAACCCATTTGCTGTTCCCCTCTGAGAAATGAGCCCACACTTTGGGCTTCAGACAGATTGTCATGTGACCAGTAGGGAAAAAGTGTTCTTCAAAATCCTATGGTTTCTGGATGAATGTGTTATGTTATTGAACCAAGGGCAGCAAGTCAGTCGCTAAAAATATACAAGTCTTGAGTTGAGTCAAGTTAATGCATTATTTATCACTGAGTCGAGTCTGAATCGAGTCACCAAAGCAACTTAAGTCCAACTTGAGTCCATGTCAATTGACTTGAGTCTACATCACTGGACTTAACAGACATCACGATAGCTCTGTAATGTTTGGACTGGCTTGTGGATAGTGGGAGACATTTCCAGGTTGGTGGGAAGAAGGGTTGAAACAATCAGTTGCTATTGTCTGATAAAAGTGCTGTTACAGGCTTAACTTAAGCCTATCACCTCTGCAGCTACCTGATGATTTCCTGACCAAGACCTGGCTATGCATGGAGGCGATCTCTGACCTACCTTTGCAGTGCACGTGTTCAGCCAGTGTCTTCCTCTTGTCCAGTTTGGCCTTCCTGTCATATCAGGGTACATTTCATATCAAAGCCAATTAATATATCTTGCCAATTAAATCATATTCCACCAATTAGACCATATCACAGTGGGGGGCTACTAACAAGTTTATGTTTATGTTCCAAACATTTTGTTGGATTTTATGATCAGTAACCATACAAAAATTTAAAAAATACTCTAATTTGTATTGTTTCTAATTTTTGTAATGATTTACAGTGTGGAAGTTTATTGTTGTGTGCCTTCAAATCATTTTTTTTTTTACTTAAACTAACTCTAAGGCAAACCTATTGTGGTGTTTTCTTGGCAGAATTTGCCCAGAGGATTAACCCTTGCCTTCCTCTGAGGCTGAGTGTGACTTGCCCAAGGTCACCTGGTGGCTGTTCATGGCCAAACAAGGATTCACACCCTTTTCTCCCACTGTCCTAGTCCAGCACTACATGATACTTACACAATTTTTGTCTGACATATGATAGAAAAAGCATTTGGGAAGAGGTATACTCTTTTTGAGATTTTTGACTGCTTGGAACTTAACCTGGGACAAGCATTGGTGCAATTTTTCCTCTTCACTGTTTAAAATATGAAACAGCTGTGGAAGACTTAAATTGGGAGTTTAGTATCAGTCGGAGGAAGTCCTTAATCCTTTTCCTTCATGCTCTTCAGCCCGTCAGTATTGCCCTTTCTAATCTGCTTTTTTCCCCTTGAGGGGCAAACAACCAGACTCCCCTTCCCTTCTAGGATTTTCCTCGATGGTGTCATTTTGTTTTCTATTGTTGAAACAGTATTTGATTTTGTAGTAGATTGAACTGTATCACTTCAAAATTGCAAATTGGTTGCAGGGATTATATTTAATGTTTAGTTAGAGGCTCCTCCATCTTTCTTGTTTTAGACTTCATATAGTGCTTTGAGTGTAGGAAATTGGTTGACTTCACCCTTATAGCAGCAATTCTATGTTAATTTATTCAGAAATAATTATTTCTATTTGGTTCTCTCACTACTAAGTGAGACTGAGATAGTTAAGTCCTACTCAACTCAATAAACACTTCTGGAAGGCAAAGTTAAGGCGTGCCTTTCCTTCTTGGCTTCAAAATAAATTATAAACAAACTCAATAGCACAGTGGAAAAGCAGATTCAGAGAAGATACATTAACCTCCCACATCATCCTTCCCATCTCCTCCCATCAGCACTGCTCTGCATGTAAAATCCCACAGTTTTGAGTCTCCCCACAGGGTATTTGGGAGAATTGCACTTTGGGATGCAAAGGACCCAGGATACCACTGGTGAAGTAACTGACTTGAGATCTTCCCTTATTTCAATTGCAAAGAAACAGTGATTATAACATGTCTGGTAAGAAAATTCTGTTTTAACGTTTTGCATACAGTAACGATCCTGCACCTCAGAACAATACTATTTAATATTTAGACTTATTGTGGTACAATACAGCCATATTTATTTGTGCCATAGGTCTTGTTAATCTCTCGCCTAAACAAAACTAAATCTAAAGAGTAGTAATTCATTTTCCAGATTAGTTTATATTTTCAGGTTTCCAGGTTAGATACTACTTTTCTATTTCTATTTTATTCTATTTGTAGGATTTTAGTATTTGGGTATTTTCCACTTTCTAGACTGAAATAGGTCAGCCTAGGAAACTTTATATGTAATTTGCTTTCTTTGCAGACTACCTGATTAAGATGGCCAGGGAGCAGCTGTTCTTGTTTATCAGTGAAGTAGAAACTTATTATTTACTTAAAAAAAAAAATCTGCAGACGCAGATGCAGAGCAGCGCTTTGCTTTATTTCATATTCCCATGTGCTAAGGCCAAGCATTTACTATTACTGCTATTACTGAAAAACAGATGCCAAAGGCTGTTTTTGAGTCTTGACTGCAAGTGGCCCAGAGGTTTCTGCTCTCTTTCCCCTGCTGGTCCCAAAGCATCTGTTCGACCCCCGCAAAACTGTCTGGAGGGGGAGAAATGGCAACCGGGGCGGAGGTATTCCGTTTTCAGGATCCACTCCCTGCTTGGCCATTTCCGCACTAGCCTGTTATAGTGCGATTATTCCACTTTCAACATCCTACGCAACATACCAACATCCTATGTTGAAAGGCCCCTCCCTAGACTGCAAACCCCAGGATTCCACAGGATGTTGAAAGTGAAATAATCGCACTATAACAGGCTAGTGCGGAAATGGCCCTTGTTTCTACTACCCATGTAGAAGAGAGCGAAAGTATCGGCCCCCCCCCGCCAGCACCCCCAGCGGGCTACCGTAGCCTCTCTTATTAAAATAGATTGGGGAAGTCCCCTGGCACCCTTTCATAAAGGATCCCGTCCCGAAAGCCACCATGCTGTAAGCTGTGTCCGTTTCACGGGTCTTAACGAGGAGTTATCGGGTGCGCTGAGGCCCTGGCCCCGCCCCGCGCCCCGCCCCGCGCCCCGCCCCGCCTTTCTCGGCGGCTCGTGTCCCCCCGCGCGCCGGGCGCTCCTTTCCGTGCCCATCTTTGGCGCTTTCCCCGCTGAGCGAAGAGAAGGAGAGGCGGGCGGGGAGAGCCGCCTCCCGGCCAAGGCCGCTGCAGCTGCGAGCTGGTCTCGGGGGCGGGTCTTTCCGGCTTCCAAGCCGGGCCCCGCCATTCCGCCGACTTCGCGCCGGCCTCTCTTTGTGCTCCCTCCAAGCCGTCGCGCCTGGAGTAAGCACTCCCGCCCGTGCCGAGCGCAGGGAAGCGGCCCCCTGGAGCCGCCCAGCGACGTCGGTATCGGAGGAAAGAGCGGTCCGGCCCCGAGGGCGCCCTCCAGCAGCTGCCAACCGAGAAAGCGTGCGTGTGTGTGTGGTGCTGGCTAGCTCTTGCCGAAGCAGCGCGCCGTCCTGACCTGATTCCTTCCTGGAAAGTGAGCGGTCTGGTTGGCTCGTCACCCTCCTCCGTTCTGAAAGAGAAGAGAGAAAGCCGGGGTTGCCTTTGTTTCCCTGCTTCCCCTCTCCCACCTGAGCAGGGGATTTGGTCACTTTCTCGGCCCTTTCTTTGGTCCCTTCTCCCCAGGCCACTTCAGTGTCCGCGCGCCCGCCGTCACATTCGGTCCCAGGGCCGCCTGGGTTCATTGCCGCGTCCTACGGCGACAGGATGCCCGGGGGGACGCCTCGCCTGCCTCCCAGCGCCTCTGAGTGCGTCTGAGAAGAAGCCGCGGGAGGAGAGGGGACGTCGGCCGCAGGAAGGGAGAAATGAACCATTTCCAGCAGGGGATACTGCTGCTGCTGTTCTTATTCCGGCAGGTAAGCCCAGCTGAAGAATAATTCCCTTCATATATTTGTTTGACTTGTAAATGCTCTTGAAAATGAGAAAGCGGTCTGCCCTTTTTCTCCCCAAATGTTTACTTCCATGTCACACCGAGGACCCGATGAGATGAATGACCAGTAAGGCCTGGGCCATTTCTGCACTAGCTTGATATAGTGCTGTTATTCCACTTTCAACATCCTATGGAATCCTGGGGTTTGCAGTGTAGGGAGGAGCCACAAAGGTGGTGAACTGTGCCTGTGTGGGTGTAAAGTGGGGGCCCAGTGGTGGAGTGGTAAATGTGGATGTGGAGGCCCTCATTGTGGCAGTCCCTATAGCAACACCCCCAAGGAGAGATCAAAAGTGCAGGTGGACGTGTTGATCTAAAAGAAGCAGGAAAAAATTTCTAGCACTTTTCATATCTATCAGAAGCAGATCTTTTATAGTTGTAAGAGGTCTTAGTTACCATTCAAGATGCAGCCACCCCAAAATGTGCCAGCAACGGCTCACCACCATTTCTTGTTACTGAGAAAAATCTGTTTCCTTTCCAACTTCTGTGAGAATTGCTGCTAAACTGAAAGGGAACAGCGGAGGGGGGAGGTGCTGTCATAGCCAAATAAAAAAAAAACCCTGTGTCTTCAACCCTTCAAGCCCTGGATTTATTACATCACTATAGAAGCTGTTATGGTTTACTTAGGGTTACCCATGTTCTGAAAAACAAAAAAGAGGGCACATTTACTGATTGAGTTTTTCGTACCACTGATCACTATGACAGCTCTCACTTTAAATACACTATAGATTCTGAGCAGTTGTAAGAGGATCCAGTGCTCCTCAGTTGAGTCACTCAGCCCTAGCACTGTCCTGGTAACAGTGATGAGGTGTCTTTCTCCTCCCTACCATCTTTCCCCCTGCTGGACTTTCCTCTCAGAATGGAAGAGGGTGGTGGCCCCAGCCCAGCTGGAAGTCACATGGTAACCCTTACAGGACTGATCCTAGCTGGCTTGAGGGCTTCTCCCACCCTGTTTTGACTTGGCATGGCTCTCTTCCTCTTCTTCTGCTACCCGATCACTGCTTTCCCCAATCCAGACCTCATAAGAAAACCTAGGGATTTAAAAATTCACTTGGACAGAAATTTTAACTCTGAAAAAAAGGATATGTCAGGCAAATTGGAGGAGAGGAATTTTAGCTCTGAAAAAAGAGGGCATGGCCTGGAAAAGGAGGGTGAATGGTAACCCTGCATTTAGTGCTCCACAAACATGTCCTCAAATGCAGAAAGCTAGATTCAAAAGAGAAGGGTCTTATTCTTCCTGGCATGCTAGTTTTATTTGTGCAAGTCAATCTCCCCCAACATTTTTAGGAGGCGGAATAACTATCATGGCTGAGCCTTCACTTGCAGTCCAAAGTCTGGTTACGTGTGTAATTTCATCCAAGTATATATTATACACAATTATATGTAAATGTCTATTGATTCTGTCTTAATTAAAAAACAGCCTTAGAGTGGTGAGCCAGTTATGAGATGGGTAAGAGAAAGAGCAGTTTCCCTCCAGCCATTTTTTTCCTGTTCAAAATGCCCCATCTGTAGGGAGTAAGACAGCACATATTTCCTCTCCTGGAAGGAGAAAAATAGCCTAGGGGGATTTCATATAAAACCAAAAGGCCAGCGCTCTCTTCAAGATTCTAATCTATAGAAGCTTTTCAGTCCATGACAATGGTGTTCATGTGTTACATTCAATGCTTATATATAGTTAGACTATATGTAATGTGTAACATTCAACATGTGTATACTGTTTATAGGTTGTTGATCTGAATACTCAAATATTTTATTTTTAAAATTTGTTTCCTACTTTTCTTCCAAGGAGCTCAAGGTGGCATACATAAACTTCCTTAGCATTTTTATCATCATAACAACCCTGGGCAGGTAGATGGCCTGAGAGAAAGTGATTGGTCCAAGTTCACTTAGTGAGTTTCATGGTCAAGAGTGAATTTATAGCTGAGACTCCTCACAGTTCTAGTCCACTATGCTAACTGATAAACCAAGCTGTATTATACACTCCTTGTGTTTGTTAAAGGATTACTGGACAATTGTCCAGTATCCTTTTGCCCGCTGAAGGACATTTCTTCATCTGGAAGAATGTGTGACAGAGCATCATAACTCTTACATTAGCCTTATTTTACTCAAGATTAAAAATTGGGAGAAATCGGGATGGGGTAAAAAAGTAAAAGAACATTGAATTTTTTCCCCCCAAAAATGATATAAAACTATTGATGCTCTGTTACAGAGGTTAAGAGTCTTAGTGTTTTCAGTGGGATTTGTCTGGCAGCGTACTTTCTGTCTGATTATTATAAATACGGGGATTCAGTTGTATAGATTTCTAAATTTTTTTAGGACCCTTTTGTACACTACACCATTATAGTACCACCTTTTCACTTGAAGTGCCATGGTTCCATCCTGTGGAATCCTGGGATTTGCAGTTTAGGGCACCAGATCCCATCTGGTCTTGAAAGCCAAGCAGGGTCAACTCTGATTAGGAATGGATGGGAAACTGCCGATGAAGACCAGGTGCTATAGGCTATATTTCAGGGGAAGGAACTGACAAAATTGCCTCTGAATATTCCCTGTCCTAAGAAAACCTCATGAAATTCATGGAGGTCTCCATAAGTCAACAGGCAACTTGAAGGCATGTGTACACACACACACATTTAGTGCCTCATCAAGACTGCAAATCACAGGATTCTGTGGGATGTTGTGGTAACAGCTATAGTGTAATTGTGTAGCATTAAAGAGTCCTTAATCTATGAATCAAAACATTGTTATGAAACTTTGGACAAGCTAATTGCTTTACATGGTTGAATGAAATAAACATGTGTGTTTTTGTTCATTTAACTGTTCTGTGGCTGTACCCATGGTTTGTTAAGATGAACTAAGATTCTTGTACATAGCTACAAATCAATTATGAATGCATGTAAAGAGATTATCCCAGACATTTGAATGAATGTACATACAGTGTGAATACATGTTCTGTTGAATGTGTGAACTAAAATATTGTCCTCCATCCTACAAGTTGCTTGCAACATGACCCTGAGAAATAGTCTAATTACTTTATAGAGTTGAAGCCATAAATTCATTCTTATATGACAAACAAACTTACATAAATTCATTGTAGGCTTGCTTACACTTATTATTCATTGCTGATAATGTATTTCCCTAGGGCATCTCTGAAACCTCATTTTCAATAGATCTTAAGTGCATTTTTAGTTTTGAATCTTACAGTAAGATGATTTCACATTTTATTTTTCTCCCCAGTATTGTTTTGCTGGTGCTATTCTCTTTTGACTCTTTCTACTGCCTTAGGCCTTTATAGATTTTTATTTTCAGAGAAAGGTCTGTTAAACTCTGTCTTGCTATAAATTGTCAATGAATGTAGTATATATCTCTTAAGTCTTCAGGAACCATTGTTGTTATGGAATAATAATTACAGTACTTCTTGGTAGAAGTACTTTAAAAGGAAGATCCCTCAGTTCCTCAACATCCACTGAAAAGGTATGTGAGGAGTAGGGTGGCCAGAGTGAAAACTGGAGGTAACAAGCAAAACCTGCTGAAATTGCCTATTCTACACAACCATTAAAGGTTTAGGAACCATTTCCAGTTTTTACTCTTGCAAGTTGAGTAAAGGTGCTGGGCTAAGCAGGCCCTTGACTGTGTCAGATTCCTTCCTTACATGGCAAAGCCCAGTGTTCATTCACATATTACAGTGTGCACTGACCCCCTTTCAACAGCGTATGGATGCACAGATGGTAGGGATGCATTTTGAGGGGACAGTAGCAAGCTGAAGACATGACCACTGAAGACAGTGGGGGCAGGGCTACTTCACATAAAGGTCCTCTTGTATTCATTCCACAGAATGTGGGGAAACTATGTATGTATACTGTGGAGAGAGCAGGCAGGAAGTAGTTTCTCTTTTTCTCTCTCAGGATCACCCACTAAATAGTGGGAGAATCAGGATAGAAACAAGGAATTTTTTTTCTTACACAGCACTTTGTTAAATTATGGCATTCACTGTCATTGAAATAGTGCTAGTGGCTAAATTGGACAGAACTGCAAGAGAACTGACTGGATCACTGATGGCTACTGGTCATGGTGGTTGTGTGTTGCCTCCAGTATCAGAGACAGTATGCCTCTCAATGTCAGTTGCTGGAAAGCATAACCAGGAAGGTGTTGTTGAAGTTCTGCCCTGCTTCTGGACTTCCCATGGGCCCCTATTCAGCCATCGTGTGAACAAAATGCTGAGCTTGAAAGGATTTTGGTCTGGTTCAACATGGCTCGCCTTGTAGTGGCTCAAGGCTCAGTGTATAGGGGTTTTTTTTTTTAATGCATTTGTCAGTGAACCTCCATTAATTCTTGCTTTGCGTATCCGCATCATATTACAAATCATGTTATACTGGTTAGACTGGTCAGCATTTCACTGAGCAGAAAGATCCTAGGTTTTGAATCTGCTGTTTATAAGGATATGTTGAGGTTACTCAGGCCATGTGGTAGGATAATACCTATAGTCTTATTACTTTATATTTTCCAGAGGTAGTTCCGGATTTCACAGCTCTGCTATTTCACAAACATTTCTTGGTTGCCTGAAAGTGATTCTGACTTGCCAAATACTACAAGCCAACTCACTTGATTTGGTATTACTATGGAACTGATATTAATAAATGATGTTAATATAGTGGTGCATTGTAAAATATAAGCATTGCCAATTTCTGGAGGAGAAGAGAGACAGACTGATTTGGAAAAAAGAGGGCCACGCCATACAGGTCATGGATCTGAGGTCTGTGACAAATTAAGCCCCAGTCTGAAATTCATTTTTTAACAGAGAGCAGATTAAGGCAAAAAAAAAAAAAAAAGTGGAAAAATAAGTTTTTTATCACAAAGACTATTTGGGTTCCATTATTTAGTGATGCACATTGTCTCAGGAAAGATTTGCTTGAGAAAATAATTTTCACAGATAATTTCTGGCCACATTGCCTTGTTGTTGTTCTAACTGAAGATGCTTAAATTTTCTGTAATTGGGCTTCTGTACCTTCATGGCCATTTGACTTTGTAAAGTGCTTAGCTGTCTTTCTCAACCTTTTCTGATTCTGGAAGAGCCCTTGAAATAATTTTTCAAGGTCTCAGGGAGCCCGTGCATAAAAATTATTTGCTATATCTATAGGTTAAAAAAAAGTTTGTTTTCAATAATGATCACTCGCAGTAACTTGGGGTTTCAGGGAACCCTGGTTGAAAGCATTTTCCTAGACCAGATACTACATAATTTGCGGTTGTTTTACTTGATAGAAATAGTGTGGAAAGCACAAAGAAATCCTTTGTTCAGTATTAGGTGATATACCTCCCCTTTCTCTCCACCATTGAAATCATTCAGTGGTTTAAGAGAAGCCTTGAAATATCAACCCGGGCTTTCATGGACCATTTTACTGAGTGTCTCTTTTAAGAACCCAGCTTAGATTAAATTCAAAATCTGAACTGTCACATTGACTGACTGACCTGTAAAGTTTTTGTTGGTACAAAGAAATTTTATTTATTTACATGAACAATTATATGCTGCCCTTTAGTTGTTAGTATGCCAGAGTGATTTACAAAATGCAATCAAATATAAAAACCCAAGTAAAACTATTAAAAAATTGGGGTGGGGGTTACATATAAAACTGTCAGCCTTAGCTGCAGTATCCAAGTCCATGAAGCAAATTCCCGGAAACATCTTTTAGCTTGAGGAACAAATTCAATTTCAATGAAGTTTTGGGGGACTACGTTGGTGGGTGGGGCCCAAGGCAAAATTATTTGTTTATTTACCTGTGATTTACCCTTTTCCCCAGCCCTGGGAGTCAAGACAGCTTACAGTAATTAAAACAGGCATGATTACAAGTTGTCATTGTTATAACATACAAAAACTTAAAATATAGTTAAGCTATAAATATAACTGAGCTATTAATACATTTCATTACCCGTTAAGCATTTATGGATTACAATTTTTTTAAAAAACAGTACAGTTTCCCCATACACAGTCAGTTCTCAAAGGCCTATCCAAAACCAAGACACCATTAACTTTGTCCTGGTAACTAAACCACTTCTGCATTACACTGTTATAGTGCTATTATTCCACTTTCAACATCCTGTGGAATTCTGGGCTTTGTAGTTTATTGAGACCAAAGAGCTCTCTGGCTGAGAATTCCAAATGCCCCTCCCTAAACTGCAGACTCCAGGTTTCCATTGGATGTTGAAAGTAGAATAATAGCATTCTAACAGTGTAGTGTGGAAATGGCCAAGGTATTAGAAGAGGCATTTCAGCCTTTTATAATGTGAACAAACCTGTTCAAAATGCTGGGAACAGCCAAATAATAATATGATAGATAAGAGGTATTGGCCACCTGGGGAGACACAGGTTTGGCCTCAAGAACGGGAGGTTTTCCACTAATGAAGTGTTGTGATTTACCTCCAGGTCTAGGCTGCAGTTCATCAGCTGTACTCACCAACTCATGAGGCAGTGCTTCATAGTATCTCAGAAAGATGGGGCCATTTTACATTGTTTTCCTACACAACTATTTTCCAAAGAACAAAGCAGCTGCTTCTCCCCACTTTGTCTTAGCACAGGAGGTGTCTGCGGTACATAAATATCTACTTTTATTCTGGATTTGCAGTAGTATATTCTTGAAGTGATGTTGAAATATCTCTACCCTGTATTAAGGAGTGAGTCACAAACATACTAGTTGGTACAAACTTCTGGACTAGTCCACTGTGCACACACTGAGGACCAAGGGGGTTGTTATTTGCTTGATGTGTGTGTTGTGTAGAGGCAGGATGGAGGTGATGAAAGAACAGAGGATATAGTTCCTTTGTGGCCACTGTGAGAGTGTGGGTTTGCATAGAAGTTTGACATCTGTATCTCTGGCCCTTTCTGCACCTTACCTTTTCCCAGTGGCATCCGGTGGGGATCCTGGCAGTGGCTCTGTCGGGAGGGCAGTGTGACAGGAGCGCTCCCCTCCGTACCAACTGCATCCACAGTGAAGGAAGCACCACGGCCCCACCTCTTCCTCCCACAGTGCAGCTGGGTACTTCTCCAGGCTGCTCTGGGGCAGGAAGTACAGCCATTGTATTTCCCAGTCTTCTGCGTGACAGGTAAGTCTGTGATGGTGGTGCGATTGTGGGTCATTGATGGGGAAAACCCGTCAATGATTTACTCTGTTATTGCACTGCCTGGGGGCGAGAGAAAGACGTGACCATAACAATGTTATGCAGAACCATCATCGTGGTCCCGTCCTTCTCCTGCTCTTATGGTGAGTTGGGAGGGTTATTCAGAAAGGGCCTCTGTGTGTGTACTTACACTTATGCTTACAATTCTGAGTAATGTTATTCACTTGTAGTCTTAAAATAAGTAATAACTTCAGATTCAGAGCTTGCAAAAGTCTCCCCCCAAGCTTTGATAACTTTGATGTAACTTAATCTACTTCCTCACCATACAAAACCAGCAATATGGTACAGTCATATTAGAATGTATTGTTCTACTGCTTATCATGAGGCTCAAATACTCAAGTTCTGTTTTCTACTATTAGAGTTCAAGGGTGATTTATGGTTGTCTGGAGTAGTGGCATCACAAGGGTTGGTGTCACCCAGTGCGGTAACTCATGGTGTCACCCCTGTGGACTTCCTCCTGTACTAGACCATACAGAAACCTTGGTAATGTTTTTGTACTAATGTTACTCATAAATTGTAATTCCCGTATGTCACTCAATGTGATGACAGTAGTAGTGACATAAAAAAATTAGCAAAATTAAAATTACACCTTTAAATGATAACATCAGACACACAGCCCTTCATCTCCTTTGGCAAGTGTGAAGGGGATGGTGACAGAGAGGATGAAGGAGTTTGTTCACTGAATGAGCCCTCTGAATTGGTTTTATGACATCACACAGCTAAATCTTATTAGCTACATAGTGTCTTCACACTGTCACCTTCACTTACATCAAGGATGGCCAGATACTGTTGGACTTTTTTGTTATAATTTGCCAACAAGTTAACTATGCAGCCCTATGCAAGAGGGACTTCCAAGAGCCTCTCTCATCAACTGCCTTGAACAGGTTTTGCAGATTCAGGGCCATGTCTTCCTTGAGTCTTGATGGATCACAAGCTGAACATGAGTCAGCAGTGTGATGCAGCAGCCAAGAAAGCCAACACAATTCTTGATTGCATCAATTGGTGTATGATGTCTAGACTGAGGGAGTACCCACTCTATTCTGCATTGGTTAGGCCTCATTTGTAATACAGTTCTGAGCACCTCAATTCAAGAAGGATATTGACAAGCTGGAACGTGTCCAGAGGGGGGCCGACCAAAATGGTGAAGGGTCTGGAAGCCATGCCCTATGAGGAATAGCTTAGGGAGCTGGATATGTTTAGTCTGCAGAAGAGAAGGTTAAGAGGGGACATGATAGCGGTGTTTAAATATTTGAAGGGATGTCATGTTGAGGAGGGAGTAGGCTTGTTTTCCACTGCTCCAGAGACTAGGACAAGGAGCAATGGATTCAAGCTGCAGGAAAGGAGATTCCACCTGAACCTCAGGAAGAACTTCCTGATGGTCAGAACTGCCCGGCAGTGGAATATGCTGCCTCGGAGCATGGTAGAGTCTCCTTCTTTGGAGGCTTTTAAGCAGAGGTTGGATGGCCATTTGTTGGGAATGCTTTGTTGGGTGTTCCTGCATAGCAGGGGGTTGGACTGGATGGCGACTGTGGTCTCTTCCAACTCTATGATTCTATGATTAAGTCTGTGCACTTTGATGTGGACTTCCTGTTTTCCTACTGCCTTCCACTTTGCCAAGCATTGTAGTCTTTTCCAGTAAGTTATGTCGTTTCATGACATATCCAATGTACATCAACCACAATTTAGTCTTCTTGGCTTCTAGTGAAACTTGTTGACTACGACTCCCTTAGTTTCTGGCTATTAGCAGTGCTGGCTGAGGCTGATGGGAGCTGGAGTCCAGCTGTTATCTGCTGTGCAGCAGGTTTCTCATCCCTGACTCACATGCAATCCCAAGGAGAAAAGAAAGCCTGAAATTTTTAAATTTTTATTTATTTATTTATTGTTGCTGAGCTCGTTAGGAAGCAAACCATCAGCAATCAGTGTATACCACAAAAGAGTTTCAGGGAACATTCTGTTTCCCATCCTGTCAGCATTTTAATACCTGAAATCAAAACAGGAGAAGACTTAGCAAAGCTCTACTTGTTGGCATAATGAATTAGTAACTGTCTGGATCTCTGGAGATCCTACAACCTACCTTATCCCTTCTGTATATTCCATAGCTTGAGGAAAGGAAAGACTAATATTACATAGGGCAGATAAAAGTTACAGGATATAGGGAGATGAAATTAGGGTAGAAGATTATATACCGACATGTGAAGATTATACACCCATTTATTTTCCAGATATGTGTAGGAAGAGAAGTGAAAGCTGGCAGTCAGGTTTCCCCTGGTACATCCAGGTGTGTCACTATGAGAAGGGGGCAAAAAAGGGTATTGGCCCTGCATAAGAATTTTGCTGTCCTCCATGGAATTTTCGTTTGATACCAAGAGCCAGTGTTGTGTTGCTGTTTTAGTGTTGGACTAGGACACTGGGAGACAAAAGTTTGAATCCGTGTCTGGCCATGGAAAGCTACTGGGCAAGTCCTTGGGCGAGTCATACTCTCTCAACCTCAATGGAAAGCAAGAACAAACCCCCTCTGAATGAGTTCTGCCAAGAAAACCCTATTTGCCTTAGGATTGCCATAAATTAGAAATGGCTTGAATGCACACAACAACAGCACCCAAATTTCTAGCTTTGCTGAGAGTGAGTCATTGAAAATCATTTACACCTAGAACTCTTCTATCTCTTGTGTTCACATTCCCTTGGTAGCTTTGTCTGCCCCTTTTCTTTAGATGCCAGAGTTACTTGCTAGAAATTTGGAGACTGAAATAAAATTTTAAAGAGGCAGCAGAATTCTTGTGGGAGGGGAATACACTCATTTTGTTGCACGCAGACCTGTAGCTACACTCTTCAGTGCACTTAAAACTTCAGAATCTAGGAAGGTAAAGCTAGGGTATGACTCTCAACTATTTTCCAGGTGCATAGCTGTTGGGAAGTGACAAATGTCATGGAAGTTTTGAACATACACTGCATATCAGGGATATTCAGTGTGTTCACTGGTGCACTGCTTTGATGTTACTCAGTAAATAAACAAGGCATACCAGACAGAACTAGCAGAGCAGGATTTATTTTTGATGGTGTTTCGAGTATTGGTGGGTGCCTGCTTATGGAGAGAAAGGAGTGTGCCGTTTCCTAGTAACATCTATTCATATTGTGCAGGCCAAACAAGAAGCTTTGGGCCCATCTACCAGCCATGCAACATGGCGATATTTCTTTCTCTTTTTTCCCCCACCTTTGAGGGAAGGGGTGGTAGGGTGCCACCTGCCTGCTTATTTCCCTGGTGGGTAGATGAGAGATCATCTCTTTGTCTGCTGAATCATTTCTCTTGCTTTCAACCCAAAGGAGCCTCTGTTGACATGCCACTGCTCTGCTCCAAGAGGGAGGAGAGCTAGATGCTTCAGATAGCATACCCTTGTGGGGTGCAACAGGATGCTGCAGTTGGAGAGACCATCCCTCACCCCCAGGACACTGCTGAGCAGTCATGCCGTGCCTGGGAAGGAAAAAAAATATAAACACACAAACAAAAAAAACATGGCTCATTACCATTTTTTGGTAAATCATTGCAGCACAGAGACATGCACAGATGGCCCTGAGCCTCCAAAAATGTGGTCAAAAGTGTTTGTGTCCTACGAGGCATGTAGTTAGTGTTGAAGGGTGGATGAGGGGGTAGGTGGACTGTTATGGAGGAGGAGCGGCAGCAAGGTAGAGTCAGCCTGGCAAAACACAGAAAGAGCCTACATTACATGGCAGGCTTGCTGGCAAGCAGATGGGGGCTGGCTTGGTCTGTGTTTTGATTCCAGCTTGGAAAGGAGGGGACTTCTCTTCCTTCTGGGATGGGTGAGGGGAAAAAGAAGAAAGTGTAGAAATATTGGGCACTGGTGTCACTAGGCATGATGTCATCCCCTCTGACAGTTCAAGCCAGTGCAGTCCCCTCCCCTGCACCTTCCTAATGATGCCATTGGTCTATAGCTTTTTCTGCCATAGTCTCAAGAATTTTTTCCCTCCTAATATTTCTGATCTTGAGTTCTGTGTGTAATAGAACAGATTTCAGTAAGTGTTATATCCTTGCAACATTTGCTTTAGCTCAGTTCCAGATGTCCCCCAAAATTTCCAAGGAACTTAATAATGGTCAATCTGCCTTTTCCTTTTTTCATGCCTTTTCCATGTTGTTTAAGTAGTGCGGTAAGGTTGTAGCAGTGAACTGTGGAGCAACTCACATGATAGAGCAATAGAAGATTAAGCTTGTAATGCACAATCCATTTAGGAAAAGCAGTATAGTACTTCCACACGCTCTTAATGGACTTTAATAATAGGGTCATTCAGCATCAGTTGTTAATGCTTCAAGCACGTGTTCCTCTTTTTTGTCTGCTGTAGGAGAACTTCCTTTGGTCTAGAGTTTAAGTCTTCCACATATTTGGGGTTATTAGGGAGTAAAGCATTTAGACCAGAGAACATGGCTTCAAGGTAGATGCCAACCTTCTTTTAAAATGGATTTTTGGACTCGAGCCCTTTTAAAAGAAACTAAATGCTCTTTTATCTGCAAAATGGTTGTACATTGTGGAAATAGAATGCTGGACGAGGCAGATTTTATCTGATCCAGCACAAATGCTCTTGTGTTCTTAGGCAGTCTTTAAGTTTCCTCCATGAGTAAGTGACAACTGTTCAGTTAATATCAGAAAAACTTAAGATATGTACATGAGGAAATGGTTAAAGTTCCCTGCCCCTATGTTTCCAGCCACTAGGACTCAGACCTGTTAATCATTAGTCCTGTCTATCAGACTTAGTTCAGTTTCTTGGATATTGTAAGGGATTTTTTATCTGCTACCATGTATAAAGCCACTGAGTGGAAGGAATGGGCAGACATACCTGCAAAGCTGCTCTCAGCGCTGGCATATTTCATGACATCTTGAAATGCAACAAAAGCCCCAGGCCCCTTTCAGGTATTGACAATTTGCTTGGAAAGGTCTCTTTTGAACAGGCTTCTAACAAGGGATGAAATTTTGGGTTATAGTATGGGAGTGTTCTGTTGTATGATGCTGACTTTTATGGAAACCTGCCTCATACTGGGTTAGACCCTTGGTCTAACTCAGCTTTGACTGTAGTGACTGACAGTAGCTCAGAGTCTCACTTGGCAATCTTGGGGACTGAATCTAGGACAGTGGTTCTCAACCTTCTTAATGCCGCGACCCTTTAATACAGTTCCTCATGTGACCCCCAACCATAAAATTATTTTCGTTGCTACTTCGTAACTGTAATCTTGCTACTGTTATGATTTGTAATGTAAATATCTGATATTTAGTCCGCCATAAATGATACAAAGTTTGAAGATTTGGTTTCACTGCATTCAGACTGAATTAAATCCAAAAATAAATCTGGCATGGGAATAACACTAGATTTTGTAGGCTTATTCCTTACAATTGATGCAACATTCTTGTTTTTATCAATATCTGAAGTGGCACTCTCCAGACTGTCCAGTCCTAGAGTTACCAACACCTTTTTCAGCAAATTTTTAAAAGAATCTGAGGAAAATAATCTCACTTTATTATCATCTTCTGCATCCTCCTCCTCGGAAATAAAACCATCTGATTTAGAGTAATTATCCCCATGAGTATCTGCCAAATCTGATTCCTCATCAGTTTCAGATTCAGTGTTGATTTGTTCAGAGTGTGACAAAGCAGATTCCTCACCTCTAGTCACTTTGGACCTACAGGTAGACTTTTTTTGGTAAACACACACCAGCATCATTTGATTCAGCTTAAATAACTTTTGTATCATCAGGAAAATCACATGAAAATGAAGGATTCATTGAAGTATTTTGTTGACTGCTTAATAATGACATTACATTCAAATTCAATGAATTGTCCAACTTGCAATACATTTTTTAAACTTGTTATGTATTTTGTGAAATCATTTCACTAATATTGTTTGCCTATTAACATGTACCTCCGTTTCTTCAGCAATCATTTGTCTTCTCACCTGCCTACTACACTCGGACACATTCCCCTGGGAAGACATTGAGGACATAGGAGGTTCAAATCTTACTTCTTTACATTCCATAGGCATTGCAGTTTGATTCCTAGTGAATAATGACACCATACACAATGCCAAATTGCCCTGCGCCGCTGTATTCGCTAATACAGAAGGGCAAGGAACTGCTGACTGAGAGGTTGCCATTTCTCCTGGCAGAGGCTGCTCGCATGCTTGAGTGTGATTGATTGTGTTGCTGGCGAGCTTGGATTGGTCAGGAGATCTCTTTCCTCTCATAGCCCCCTCCCTTGCTTTCTGAACGCCTCTTTTCAACATGGCGACCAGAAGTTAAAGGAGCTGTTGGGAACCCTTCCCCGCCCTTAACAGACTTAACTGCATTACCAGGTAATTTTCCTTTCACCCTCTTGCCTTCTCAGACTTCCTTATACTAGATGTTTTTAGCTTTGATTGAGCCTTGGAGTGGCTGGTCGGAGATTGCCTTTGCAACTCACTCTCGCTCGATGCCAAGAAAATTTTCTTTAGTAAGGTACTTCAAAGGGGGCAGGAGGACGTGAGCACGTGGCTCGCGCTTGCGCACCACCACCAAGGAGGGAACGGAGCCTAAGATCATTGGAAATACATATTTTCCAATGGTTTTAGGCGACCCCTGTGAAAAGGTCATTCGACCCTGTCATACTGGAATGGGAATTCCAGCGTCATACTGGGGTCCTTGCTAGCCTGCCAAGGTTGACTCTCATCCTTGAAAAAGGCTGGCAATGTCCCCAGCGTTATTAATTCTTGCTGCCACCACCCGCTGAATTATGAATCAACTGAACAGTACAGCAGGAGCCTGTTCAGTGGATTATCAATCACTGTGTTTAAGGTCCTTCCTTTCCTCTCACCTCCCCCCTTCCGAGTGAGAGAAGTCCTATCTAGCGTGTGCCAAAGACTGGCGTGGGAATGGAGAGAAACAGAGGTTTTACAGAAAGTATTTAATCAAGGCATGCAAATAAACAAGACAATAATACACATGAGAGGCTCCCCCCTCCCAGGCACGCTTAAGTTACAAGTAGTTACAAAAACAGATATAAAAGCACAGATACATTCTTAAGATCAGCCAACTTCCAAAATAATAAAAAGCCTAGCGTGACTAACTACTTTACTCTAGTTACTCACAATTAGGTTATAGGCTTAGATGGTCGACGAGAAGGATGTGGCTAGGAGGCGAGGCCTGGAGCCTGCAGCTTGCTACTAGCACAGATACCATCTCTAGGATGTCTCTTTGTTCTCTCTCTGTCTTCTTTGTTCTCTCTGGCCACATGGCCTCCCAGAAGTTTTATATTTCCTCCCTGGAAGCATCTCAAAGCATCTCCAAGATGCCCACCTCTTTCCTTCTTGATTGGTCAGTTCTCATCTTTGACCTGTGATGCTGACCCACACTAAAATGTAAGCTAATCCCAACACCTCATTAACTCTTGGTTTACCAGGAGAGGGAAGTATCCCCCTTTGCTAAGTCTAGATAATGGGAAACCCCATTATCACAGACCTCAAAAGGGATCATGACCCACAGGTTGAGAACTGGTGATCTAGGACCTTTCTAATGATAAAACGTGCTGTGTTCCTGAGCTTCAGAAATTGTTTGATGCTAAAATTCAAATATTTATTTATTTATTTAGCTATAACACGTGAAGAAGACATTGCATTTCATTGTTTTGGCTGTTTTCATGAACAAAAAAGACTGGGCCTGATGGATGGTAACAAGTTTTCCAGTTTCAAAATCTACCAGGTCAATCTTCAGAGGCCAAAGACTTTTAGGCATAGACGCTCAATAAATTAAAAGCAGCAAATTAACGCTGCATTGTGAGATGAGGGAAATCCCATGGCTAAAATTAGGCATGTTGCCAACTGGACAAATGGTCACAGAACTCATAAGCCAGATGGATGTGCAACCTCTAGGATAAGTGATACTGCGTTGTCACTGAACCAAGACCTCAGAATAGCATAATGTTTACATACTGAAATACACTGAGTATACTGGTGCCCAGCAATTAAAATGGTAAATGATCATAATCTGAAAACAATATTTCACTGTATGAACCTGCCCAAACCTTAAGATGTTTGGGGCAAGGCTTTCTCTCTGTCCTACTACCATCACAAGCATGGTGGTAAGGATGCAGGAGAAAGCCTTGTCAGTGACTGCTCCCAGAAGGTGCTAGGTTGACCTCTACTTTAATCTCCTTTTAACTGCAGGGACAGCTGTTCTCATTTAAACAGATCTTTAGCTGGGTGTGGCAGAAGAATCTTTTTAATGAGTATGCTATACACCTGTTTCATGTTTTGTATGTAATTTAAACTGTTTTTTTATTTTTTGTTTTTTTTAAATTTTATAAATTTTATTTAAACATATATTTAATAAAGCACAAAACATAACTATATACTACAATACTACAATATAACTTCTTTTTAAAATGAGTACATCATCTCATTAATGGCTTTGTAACTTTTGAATTATACATTATTTTAACTCTGTTTTGTTTTAAGTCTACTGTAAGCCACCTTTGTTTCATATGCAAGAAAAGTGGGGTATAATTAATTAATTAATTGCAAACAATGCTAATATTAAATAATTTAAGATATTTTGCTGTAAGGTAGGGCTGGGCAATTGTGTCCCTCCAAATGATGTTGGACTGCAACTTCCAGCATCCATAGCACTGGCTATGCTGGCAAGATGATGCTGATGAGAGTTGCAGTCCATAAGCATCCGGAGGGTTACAATTGCTCACTATATGGTAAGAGGATATATAGTGGAGTCATATTGAGATACTCAGAACTGAAGAATTTAGAGTAGTTTGTAACAGGGAAACAAATGGGAACTGGGGTCGGAAAAACCTATGTGGAGAGGGAGGAGGAAAGCAGAGCAAAGAGAAGAATTGCTTCTTTTCTCCTCCCTCTTGACCCTATACTTATTCTCCCTTGTTCCAATGCAGCATCTTCTGAAGTGCCTCTGTTCACGTCAGGACTCTAGAAGAAGAGCATGGCTGTGGCAGATCTCCCTGGGCCTTGGCAACAGCTCTGATGAGTTGTCTCGGCCAGAAGTGCAGGCTTGAATAAAGAGGCTTCAGTAACAGTAGCTGTCCCTGAGACCGTGTCTAGAGAGATAGGTTGTATCCTACCTCACGGAGAAAACCCTCAGACATCTCATAGATGACATATGTCACATGTGTGGCTGAGCAGTATTAGAATGTGGTCAAAAGTGTGTGTCCAGGTGTTACCACCGTGAACTGACCTGGCCTTGGAAACCTCTAGATATCATTTTGATATCATAATTCGGCCCTGCTCTGCCACCAGCCAAGTGTTTGTGAGGCCACCGAACAAGCGCGAAGCTAGGCATGGCTATTATCTGGTGAGTCATATTTGTTTACCCCAAGGCAAGCCAGAAACTGCCAGATCTGCTTTAGGGGATCTCCCGAAACAAACACCTTCATTACAGATGCGTATTTAAACAAAGAGACCCTCTGCCCTGAGAGGGCACCCTGGCGAGCTGAGTGCTTAAACTGCCAAGCTAGCCGCATCTACATACTGGCCATACTATTGTCAATTCAGACCATAATTCAATCATGTAAATTCTGACCTTTCGGAGACATTGCGTCTAGCCCAAAACTCATTGTTTTCGCCCAAGATCAGACTAGCCCACGGTCATGCCTTCCTCTAATAAAACCCCCCAGTTCCGAGAGCTCTTCGGAATGCTCAGATCTCTTGCTGGACTTCGCTGGACTTTCATCCCACCTTGCTGCCGCTTCTGTGAGCTCCCCTCGGCAGCCACGCCGAGTTTCCTTCTCTCCAATTGGCTTCTACAGGACTGCGAGAAAGGTGACGTATCACTCATTTCTCCCAAAACTCTCTTTTCTATTTCTTAGTTAGTAGTGAGGTTGTGTTTTCTTGTTAATTTGCCTGCTTGCTAATAAATATTATTGTTGTTATTCCAACTGTCTGACTGCTCACTGACCTGACACTGTATACATTGGGTAAAAGACCCCGCTAAGTTGCCCTGCCTCTCGTTAGCTAAGAGAGTGCTCGAGTTAATTTCCCCATCTTGCTTGTGTTGGTTTTGGTTATTTGGGCGCCCCTCCCGGGACCCCCAAGTCACAGAGTAACACAGGCAATAAGGTAGGTAAAAGGGATTACTAAGGGAGAACAAACAAAAGTACTATTTTGAGAAGAGAAATCTTGGAAATGCTAAGTACAGGTAAGTCTGGAAAAAAATCCAATCATATCAATAAACATAATGTGCTCTGTATGTACATGATTAACAAATAATACATGATTAACAATAATGTAATATTCTTGTAAAAAATTATAAAATAAAAATGACATTATTGTAAAATAAAAATGACTTTTTTCTGCTCAAAATTACAGTTTTCTTTCAGATTTCCAGTTACTGCATGAGCTCTGTATTTACTCTCACTCCCTCATCCCAGTACACATTGCATATCAGGTCTAATTCAGCTTCTCTAAAATACTCAGGTGGGCACTTTGGGACAATCATAGCCTTTCAGACTAGCCTACTTTACAAGGTTTTTGTTAGGATAAAAATGGGATGGAGTGAGGAAAAATAATGTACAATACTTTTAGCTTCAGAGGATGAATGGAATGAAGTAAGTTGAGAAATACATAGTTGAAAAAAACATGTTAGTCATAAGGAAATCCATGCATTTCAGGAGACTTTTAGATTGTTTCCCTTAGGCTACCAATCCTGTTCACATTTACCCGAACATACTGGAGTTTGTTGCTGAGAAGATATGTCTGTGATTGGATTGTTAATTTAAATGGAACAGTGCTCTGTAGGCAGACTGTTCTCTCCCTCCCCCATACAGTTATGCATATATTCCCCTGCTTTCTTTTACACATACCCACACCCTCATCTCTTCCCTCTCTCTCTCATACAGCCACAATTCTCCCTGCCCCCCCGCCCCCGACACATAAACTAGCGTCCTAAATAGTAGGTGCAAACTGTAAGCTCTCCCTGCATGTATCTCTGTTTCTGCTTGCTACCCTGCAGGCGGCAGACAGATCCCATGAGATGCTTCTATGCCTTTATTCCCCTACATTTTGTGAGAGGAGGGACAAAGTAATGTTGACATTGTTCCTCTGTTTTTCCTGTCTCTTTCTTTCAAACTTCAGGAGTCATGAGAAGTCGTCCATGCTGCCCAGTTGCAGCCCAGAGCAGTGGTCCTGTGTGGATCAGCTGGGGTGTGAGTTGTGATAGTTTTGGGTGGGGCACAGGAAGCTAGAAAATAGCCTGTTGCACCCCACTAAAAGAAAAGGCATACACTGTCTTTCTGACTTATTTGTATCCTTGCCTGCAAATGAACCAGTATTAGTCGTCTCTAGCTAACTGAATTCCAAAGGTGTTGGCTCCTTCAAATTAATACTTGCAGGAGGAAGATATAATTCCCTGATCTCTTTGTTGGACTGGCCAGAAATTAAATAGTTAGAGGCTTATCAAGAAGGCATTGTATAGGCCAGTGGTTCTCAGTACAGGTGAGCTAGGTAGGATGCAAGTATTTTAATCAGCAATAAAAACATTTTCTAAATAAAACTTCTTAAATTTTTATTTTATGCCTTTATGCTGTTGTATGAGATGTAACTTGTTACTGCATTTGCTGGTGTGTAAGACACACCCATATATAAGACACGCCCCATTTATACACTGGCAAATACAGTTTTCCACTACTTCTGAGATTATTATTTTGAAGGGTTTGTGTTTACTTAGTTTGAACAATATTAATACATTTTATGTCATTGAAACTTACTGTAAGGGATAAAGAACTAGGGTCACCGGAGTGAACAGCAGAGATGATGGTTGTCGGATGAAGGAATTTCATCAGGTGTAGGTGGTTGGGTGTTTGTGTGACAAGCAACACCTGCTGAAATTACCGCTTCTACACAACCCTTAAGATGCAGAAACCTTCTCCAGTTTTCATTCTAACAGCCTTAAACTGTATGCTTGTAAACATGACTGTTCTTTGAAAAAGTGGACTTAAGGAAAGGAAGGTTGAAATGATCGGTAAATGGGAAATAAGCTGGCAAGGTTATTAGATTCATCTTTGAATAAAGGGCTCAAAATGATGTCATAAAAACAGATAACCCTGAGGAGGCCTTACAGAGCAACTTCCAACTCACATCAATTGCCTCACTAATTAGGAGTATGGAGAAGAGTGGAGGGAGCCCCAGAAGGGTAAGGATTATCATGGGTTGGACAAAGAATGTACAGTAACCAGGAAACACCTGAGCTAATATCTTAAATCTTATATCTTAAATATAGGAGACATAACTCTAGAATGTTCCCAAAGAACTATTTCATAGTTCTCACAGCTAATATAGGGGACAAAAGGGAATCCTACTATAGACAGCGGTTGACCCTATTAGATTTTGTACTCCTAACAAATCTGGGCAATAGTGACAGGTATGTTGGTTAACTGCGGGGGTGTGTGTGTCACCTAACTGTAATATATCACCACATATTTGGGAAGCCTACTTTTCCAATCTCTTTAGAGATTAAAGAACAAGCAAGTTGAAGAATTAACTGCAGACATTTTGAGCTCATGAGATATCCCGCAGTATCCCCTGGTGACACCACAGGAAGTTAAGAGTGTAATATCATTAATTAGACCTGGAAAACTCCAAAGCCTGACTAAATAATGTGAGAACTCCAAAAAGAAAACATCTCATGGCAGGCACCGCTCTTGACAACTCTACACACATCAGTCAAAAAGCCAGACTCCCGGATAGTTGGTCACATGGCAACACTATCCCAATATACAAGAAAAGAAATAAGAATGATCTCCAAAACTATCGACAGATAAGTCTTTTGTTGGTACACAATATCTAAATAGTTGTCTCCAGGAGTGGATGAAATCAGAAAAAAATCTTAGGAGAGGAACAGGTGGGATTTAGAAGAGGAAAGTCAACCATAGATAACTGCGCAATTTTAAATTATCTAGTGGAAAATATTTTTAAGAACATATCCTAATTGTCTTTATGGTGATTTTATGGATATGAAAGCTGCATTTGATTCCATACCCAGAGATAGGTTATGGGCAAAACTAACTGTCTATTCAGTGGATAAAAAACTGCTCTGTATAATCGGGAAGTTATACTGTGACACCACTACTTAGGTTAGATGTGGCCCCCAAGGCACTCTTACCAATTCCTTTCGTATCAAAAGGGGGGCTTGGCAGGGATGCATCATGGTTCCCATGTTGTTTAGTTTGTTCCTGGAGGCATCTGTTAAATTCCAGTATGGTCATGCTCCAAAATTGGCGATAGTGAGCATACCCTTGCTCGTCTACGCAGATGATGTTAAGGATTGAGGCTGGAATAACATTGATTGAATGCTCTGCCTGGAAATGGCCTTGGGGTATTGGTTAAGATGCTCTTTTGGGGGGCAGGAAAAGACACATATACCTCCAAGCTGACAAATATGATTAAAGAAAAACTGCACAGATTGATGTTAATAAGAAAACTTCCTCACCACAGTGGGTCTGAATAAAGCAAAACAGATTTTTAACCAACAAACTAAAGACATAGACAATCAATATTCAACAGCTGCAGCACACTCTTCCTGTTCCCCTATTAATTTAGGTCTGATGTTTAGGATAACTGAGGAAGTTAGTTATCTTAGGTCCTTTCTGCAGGGACTTGGCATCCCAGCATGGGGTGGAAGAAGAGCGGGATCATGAGGACGCTTCTGCAAGATATCGTTGCAGTCCCGTCCTTCTCACATCACCAGCTGGCACAATTGTGAGGTAAATAATTGACAGATTTTTCTCTGTCAGTGAGCCCCAATTGTACAATGCTCCTGCACTTAACTGCCATGCAAAGGACCAGAAGTGTGATGGTGGTGCTTCCTTCCTCAGTGCAACATGGGAAAGAGCCCTGCTGCGCTTACGGAAGAAAGAGGCATGTCCCTCCTGTTCCCTTCTGCAGGGAGCTGGTCCAGTGTGGAGGGGAGTGTTCCAATCACACTCCTTTCCTGCAAAAAGCACTGCCGAGACTGGCAGCGGAGGACAACAAGATAAGGTAAGGTGCAGAAAAGGCCTTAAAAATTCAAATATTTCCAAATACCATGAAGCCTTCAGCAGAGCTAGATTTAATGTCATTCCATTGGCTGTTCTAGAGGGTTGCTATCAAAGAAAGATATATAATGGGCATGTTTGCCCTTATGGATAGGGAAAAGCAGAATCTACACAATATGTCCTCTTTCAGTGTTTCTTTTACACTGTCAATGTATGAAACGTAGTGGATTCCTTGCTTCATAGATTGACTGAGACTGATAAGTCCCATTTTAAGACAATACGCAGGCAGATTCTGTATTAGTTTTTAAAATATTTATTGGATGACTCTAATAAAGGATAACCAATGTAGTAGTGAAATTCTTTGTACTAGCTGCTAACATCCCTAAAACAACCCCACAAAGTTTATGGTAGCCCAGGCTCCTTGGCCTGAAGTGGTGGAAATTTAATTACGGACAAAGGAGTATGATGATAAAAAGCTGATGAATTTATAGTTACACAATCTTAAGGGTCTTAATTTAACTTAGCATTCTTTTAAATGGTATGCCCATTTTAGATAATAAGAGATATGTATTAGAATTCAGGTAAGTTACTAAGTAATGCAGTTTTGTTTTTAAGTGTATTTTAATGATCTTGATTTGCCTTGTGGTTTGTTAACAGCAATAAAAATAATAATGAAAAAGTGGACTATGTGTTTCTGTCATGTTGTGACTGTTGTTCTTTGACAGAGTGATCAGTTGGATTTAAGATACAAAAGGTTGAGAACTACTGATATAGGCGATACTGAAAGAAAGAGGCCAAGGGTTTGGTTGCCTAGTGACTGACAAGGCAATACATGTGCCAGCTAAGACAAATTGGTTTTGCTGACTTTCAAAATCAAGATTTTCTCTTTTAAATATCTATTACAAATAGGCCAGAGTCATCATCATCTGTAATTCCTTGCAAGCGGGAATGAAAATTAGCTAGGCATCAATATGCAAATAATATTAATCTCCGCTAGACCTTTTCACTTCAGTTTAAGAAAGCTGTCTTGGTTCTAAACCAGTTCCTGTCATCAGCAATGGTCTGAATGTGGGTGAAGAAACTGAAGCTTTATCCAGATGCCCCTGGTCTAAATGAAAGGCAGATCAGGAGACAGGGATTTGGTCAGTGCTGGATGTGGTTACGCTCCCCCTGCAGATGCAGGTTTGCATCTCAGATACACTCAGATTTGGCCTTGAGCCTGGATGGTCAGGTTTCACTGCTGGCCAGGAGAGCATTTGCTTAATTAAGGCTTGTGCATCAGCTCTGGCCATTCCTTGAGATGTCAGATCTCTCAGAGGCAACACATGCTTTAGTTATAGCTTGTTGGATTACTGTAATGCATTCTATGTGGGACTGCCTTTGAAGAATGTTTGGAAACTTCTTGGTGGCTACGCCCTAGATTTTGGAACTTCCTGCCGAGGGAGGTCAGGATGGATCCCCTCCTTGCTGTCCTTCTGTCAGCAGGTGAAGACTTTGTTACTCAAACAGGCTGTTAGGACTTCATATCTTTGAAGGAAAGGGCTCTGAGAGGGTGCTGCTTTAAATTGTTTTAATTTGTACTGTTTTAAATGTTTCTTATTTTTTAAAAATATATGTTTTAAATTGTTTTAATATGGTTAATAGTTCAGTTCTGTCGTAATCTTGACTTTTTATGCTTTTAATTATATTGTTTTACTTCATAAGCCTTCTTGAGTCCCAGTCTTGAGAAAAAGGTAGGCTATAAATAAAGATCATCAACAGCTGGCCCCAAAAGCTGCAGCCAGAATTGTTAACCAGGGCTGGCTATAGGGAGCACACAATTTCCTTACTGAAACAGCTCTACTGGTTGCCAGTCTATTTCCAGGAATTATTCAATGTGCTGGTTATGACCTACAAATTCCTATATAGCTCAGGTCCAAGTTCTTTGGATACTGTAGCTCTCTTTGTAAACCTGCTTGTCTCTTGAGATCTTCTAGGGATGCCATTCATTTTCTTCTACCACCCTTTAAGTACTCTGGTGGGAACAGAGAAGAGAGTCTTCTTGGTGGCTGCTCCCAAGCTCTGGAACTCACTTTCTAGAAAGTTGTCCTCCTTGATATCTTTTTACAGAGAGGTGGAGGCATTTTGGTTTTGGCAGACCTTTGAGAGCTGAGTTCTTGGTGGAAAGGCCTTTCATGTGCTGTGTTGTTCATATTCATTGTTCTTGTAATGGCTATGCTTTTAACTGTTTTTAATGTTATTGATAGTTCATATTAACTTTTCTGTGGTGTAATTTTTTAGCTGCATCTGTTTTACCTTGGAGTCAGTGTGGCATAATGGTTTGAGGGTTGGACTAGGACAACGGAGACCAGGGTTTGATTTCCCGCTCAGCCATGGAAACCCACTGGGTGACTGTGGGTGCATCACAACTCTCAGCCCCAGAAAATACAATGATAGGTTCACCTTAAGTTACCATAAGTTGGAAAAGACTTGAAGGCACAAAACAACAGCAACAACAACAAAACTGCGTTGAGTCTGGAACTGGGCAAAAGTTGGGATGATTTGATAATTGCGATGGTGATGATAATGATAATAAGACAATTTCATTGGATTTTGCAATTCAAATGTAGGTTCTGGAAAGGTCCTTGTTCATACACATGTAGAACTTGAGATACAATTGAAGAGAAATCATCATCAAACCAGAACCAGAAATAAATCAGAAATATTTATGTGATTACTGCAGAAAGAGGGTTAACAGATGCTTTACTTGATTTCCTTGTGCTAAAAGGGTGCCTTAAAATATTTTCATAAGAAGTATTACCCAAGTATCACTTCTGGATTGTTTTTCTATTAAATTTGGTCATTACTGTAACAGAAGTAGAAAAAGCTTACTTGGTTATTTATTTATTTATTCAAATATTTTTATCACAAAATCTAGGGTGGCATACAAGTAAAATCAGTTTAAGTGGATTAAAACAATTTAAAGCTGTAAGAAATAGATTAAGCAATTTAACAAGTTAAAAACAGGTATAAAAATTTGAGACAGTTTAGAAACATTTTAGAGTAAAACATTTAGGCCCTAAAATCTTAGTAAATATCCATGTCTTTACTTGGTGCCAAAATGAAGGCAGCATTGGTACCAGTTGGGCGTCAGGGAAGACTTGCTACAACTGAGATGCCACAGCCAGAAAGACCTTCTCTTATGTCACGACAACATCTTGATCCCACTGGTGGCACACAAAGGGGGGCCTCTCTAGCAGACCTTAATCCTTTGGTGGGCATATATAATGAGAAGTGGTCTGTCAAGGACTGAGGTCCCAAGCAATGGGGAATTTAGAAACTCCTTTCATTCTAACTAGGAGCTCGTTGGCAGCCCGTGCAATTCTTTTAAGATCACTGTTACATAATGTCTATATTGTATTCCACAAACCATGTAGCAAATATTATTCAGTTACAAAGTGTTATCTGGCCTATGTTTTAACTAATACATTTTAGTTAATTTAGTTCTCTTAGCTCTTCCAGTTCCATATTACATGAAAGTGAGACCATTACTACTGCAAGCTTATCACTCAAATGTTCATTAGCAAAACCAAAAGAAAAAGTTCAAGGTTTCTGTGCATTCTTCTCTCATTCCCCAAGCAAAGAGATTTGAGAACAAGTGCTGAATTGTTTAGTTTGTTTGTGTGCATGTCTCAAATGTATTAATTTATACTGGTAAACCCAGTTTAAATTTCTTTAATTTTGATAGTGTCAGAGCCTGACCTTTTGTTTCATGGCAGTCCTTGAAGACTGACTGCAATGCAGTTCAAAACTTCTCTAGTATTTTTTTAATATGAAGAAAGACTCCTGCGAAGATAGTCTACCAAGCTAAAATTAGATTTTGTCCTTTCAAATTGTTCGTGTGTTATGGCTCCATGATACATTTTTTATCCATCAGGAACATCAAAAATTATGGATGTTACAGATGGAGAAGGGAAGTAGTGCTGGAGCAGTTCCTGTTAAGATAAAAATTCTACATAGTCTTGGTAAAACATCTGTGAAGGTTGACCTGTTCTTGGTCTTCCCTTGAGCTCATAGCCGTTTGCCTGGTCATCTGTGATTCTATTTCTGGTCAGAAATAATTAACTTCAGGTGACAAAGCATGAAAGTCAGCATAAAATTAGAAGAGGAACGGTTCTTCTGCATCTTTTGGCTCTACTTCTGTTGCCTTTCTTCTTCCTAGTGAGCCCAGGGCCTTTCGGTGAGTGTGTGTTCTTTGGAACCTAATGTGATAATACTGTAACACAAACATGTTCTCTCATTCCATCTGAAGATAAGATGTGGGTCATGTAACCCAAACACTGTCACCTCCTCCCCTCCCCCGCATAATTTTTTAAAACATCTTTTCCTGATGAAGTAACTTTGGTTCTGAAAGCAAGCACCAAGATTTTTGTGCCTTTTGGGCTGACCTAACAAAGGTCTTACCATAATATGAACTCTGAAATTTGATGTGTGTTCAGCACAGCTACCTTTACATATTTTATTACTTGTAGAAGGCTCTTATTTTTTCCTGAAGTCATTCTGCTAACTCTTTTTTGTGCATGGATATACATCTGTTTTCTGTGGGGATCAGTTTAAAGATATCAATTTATTCTGCCATGTTGGCTGGAGATTTTGGGAGCTATAGTCCAAAAAAGTAACTTGTCTAAGCTTAAGGAAAGCAGACGTACCCTTTGCTAAGATAGGCAGTGGTATTTAGCATTGTCTTTAGGAGACTGAACAGAGGGCTGAACCAAATTTCTCTAGATGCATAGCATTCAGCTGTATGTCCTGTCTTAATTAATTACAGGCAGGAGTATCTTACTTGGAGTGCTGTACAGAAGTTCAAGGGGCTTCCCTCTCCACTCTCCAGTGTAATTGGAAGAATATCCCGTTAGGTGAAAATTGGCACAAATAGAAATGTTAATCTAATGGTTCTAGTCAGAAGGGTAGCGGTAGTTTGTATGGATTGTTATAGGTCCGGGTGGGCAAAGCACAGCTTGTGGGCTGTATGCAGCCCCTGGGCCATTTTTGTGGCCTCCAGAGTACCCCATGGGTCATTTTTTTTTGTTCCAAAATTATCTCTAGGGGGTAGGAAGGGCATTTCTACCATGTCTGAAGGCCACATGAATCCCCTAGAGGCCAAGACATATTTTTGCAAATGTTTTCAAACATATTTTTCCCTTCAAAATGTCCAAGAATGCCCTCTGAGGGGCAGGAAGGACCAAAAACAAGGTGAGAATGCCACCATATCCCCTTGGAGGCATTTGTGGGGGCAAAATATTTGATTTTTTTTTGTGGGGGCAGCTGCAGTGGGGAATGTGGCCCTCTAAGGAGTCCTGGAGGGTTAATACATCCCTTAGTCTTCCACAATTGTCTACTTCTGCTGCAGGGAAGGAAGATATAAGAATATCTTCTCTGTGAGTTGCATCGCAAATGTGATTTTGCCATTTAATCCTGTACCTAAATAAAGTCAAATGAGATATGTCACCACATGTTGTGTATCAAAGGGAATATCTAGTTTGGCTCAAAGCAGATGCTTTACCATATATGGCCGTGGATTATACTGTAAGAAATATACCTTCTGTCTTGTGTCTGTCTCTTCTGTCTCTCCTAAGAGCACAAGACTTAAAATTCATGAGGAATCCAAAGTTAGGTTACTGTTTTGCTTCAACTAATGAAAAAAAGAAGAAGGGAGTGATTGTCTATGTTAACTCAAAATATAATGCCCAGGAAGTTTTCAAAGATAATCTAGGTCATTATATTGGTGTAGAAGTTTGGTGTAGAACACAACCATACTGATTGTGGCAATCTACACCCCAATAGGAAGCAAGGGTGACTTCTTCAAAAAAATTCATAATGAAATATCAAATTATGTTGAAAAAAAATATCAGGAAAACATAATAACAATGGGGGACATGAATGGAGTCATGAACCCTACATTTGACAGATTCTCCCAATAACAAGAACAAAAACAAACACAAGGTAAACTGCCTAAGAGCTTATTCTCAATGACGGAAAATTTAACATTTGTTGACATTTGGAGGTTCAAAGAAGGCAACTGGCAAGGATATACTTTTTATTCAGACCGTTACCATTCGAGAATTTACATTTTTGCCTCCAAATCTCTTCTTCTCCAAATTGATAAGATTGACATAATTCCAAAACAGATCTCTGATCACAATCCACTACGTATGGAATTAATCATGAGAGATCCTTGAGAAGTTGGAAACTGAATGAAGATTTTCTCCATGACCAGCAATTTGTTCTGAAAATTAGAAAAATAATTTCATCCTACTTTAAAGAAAACATGGACTGCGAGGTTCCAATGAGAACAGTAAAGCTGTCTTAAGAGGCTACTTTATAAAGTGGGGTTTGGGGGCAAAGAAGAAGAAAGTAGAAAAGTCTAATAAAATCTTGGAAGATATAATTAAGGTTGAAAAAGAAATAAGACATAATCCTTCAGATAGAAATTTAATTATGAAACTTAGATCTTTACAGAATCAGCTAAATGAAGAGAACCTCATGGAGATGGAGAAAAAGATAAGAATGATGAAACAGCGACATTTTGAATTTGCAAACAAGCCGGGAAAGTGGCTAGTGCTAAGACTACATAAAGAAAAAGAGAAGAGACTAATTTTGGAAATTGAAGTCAGCAGGAAACACTGCACCAAACAAGAAGACATTAAGAATGCTTTCTTAGATTACTACAAACAGCTGTACGGTATGAAACCTGCCTTCAAGAAGGAACTTATTAACTTGCAAAAGTATCTGGACAGTCAAGATATTCTGAAACTTTCAGATGATCAGAAACTAATATTAAACCGTTCTGTAACTTATGTGGAAATAATAGAAGCGATCAAAAAAATTAAAATGGGTAAAGCCCCTGACCCAGATGGTTTCTCTCCTAATTTTTATAAAATTTTCAGTGATGACATAGCACTTCCTTTTCAAAAAACTTGTGAGGAGATTCTTGTGAAAGGTATCCGAGAGACATGGAGGAATGCCAACATAACTTTGATTTTGAAAGAAGGCAAATATCCGACGGATATTAAAAACTACCATCCAATTTCTTTGTTGAACGTTGATTATAAACTCCTTGCAACCATTCTAGCAGATAGATTGAAAATGTACTCTTCTCTCAAATTCACGAAGATCAGAATGGCTTTTTACCAAGAAGATATCTAAGCAACAATATTAGGACAGTGCTAAATACAATAGAGTACTATGAATACCACAGTGAAAAACAGATGACATTGGTGTTTATAGATGCTGAAAATGTGTTTGACTCAGTTAGCTGGCTTTTCCTGATGGAAACATTTAAAAGAATGGATGTGGGAATAAATTTCTTGTCTTGGTTGGGAGTGATATACAACAAACAACAAGCCCAGATATTGATGAATGGAGAAAAATTGGATACATTCGATCTGGGAAAAGGGACATGCCAAGGTTGTCCGTTATCCCTACTTCTTTTTATATCAGTTCTTGAACTCTTGAACAGAACAGTGAGAAATGACCCTGATATAAAAGGGATTCATTTAAAGGGTAATAATTTTAAATTAAAGGCTTATGCGGATGGTTTGGTCTTCTTTTTAGAGGACCCAGCCTCAAGCTTGTTTAAGTTGATCCATGTTCTAAATGTCTTTGAGGAACACTCGGGAATTAAAGTTAACAAAGATAAAACTTCCATCCTGACTAAAAATCTTAATAAGAAGGAAGATGAACTAGTTAAGATCTCAGGGTTCAAGATTGAAAAGAAAATTAAATACCTAGGTATCTGGTTATCCAAGCAAAACAACCAACTGTTTGGCATTAACTATGTCAAGACTTGGAACAGCATTAAAAAAGATTTAGAAAACTGGAATAGACTAAACCTCTCTCTATTTGGGAGATTCGCAACCATCCAAATGAATGTGTTACCCAGGGTGAACTTTCTTTTTCAGAACATACCTATAATAACTAACGATAAGCCATTTGCCATATGGAAAAAAGACCTGACTAGGTTCATTTGGGCTGGACACAAGCCAAGAATAAAATGGAGCATACTAACTGACTTTAAAATAAGAGGTGGATGTGGAATACCTGATTTAAAGACATTATTATGCAAGCGCTCTAACCTGGGTGACTTGAGTGGATAACTTTACGAAATGAAAGATTACTTGTCTTAGAGGGAGCAGACTTGAGAATGGGGTGGCACGCCTACCTTTGGTATGGCAAAGCCACAATTGATAAGGAATTCTCTAACCACTATCTTTGAAAGACATTATTAAATGTTTGGACTACATTTAAGAAATCTTCCTACACCAAATGGATGCTCTGTATCTCACCCCAGGAAGCCTTTTTTGGACGTTGGAAAATTCCTTCTGATACCTGGGTCTGATATAAAGATATAATTTATTTCGCCACTGAGAGTCCTGTTAGATTAAAAACTCAAGAAGAACTGGGGAAAGAATACATAATTTGCAATTGCTTTCCTTATCAACAATTATTGGAATGTTTCAAAATGGACACAAAATTAGAAATCCTTGCAAAAGAAGATGACAATAACGAGTTTGAAAAAATAATTTTCAGTAACGAGACTGAGCTTATGTCTAAGCTATATAAAATTTTCTGTTGTGGGACAAAGAAAAATAAACGATAAAAAACTCCATGCTTAAATGGGCAGGGAACATAGGGGAACCAATCCAATTATAGCATTGGGAGCAGAGCTGGAAACAGACATATAAATTTACCACCACCCAAAATTTGAGAGAAAACTACATGAAAATGTTACACAGATGGTACCTAACACCAGCAAATTAAATAAAATATGCAAATCCACCTCTAGAAACTGTTGGAAATGTATGAAGGAGCTGGGCACCTTTTATCATGTATGGTGGACATGTATGACAACAAAAAAAATCTGGATCACTATACATAATAAAATCTCAGATATCTTCAACTGCAAATTCCCTATGTCTCCCAAATTTTCCTTGCTGAACATGACTCTAGATCCACCTCCAAATCTTTCTAAATTCTGGAGGATTTTGTTATATCTGACTACAGCAGCTAGGATAATCTTTGCAAGAAATTGGAAATTGAGGAATGGTCCTATGAGGTCCTTGAAATTAAAACAATGGATATGTTTACGCATATAACTAAGGGAAAAGACAAAGAAAAAATTAAAAATGAATGGTCATTGGTAATTCAAAATTTATCTGTACTTGACCACAGGGACAACTAATTTCTGATTAACTTACTATTACGATATTTTAGTAAAGTTCTACAATAGCATACTAATGTCTCACATAGACCTTTTCTGCTTATAGAATTTACAGAGCCACGGGGCCGTTAGCAATAAATCGACATCACTCTATTTGTTCCCATTAGTAGATAGTTATGAAACTAGGAAATGTCTCAGTAGTTGACTGAATTCTGATTTTTTTCTTTCCTTTTCTCATTTCTTGGATGGGTTTTTACAATTACAGTTGAATGTTAATCTAACTATAGTTCAGTTAAAAGACTCGGGAGTTACTAGGCTTAGAGCTACAGAGTTGGCATAGAAGCTTCTTAATATAAATATGGTAAATATGACAGACTAGTTGAGCCATAAAAGATGAGGCAGAAGATTGACAAGATATCATTTATTCTGTTGTCGTTGTTGTTGTTTGCTGGGTCAGCTGTTAACAGAATTTTCATATAACACAGAAATAGACAATTTTCATTTTTAGTTTTGTTTATTTTATGATAGCAAAAATTCACAGCTTAAGAATACAACATGGTACTATATAATAAGTTCTAGGTTAAATCTTTAATATACAATAGCGGAGACGGGAACCATGAATTTTATCTGGTATCTACCAGATTCCAACACAATGATTTTGACAATGACAATGATATCTTTTTATGATGACAATGCTATCTCTTTACGCAATCTTTAAGTTACCTTACTTATTTGCTTATTTATGTAACACTACTCACGTAACTTTGTTTATTTCTTATTGTGTATATGACGCTGCTGTACGTTGAGACATACATGTCCTATAGGTTCTGAAAATGCAGTATAAGTGTGTATATATTCAATAAAGATTATCAAAAAAAGAAAAAGAAAAGAAGTACACCTTCTGAAAGTGCAGCAACCAGAATCTACTATTCATGTGAAAAAAAGAAAAAGATGTTTTGTGGAGTCCTGAAGTTTGTAGAAGAGCAAAGAATCATGGAAGGGATGTTTAGTACATTGAAGGTTTTGAATGTTCAGTGGCCAAAGAATACTGGCTAAATTTTGAGGTGAGGGAACAATAATGATGTGATTTCATTTTCTTTTTTTATTTTATTTACTTGACTGTTGAGGAGTTAACTTTAAATATATTTATACTGATACTTACAAGGGTAAAATAGGGAAAAATAATTGTATATACTTAAAATGTACAGTCGGCCCTCTACATCTGCAAGATGGGGCTCAGGATACTTGTGAAAGTGAAAAACTAGAAATATCTTCCTCACTCCTGCTGCGTGACTGAGGAGGTGCATGCCCATTCCTTCCTTCCTTCCCCATCCTTCTCAACTCCCACCTCCCTGTCATTCATCCAAGTGAGGGGAGGGAATGCGTGTGCCTGTGCCTCCCATTCCCACTCCCTTCCTTGCCTTCATCCTGTTCTTTGCCCCATCCCCAGGAGGGACAAAAGGCCCTTCCTAGCCTTCCCTCATGTTTTCCTGAGCAAGGAAGACAAGGCACATGTGTGCCTTTTGTCCCTGCACCCTTCCCTGCTTTCCCCCTGCCATTTCCCAAGCAGGGAGGGAAGGCATGTGTACAGCTTCTTTCTCTGCCTTCCCCCATCCTTTGCCAGAGTGAGGAGGAAAGGCTCCAACAGGGAGGGAAGATACGCATGTACCTCCTGAGTAATCAGATTTGTAAATATTGAACTTGCAAATGTGAAGGGCCAACTGTATTCCTCTTTATGGATGCTTGTAGTTGTTTCAAGCAAGTATTAACATATGTTGACATAAAATGACCCTTTGTGATCTATCCGTTCCCCTCACCCACCTGTTTTAGTCTTGAGGAAATTTTAAACAAACCAAAGGGACTTGAAGTCATTTCCTGCTTTGGAAAAAGGTGCCCCCTAAGAGATCCACCATCTTTGGTGGGGTAGGAAAATCTCAAAAGATATATACCATATCTTTATTAATCTGCTTATTTGCAGATGTATAGGTTGAGGAGGTATAATAAAAGAGAGGAAGAAAATATTACACACATACTGTAGCACCAGGTTCTCAGCAGCAGTTGGCCTTATAAACTAAATAAAATGGGGGTGTTGTAGGGTTTTAGGAGCTGCATTGGGGACGATGTCTACTGAAGTGACTAGGGAAATCCCTGGGATGCAGCCCTGGGGTGTTTCCATTGAACCCCCAGACTGGCTCTAAAGACCCAGAAGTGGCTGGTTTCTGAATGCCTGGCTCTGCCATTTCTCCCTTTTCTGCTGCTGGAGATGCTGGCATTTTCTCCCCTATCTCTTTCTCTTGTAAGGGTGGCAAAGTGTACTTTCCTGTATAGCATACTGATCTTCTCCCCCATTGTACTTTAATCTAGATAAACTTTAAAATGTAATTAAAATTTGTAAGAAGTATAACTAAACAAAAAAGTGCATCCTCAAGAATTTCACCAACAACTGGAAGTGACCTCTAGCCTCACCACAGTTGCCCACCTGTGTTTCACAGAACAGTACGGTAGGCTCATGGTGTTCATGAGGGATTGGTTCCAGGACTCTCACAAATACCAAAAAGCATGCATGTTCAAATCCTTATGAAAATATGATGCAAGGCAGAAGTAACCACTGCTGCCATGTGTCTGTTGAAGCCCCAGGGCAGTGAGCAGGTCCTGGAGGAAGCTCCTACCTGCCCTGTGATTTCTGGAACTGGTGGCAATCCTGATCCTGGTGTTCACTTGCTCACAAGCAACCAGGATCAAGAATGAAATCCTGAACAATCCCAGGGCAGTGTGTAGCTCCCACAGGAAACTTTTCCCTGCCCCGTGATTGTTGGCAGTGGCAGCGGTCCCAGTCCTGGTCACTCACAAGCTTGTTCACAACCGGGATTGGGAATGAAACACTGAACAATCCCAGGGCAGTGTGCAACTCTTGGAGGGAGCTGCTCCCTGCCCTGCAATTGCTGGAACTGGCAGTGGTCCTGATCCTGGTTGCTTATGAATGAGCAACTGGGATTGGGGGTGTTGCCACATTGACCAGGATCGAGTCTGCTCCTAATACTGTGTCCCTGCCTTAACTCCTCCCCACCCTGTGATTTTTTGAAGCAAGAGAGCTTCCACCTGCTTTGCGCACTGCCTTAGTCTGAGTCTTGCCACCTCTTCCACTGCTGCCCTGGACCTCTTCTGCAATGGATGGCAGGTACTGTACTGTAATTTATTTTTAAAAATATTTTTCTCTTTTCACCTTGAACAAGACTTAATATGCAAATACTGAGCTTATGGATAGGGCAGGCCCAATGAATAAAAAAACTTTTACCACAGAGAGCTTACACTCTACATTGGAAAAAGAGACAAGGAAGAGATCAGGGAAGAAAGCTGGGGGAAGGGTAACAGGAAAAAACTGAGTAAGCACAATTACAGATACTTAGAGTTAGGTTCAGTAAGACCTGAGGGCAAAGGCATTAAGCTACAGAGTTTTGGGTTTTAAGGATGTATAAATGGAAAAAGAAAGGAAGGAAGGGAAAAAGGAAGGAAAAAAAAGAAAAAAAGCAAGATGTACCACATAGAAGTGAGGTGGATACAGAAAATTAGAACAGAGATTTGCTCTTCTTCAGATTGATACAGTTTTCAGCATATCACAGAGCATAAATAATCTAGTTTTACTGAACAGCCTTCTGTTCCCATGCAGTTGAGACAGGTTAGATACATATCAGAGGTGACTCAAGACATACTTATCATCAGTACATTAAGGGTGAAATTATTTTCCTCTGAAGAGGCTTGCAAAACCCAGAAGGTTTCAAAAGGTACATTCAGAGAAAAGGAATGTTTATTTTCAACCCTGCCTATCTGGTTATATTTAATGTTGCGTAAGGAGATTTGCACAGCAGAGATTATGTAAAATAGATTATGTAAGAAAAGTGCTTCTTTAAATCTGTTTACAAGCAGAAACATGGAATAGTTTAGAAGACAAGAATGCTGCTTTGAAGGTCAGCGTCCTAAACCCTACACACATACTGTTGGGAAGCCAAATTGATATCTAGTGTGCATTGTTGAAGTTGAGACCTACAACTTGAAGTAAGAGTAAACTTAAGCACTTTGCAAAGTGCAAAACATTCCAGTCTGAGCAGATGGATTGTTTGGCTAAGTGTATCCATAGCTGCAACACAGATTCAGCTCACCTAGTGTAGTCAAAAATGGCTTTCCCTATACTGCCTGATTTCTTAGTTACTAACCATCATTTGCCTGGCAGTTGCCAGTTATTGCTTGGTTGCCGGTTGCAAGCTCATTCAGAGCTTGGAAGCAACTAATTAGTAATAATCATATAGTTTGAAATAGTTGTCCCCCCAAACACTAAGGTGCAACCATATTACATTACAGTTATTGTCAGGAATTGAATTCACACACACAAATATAACAGTGCATAAACACTATTTATTAGGAGCATGATACATAGTACAGGACTTCAGTGAGTGAACTGGAAGTAATTAGCAAAATTCAAAACATAAAAGACAGAGTTTCTCATCCAGCCCACAAGAGACCTGGGAGTTCTGGTTTAGCCTGGTAGCGCTTATCTCTACATTCCTAGCTTTGTTTATCTAACAGTCTCTGGTTTTCATACTTTGTTACAAGCAAGCTGCTACTTAACTCCTACTGCATGTCCCATAAGTAAAATATGGAGGGCTACCCGACAGTTATTATTTAATAAAGTGATAGTTTAGTTCTTTTTCTGGTGTAAGGGCTTCCTAAGGGATAGCAGTGTCTGTTTGTTGAAGCAAAACAACAGAGGTTTTTTGCCACTCTTTTAAGACTAATGGATTTATTAAAGGACAAATGCTGATAGATTACAGTTTATGTGGGCAGATGCATGTCGTATAACCTCAACAAGTGGGCAGAGCATAGCCAGCAGTCCTCATCTAGTTCCTAGGCTCCAATTTTGCAGTTCTTGAAGCCCCTCCAACCCTCCAACCCTTAACTTTATTTAAAAATAATTTCCACTGAATTGGGGACCACTGTTCACCTGAAAGCTGGCCATGGCTACTGAAATCTTGTCACAAATGTGGCACTTTACTTTTCCTACCTCCAAGCTCTTTAGTTTTCCTACCTCCAAGTGCTCTCATCCTGCAGTCAATCAAAATGGTGGTTGAAAGAGATGCAGTATCATTTCCCGTGGCATGCATGCTGAAATGTAATGATGGGGAAAGGCTCAGAAGTCTACTACATGAGGCACAGAAGATTGCCCCCTGTCCCATCCCCAGTTACTGACTGCTGCCTTACAAGTTCAGGTATATATATAAAATGCAGAAGTAAAGGTGTAAAATCTCAAGAAATGTTAGATCTATGGGGATTCCCACCCCACCCCATTTTTTTTTTGGAGATTGATATATAGCATCTAGAATTCGAAGGGCCATCAAGTCTTAACTCCTTGCTCAGTCTCTAGCTAAAGCAGAGCTTTCCGAACTTTCCATGTTGGTGACACTTTTTCGACATGCATAATTTCGAGACACAGTAATTCAACTTTACTGGCAAACCAGCGGTACCGAGAGGTGTGTCTAGGGTGAGGAAAGGCAGCCCCCCATTGATCCTGGCCTGCTGCCGTTGCTTTCACCGGGAAGGGTCCCAGCAAGAGCGGTGACAGAGGGAAAGGCAACCTGCTTCCATCTGGTCCTTGCCTGCTGCCATTGTTCTTGCTGGGGAAAGGCCCCAGCAAGAGTGATGGCAGTGGGCCAGGCTCTGGTGAGGGGGCCTTTCTTGGCTGGGAGGCGACACACCGACACACTACAGGTGAAACACTAATGTGTCATGACATACCATTTGGAAAACCCTGAGCTAAAGCATCCCCAGCAGGTAGCTGTCCAGTCTTTTTTTGAAAATATTCAGAGAACGAGACCCTACTGCTTCTCCAGACAATTGGTTCCGTTGCCAAACCACTGCTTTTAATGTTCAACTGAAATTTATTTTTCATTGAGCATATAGTGCTGTTGAGCATGTAGCTTTCATCCTATACCTATGCCTTTGGTTTTTATGGCCTAAATGCAGAGTTTTGCATTTGTCTCTGTTGCATTTCATTTTATCAATTTCTGACCAATTTTCTAGCTTAAATCCTTGAATTCTGTCCTCATTTTCCATTATGTTAGCCACCTCTCCCAGTTATATATCATCTGCAAATTTGTTAAGATTCCCTCTATCCTGCCATCTAAATCATTGATAAAAATAATGTAAAGTAATGGCCCTAGGGTAGAACTCTGAGGCACTCCGCTTGAGACCTTCTTTCAGTTTGAAGCACAGCCATTGATGATGTGTCTTTGATCCCAGTTTTCCAACCAATTATGCATCTTTCTGACAGTGTTCCCATCTATTCCATATTTAATCAGTTTGCTAATCAAAATATTATGGGGGAACCTTATCAGATGCTTTGCTGAAATCCAGATAAATGACATCCACAGCATTCTCACCATCTGCTAAACTAGTGACCTGATCAGAAAAAGATGTAAGATTAGTTTGGCAAGATTTATTCTTGACAAACCCATGCTGACTTCTGTTGATCACTGTATTGTCATCAGATATTTGCAGACATACATTCCAATATTTTTCCTGGTTTTCGGGTCAGGCTGACTGGTCTGTAGTTTCCTGGCTGTTCTTTTGTCTTTTATGAAGAGAAGGACAGTGTTCGCCCTTCTTTAGTCTTGTGGCAGCTCACCTGTTCTCCAAGATTATTTAAAAAATGATGGCAAGTGGTTCAGAGAGTACATCAGCAAGTTCCTTCAATGCTCTGGGATGCAGTTCATCTCTTCCTGCAAATCTGAACTTGTTTAGGTTAGCTAGGTGATTCCTGAGGAAGGCCGTTTCTGTTATAGTGCTATTATTCCACTTTCAACATCCTGTGGAATTTTGGGTTTTGTAGTTTACTGAGGCCAAAGAGCTCTCTGGCTGAGAATTTTAAATGCCCCTCCCTAAACTACAAACGTCAGGATTCTATAGGATTTTGAAAGTTGAATAATAGCACTATAACAGTGTAGTGCAGAAATGGCCTAACTTCCTATCAATCTTGATTTGCAATCCAGATCCCTTGCCAAGATTTCTGATGCTGCACAGAAGTTCACAGTTCTCTTTTTGGGAGAAAACTGAAGCAAAATAGATATTGAATAGTTCTGTCTTTGTGTTGTCTTCTGTTAGCATTTTACCATCCTCGTTGAACAGTGGCCTCACTGTTTCTTTGGTCATTCTCTTACCTCAAATATATCTGAACCCTCCCTCCTTTTTTTAAATCATTTTATTGAAATTTCACAAATAAAAACAAACAATTGTTATTGCTATTTCACATGAACTGTTTCTTGATTCCTCCAGACTGATCCAGATTTCATTTTCAATATCTCTTAAGTAGTTATAACATTGTACTTCAGGAACCCCTCCTTTTTTTTGTTCTTCCTTGCTTGCCTAGCCAGACAGCTCAGTCTGGGTTTTAGCTTTCTTTATCCTGTTCCTGCAAGCTTGGGCAGCACATTTGTGTTCTTCCTTGGTGTTAGTCCTTACCTCCATTCCTTATACGTACTCATTTTTCTTTTCACTTTCTTCTTGAGTATGCTGTGCAGCTACATGGGCTATTTCCTTACTAGTTCCTGCACAGCTGACCTCCCAAGTTCTAGTCTTCTGATTTCTTGATTGCAGTCTCCATTCTGATTGATGACTGAGAACAAGGTATGGAAAAATCTCAAATCTTTCTGAATAAGACTGGAGGGGCTTTGCCCTTTTCTCACTAAGGTGGTGGACTTGAGAGGGGAAAGCAAGGGTTGTATAAGGTGAGTGATAGGTTGCTATAGCAGGCTTGGACGGGAGCTGCCATCTTCACTCTAACAGAAAGGAAAAGCAGGCCTGCCCCCCTCCACAGAAATAATTTTTGTTCAAGTGTAATCAACTTTTAACTATATTTGTTGAAATATTTAAAGAGACTGGTTCAGGGTTTAGTGATAACGACCTGGTTGTGAAGCTTTGTAAATGGAAATGAATAAATTGAATGTACAAAATAAGGGATGCGTAGGAAGTTAAGAAGAGGAGGGGTAGTCACTGTGAAGAAGACAAAAATATAATAATAAAAATATAGAAGTTTCACAGTATAAGGAAATGGAGTTTGGTGAATTCTTTGCATGGTTAGATAATACCTCTGAGCAGAACAATTCCAAACTGAAAAATTCCAAGGAAATTGTGATCAAAATGAATCACCATGGTGATGATGTTACATCCCATGCTGATAAGATACCTGCCCCTTTGCTATAATTATTCCAACTAAAACCAGATCAGGGCTCTGAACCAAGCATGCATGATCCTTGGTCTGAAGTTCTTTCTGAGACAAAATTACTCCAGGAAAAGGTTACAGTTTTAAAAATTGGAACCTAACAGAGAAAACTGTTGTTGTGTGCCTTCAAGTCTTTCCAACTTATGGCAACCCTACGGCAAACCTGACAGGGGGGTTTCTGGGCTGAAAGTGTCTGATGCGCCCAAGATCACCAGTGGACTTCCATGGCTGAGCAGGGAATCAAACCTTGGTCTCCAGTGTCACAGTCCAACATTCAAACCACTACACCACATTGGCTGTCAGAAGTGATAGCCAAAGAACCTAAAGGGTTCTTAACACAATATATATGTAAATAGCCTCTTCTGAACATTCTGGAAGTGGCTTTCCCAGGTCTTCTTGCTATAGTAGATATAGCTCATGTGGAATATCTGTATTGGCAGAAGACTCTGAATGAGTCCAATTGAACATGAGCTAGAGCTCATTGGAAGGCCTATGCTGTGACAACAGTGACAGTGAGGAAATTATACTTCTCTGACACTATTGCATCTGCACAGTGTTATCCAGTGGAGCTGTCTTGAGTGGTCAGTGACCTTTTACACTCTAGCCCACAAGAAGAAGATAAAGGCCACTCAACAGCCCACCGAGATGAATTTGCAAGACACTTTGCGGACAACATCCTTTGGATTGCTCTAACTTGCATATTGTAGTCAAGACATGTTCAGTAGATATAATCTTAGTGCCTGTTTGTCCTGTATTATTTGATACATTTCTGTTTGTGCAGCCTGAGGATATGGATGAGATTCTTGGAGAAGTGAGAGCCACCACATATATAGTGGATCCTTGTCCCTCCTGGCTTCTGAAAGCAGCTAGAGGAGGACTGGCTGAATGGGTGAGAGGAGTGGTGAATGCCATTGCAGCAAGGGAAGTTTCCCTCCTGCTTAAAAGAGGCTGTGCTGAGGCCATTACTAAAAAAAGGCCTTCTGTATGCCGCCATTCTGAATAATTATCAACCAGTCTGTAATATTTCATTTTTGGGCAGGGTTCTCTAGCTTGTGGTGGCCTCTCAGTTCCAAGGGTTTCTGGATGAAATGGACTATCTAGACCAGTGGTTCTCAACCTGTGGGTCCCCAGATGTTCGTGGACTTCAGCTCCCAGAAGCCCTGAGCATTGACCATAGTGGCTGGGGCTTCTGGGAGCTGAAGCCCACAAACATCTGGGGACCCACAGGTTGAGAACCACTGATCTAGACCCATTACAATGTGGTTTCAGGCCCTGATTATGGGATGGAGATAGCTTTGTTTGCCTTGGTGGGTGACCTGTGCAGAGAACTAGACAGGAGGAGTGTGTCACTCTTGCTCCTGCTGGACCTCTCAGTGGCTTTTGATACCATCAACCATGGTATGCTTCTGGACTGACTCTGGGATGGGACTTGAGGGCACCGTTATACAGTGATTGTGGATGTTCCTGGAAGGACAAACTCAGAAGGTGGTGCTGGAGGACTCCCGTTCAACGCCCTGACTGTCAGCATGTGGGGTTCCTAAGGGAACCCCGATGCTGTTTATCATCTATATGAAACCTCTGGGTAAAATTATCCTGAGTTTTGGGGTTTGGTGTCACCAATATGCTGATAACACCAAATTCTGCCTCTCCTTTCCATCTGATTGCAAGGAAGCTGTTTTGGTAATGAGCCAATGTATGTTGTCAGAGATGGACTGGATGAGGGCAAAGAAATTGAAACTTAATCCAGACAAGACAGAAGTGCTCCTGATCATTGGAAAGGCAGATCAGGGAACTGGGTTTCTGTCTTGCCAATGGGATTACACTCCCCTGAAATCTGAGGCTTGCAGCTTGGATGTTCTCCTGGGCTCTTCTCTGAGCCTGGATGTCCAGATTTCAGCAGTGGCAAGGAGTGCACTTGCATAGCTAAAACTTGTGCATAAGCTGTTTCGTCAGACTTCAGATATACACTCTCATGGCTTGATTACATCTTGGTTGGACTGCTTGGTTGGAAACTGTCCAGAAACTTCAGAGGGTTCAAAATGCAGCATCCAGAATGCTGACCAGGGCTAGTTATAAAGAGCATATAACTCCCTTGTTAAAACAGTTTCACTGGCTACCTGTTTGTTTCTGGGCACAGTTCAGAGTACTGGTCATGATTTATAAAGTCTTATATGGCTTAGATCCAGGTATTTGAAAGACGAATATCTCCCTATGAACTTGCCAGAGTTTTAAGATTTACAGGGGAGGCTTTTTCTTGCTCCCACTGCCATCCTAGGCTCCCTTGATGAGGACACATGAGAGAGCCTTCTTAGTGGCTGCTCCCACCCTCTGGAGAACTCCCTTCCACGGGAGGCTAGGCAGGCCCCCTCCCTGCTTACCTTTAACCAGCTGGCAAAAATATTCCTATTCAAGCAGGCTTTTAATGTGTGAGCAGGTGAGCTTTTGTCTTATTGGGATGTTTTACTTTTTTAAAAAAAAAAACACTTTTGTATGTGTTTATTATGATTTTACACTATTCTTATATGGTCATTTTAATTGTCTTAAATATTGTAAATGTTTTTAACTTTTCTGGAAGCTGCCTTGGGTCCCACTCTGGAAGAAAGGTGGTATATAAACACAGTACAATACATATATACACACTTGTGCAGTGAGTGGGTAAGACCAGATGTGTGAACACAGAGATGCACTCACTAGAAGAAGTATGTTTGTTTCAAGATTTTTTGTAAGCCGGGCATCTCCCTTAAGTTTTAAAGGTCCACAATCTCATATACAAAAAGTGGTTTAGTCAAGATGGGAAGAAATCCAAAAAATCTAATTGACTTTGGCTCTCCTACAGAATCTTTCTTTCTTTATAATGATACTGGAGCACAGGGACAATCTAGGAGTAAACATGTTTGGAAGCAAGCACATAGACAAACTCCCTATAAGAGATTAGAAACTTTTGAAAACTTGAAAACTTTTGAAGAGGAAGATGCTATTTGACTCCTTTTGTGCCTTGCCTTTAGTAGCTCAAAAGGAAATTGTGCAAGATTAGAGAATTTGAAAATCCATTTAATATGCAAATAAGACAAAATGGACCTGTTAAAAATGAGGCTGCATATGGAATGGCCAAAGTTGATGCTGTAATCCATCAGGATTTCAATAAGAGTACAGAAGGATGTTCCTATGCTGAAGGCATGTATTCCAGATTGCAAAGTTGTTGCAGAAATAGATTTGATAGGAGATAAGTCTGAACAGAGTCAGGTCAGGTGTAATTTAGTTCCCTCAATACCCAACACAAATTCTGCAATAACCATCAGGCCTTCCATATGGTTGGATATGAGATTACTTGATGAAGAAGAAATGGGATTTCTAGAGAAGCCAGCAGAAATTACTTGTCATCTGGAAAATTCTGTATATCCAGTAATCTCAAATGTGAGTAGAATGAGTCCAACTATTGGTGTGATTGACTATCTGAAGGGTGAGACAGAACTATGAAGGCTGCATGCAAAAGTGAATTAAAAACAAATGAAGAAACCAGGTCATTGTGTGTGCCCACCAAGACAAAATAATGCCCAGACTGAAGAGGAGCTCCTGAGAGAATTCACATCTGATGGTGTGGTCAAGAAAACTGCAGCATTTCAAAATGATGTCTCTGATATGCACTATTTAAAATCTGCAGATGATCATATCTCATTATGCAATGACCAATGACAAAAGGTGATCAATGGAGAGTCTTTCAATTGTTTATCCCAGAATATTTCTGGCTGGAATAATCAAAAACTGGATGTTCTATTTCAGCAGTGTCTAAAGCAGTTAAATATTATTTGCTTCCAGGAAATGTGGTCTGCTGATAATATCTGGCTCAATGACTGCAGGACATACTCAGTTTCAGCAAACAGCAGTAATTGTAAAGTTATTCAGGATGTGGTCTTCCATGCTGCATAAGTACCTCATTAAGAGCTGGATTCCATCCGATAGATACTTTAGGCCCTTGGGCTATGGGAGTTTTTTTTTCAAGTTAGATATGATCACTTTTGTTATAATTATATTTCTCCTCGAAATTCTAAGTAGTATTCTGAAAATATATGGAAATATTTTGAAGAATATTTATTTTAATGACTCTTCCCGCCCCCCAAGACTTTATTTATTCAGAATTGTCAGTTGGCTGTCCAGAGTGATTATTATGGTTTTGATCCAAATCCTAATCTGTTCTGTTTTAAGAAAATGGTTCTATTTAAGCCTATAAAGCTTCTTAAGGTAAGAAAAGCCAATCATATAGATCTTTCTAAGCTTTGTATTTGGGAATCTAAGCAATATTGCATTTGAGAAAGTGGTATATATTTCCAAAAAAAATCATCATCATAGGGAATAAAAGCCAAGTGAAATAAAATACTTGTTTATAAAATTTGTTTTAAAACTTGACTGTAAAGTATTATGAATGTAGCATCTTGAAATACAGAATGAACTGCAGCCTGTTTCAGATGCGATGCTTCGCAGTGTCACATCATGGTTAGAAGACTGAGGCCTCTTCTCCCTCCTCTGCCTCCACAAATGAACTTCCCCTCTTTCCTTTTCTGAGCTAACAATATTTATAGTTACACATGCCCTGGGTGTTTTCGTTGATGACTGCCAGATCAAAACACACTTTATAAAGCCTCTTTCTAACTATGTTTGCAGACTGTGATTTGGAGCTAACCAAAATCATTGCCAAAAATTAAGGAAGAGATGAATTCATGCAGTGGAAAAGAAAAGAAACTGATCTCCTATCCATTGCTACTGTTACATTTGCATCATATTCATAGTCTTTTTCTGAGTGCTAATATTGATTGTAACTGGATTTCAAGGTGGTGGAAATAAAATAGATGTTGGGTCTCATTGTCTTGCTAGTGAATCTTTATAAATCCAGTAAATAGCAATTAGAGTGATGATTATAATTATGTTGTCAAGGATGTAATTATTCCTGTAGTTATAGTAATGAAACAGATAGATAAAGCTTGAACAAGTCATATTTTACAAGGCAACCAGGGCATGGATTCTTTTTCGAGAAGCATCCGAGTGCATAGAGGTCATTGTGTTTTACATAACAAGAAGCTCTCCATTGAAACCAGGATCACCTGCCACATCTTCTCCCTTTTACTTTGGTGGAATTACACTATTTTCCTCCTGTAACATGCCTGTGTGGTGCTGAACATTTTAAAACAGTTTGTTCTGGTACTGCTGAACTTCCTTATGGCATGTTCTTGCTTCATTGCTATGTTGTACTATAAGCGACTCTCTACCACCACCACCATAATAACTCTCTTTGGTTATTATTTTAAATGAAAGCAGAATATAATGAATTACTAGTTAAGCGAAACTCACAAAATTTTGGCTTTTCACTTAAATGTTATGTCAGTTCAAATGAGTTTAATAAGGTCTGGTTTTGAGAGCCAGGACAGGGCAGGAAGGGCTGAAAAACTGAATTTGTTTTCTTTTCTGTCAAATAGTAATAGCAAGCCTTGACTTGTGAGGAACCTGCACCTGTTCAAGCTCCATCCTTTGGAATCCTAGAATTTGCAATTTAGGGAAGGGTAGTTTCCGCCAGAGACATCTAGTGCATCACCAAACTACTAATCCCAGGATTCCATAGGATGTTCTCAGGGCAGTTAATGCGTAATGAAAATGCTATAATTTTGTAGTATGAAAGGCCCCCCTGTTGCTTAATAATTCACAGACTGCTTTGGTAAAGGTTTGAATGCTTTTGGCATGAAAAACTGCATTTGACCCCAGTTGCAGTGCCAAAGGGCCTTAGCTGGCCCCAAGTATTTGAGCTGTGTGGCTTGGTAAATAAAGCTAGTGATCTTGAAAGAAAAGGCCCTACAAGAGATGTCTTTCATTCATTCATTCATTCATTCTTTCATTCATTTCATCATGTGTTTTTGAGATACTGATTCTTAGGACTAATTATCTTCTCCCCCATTTCCCTGCCCCTGGCCCACCAGGCTATAGTTCATAAAAATCAGTTCTGTGCTGATAGAATGGTAGCTAAAATTTTTGAGGATCCTTAGCAGAAGCACACTCTTCTATTGATCACTGGTTGTAGGCAAAGTAGAATGGTTATCATTTTGCCTTGCTGTCTTTCCACCTTCTAATCTCTTGAAAAACTTGCGTTCCTTCTTAAATTTCCTTAATGCTTCCAGCCAGAAACTTTAATGTAGACTTCTTACGATTTTTCGCAGTGGCATATTCCTTAATGGAGAGGTATTGTTCCAATTCAATTTGTTTTGCCTTTTAGAAACTAGTGGCACACCTCAAGATTTTTTGAAACTTTCCATATTTTCTGAACTGCTATTCATGGCAAGTGCAAAGATGTGAATCCCTTGGTCCTTCTTCACTCATTCCATGTTTATTCATGAGTAACTGCAAATAATGAGAATTTCAGACCCTTGTGGGTAATCTCCTAATTCTCCCTGGAATCCAGGGAGAGACCAGCCAGAGTTTGACCAGCCAGAGATCCCGTTAGTTGGCGCTTTAACCATGAAATTTCTCCTCACTGCAAAGAGCCAGCAAGGACCATCAGTCTACCATCCCGCCTGGAAATCAAGTCTCAAGCATCTAGTGTTGCATTATGGAGATCTTTTCATTTTGATGCAATCTCTAAACATGAAGCCGTGCACATAAAATGCACCAGTTCACATACAGTCTTTTTTTTAAAAAAAATCATTAATTAATAAAAAGCTTTTCATTGGAATAGCTGTAATATTCTGTCTACTAATATACTAATTTCCTAAAACCTCTGTGTGATTTTTTTGTCAGTTTTTGGGCAAAGCCAGCAAAAATACATACAGGTAACAGAAATCTTATATCTGTATCAGCAGTGGTCATTCAGATTGTTATTAATGTATTTCAGTCAGATGGGACTAAGGTATAATTTTTAAGTAGTTTTGAAGTTTCCAAATTCATTGTTGTTATCTGCTGCTACTGGTATAGATTTCCCTCTGTGTCTTCAGTGTAGGATGGCTCAGGCCTGTGGTGTGTAGTTAAAATGGTGACTGCCCTGCTGCTGAATGCATGGTACAATGGTAGTGGGTGGAACTAAAGGGGGCTGTGCCCATGGATGTTGTGCGTTGATGCCAGACCTAACTGGCATACCCAATTTCTCCTGAGGTGTATTTTCTGTGATTGGCTACCACATTTCTTCTCTTTTTCCTTCAGAAAAAAATATCCCTGAAGATGTGATTTGTCAAAGCCACCTGCTGTTCCTTTTTCTTGAGCTATCCATCAGGCCATATGAATTCTTTATTTGATAGATCATCAGTGGAGTGGGATGTGCTGTACTTGTGATCATTACACAGTCTCTAATTGCTTGCTTTCCGCATCAGCAGTTAATAATACAGATTGGTTATGAAAGCTTTTTCATCAGCTTTCATTTATTTCAGTAAAAGTAATTAGCTCTTAAGACCACTGACTCTGAGGTTATGGTAATCATTTGCCAGTTATGATTGTTAGTTCTTTGCTGCAGGCTTTGTTTGTGTTACCTTGATTCTCCCTCCCAAAAGAAGAAAGGAATAAAAGCTCCACTCTTTTATGTTTCTGTGAATTATATTGCACCTACTTTGAGATACCCAGGAAAATTTAATCAATGTCATTGTTCAATTCAAGTTGAATTCGTCAGCTTAATTTTGGTGGATAATCTTGTGATATTGCAGCACATTTGGCCTGGCTGCTTTCTGTACCATCTGTTTTGCATTTTCTCTTAAACATGAATCTGATTTTTGGTTTTATTGACATTAACTCTTTGCTGCTCTTAGCCCTTCAAACTTTATTTTTTCAGTTATTTCAAAATAGATTCCCTTTGAACATATCTTTACTACAAGTTGACCTTATCTTGGGTTCTACCAGTGCATTTGTCACATGTCCCTGCGAAATCCTTGGAGTCATTGTATGGTGAAGGTGCTAAGTTAATATCTCCCCCTCCTCCAGAAATATAATTTTAATGGTTTCTTGGAGATAGAGGAAAGAGTATTAAATCCATTTTATGTTTACCTTGGGTGAGAAGATAATTTTGAGCAATATTCCTACTTGTTTCATGGCAAACAGGAGCTCTGTAGATTAGAGATGGATGGATCTAATTTGTTTTCAGTAATTTTTGCATTTTTTTCAAGTGCAGGTTGGTTCTATTTTGTTTCTATATTTTTTTAAAATATGCATAAAAGCACATATTTATTTACATGACAATTCATACACATTATTTCACACACTTTCCCCTAATGCATCCACGTTTTACAAATTGCACTAATAAAAACCTTATGTATGTATGTTTACAAAATGTGTTATTTTTGTTTGTATTTTTAAATGATCAAAAATTCAGAGAAGTACAAAAATTGAATGGTAATTAAAGTGCATTAGTTCAGGAAGTGCAAATTAAGTTGGTTCATAGTGATATGCAAACCAAGCTATTTTCAGTCCTATCTCTATTCTAGAAATAGATATATAGACCTGGAAGAGAACTACAGTTGCTTTTCCTCTCACTTGTTTTGTCTTTTTTTTTTTTTTTGGTAGTTGCAACTAAAGCTCTGCAGATATTTGTCTAAAACTGTTAATTTCGACCCATACTCAGTACTTATGAATTACAACTTTACAGAATTAAGCTACATAAGAGAAAAATAGCATATATGTGTGTGTTTCTGTATAACAGTGCTTCAGTTGTATTATTTCCACAAAGAGCTTGTACTATTCTTCATGCAAGGCTGCTTCTATTTAAATTAGCTCTAAAATTTACATAATGGTATATGGCAACACATACTTGCTGCTATGAGTTATTCCGGGTTCATTTATAAAAAGCAGTTCTTCTTGGGTCTTTGTGCCTCATGCAAATAGGTTTTCACACCTGTTCAGATCCATCTGCAGAATGTTCCGGGACCCAAAGGGTTTTTTCGGTCCCCATCCCTTCCAGTACAAAGATAAACAGCCCAAAAGCTACTCCCATCAGTCCATTTTCATATTTTAGAAATTTACCTCAGAAGAACTAGAGCTTCTGAGGTGAATTACATGACTATAAAAAGGAACTATGGGAGTAGCTTTTGGTGCTGTATCTTTGTACTGGAAGGGATGGGGCTAACGCCAAAAGCTATTCAGCCTGAGAAGAACTAGAGCTGGAGGATTTCCGGTGGGGGTGATGAGGAGCCAGGTTGTCACCCCGTATAGCTCCGGGGGAACAATCGCCCTACGAGGTCGGAAGCCTTTTTTTCCCCAAGTTAAGGAGGAGGGGGAACCCCCCTTTTGGGAAAAAGGGGATTCGGAGGTGTTGGGGAGAAAAACCAAAAATTTCTGGCGCGGGTACCAAAATAAACATCAAAGCGATCGGGACACGGAGAGCTCTGAAGTGGTCAAACGACCCCGGCATTACCTCGCAGAGGCTTCCTTTGGAAAGAAATCCTCGTCACCACTTTTTTTTTAATCGGAGAAGAAGATCCATATTGAAGGGACAAAAAACTATATAAACTACAGTTTTAAGTGGTACACTGAATCCGGGCGCAATAAGGACCCTGCAACAAGTAAATAGAACATTGCCGGAGTTTCTGGGAACTCCGGAGTTTAAAAGTGGTCGGGTCTTAGAACAGGGGGAAAGAGAAAAGCGGCAAAGGCTGTGAATTTGCTACAAACGGGATCTTTAAAAAAAAGAAAAAAAAATCAGTCTCTTTAATGCAGAGACTTTTTAATGGGAAAGAAGGAAGAGTGACGAGGAGACAAAACAGAAAAGAGACTGATATTACTTGTACCAGCCGTGTATGATACGAGGCTAAAAGACGGAGACGGAGTGGGATGGAGAAAGCAAGAAATCAAGAAAAATAAATAGAGGGAGTGACTCTTTGGTATAGAAAAAGACGTGATTTGGGGACCGGATTTAAAATAGAAATATAATAGAAATGACTCTGGATATTTAGTATTCTAGTATTTAGTATTATAAGGTTGTGGACATTTTGTATTGGGATTTAAAGAATTAAGTAAATAAGTAAGTTAAGAAAAAAGTGTCAGGAATATATTGTTAGAAGGGGGGGTAAAAGTAAGTCAAAAGAAGGATAAACAAAAAAGGGAGAACTTTTCAAGGTCTGAAGACGGCTAAAACAAGGTAAGCAAGATAAGAGAACCAAAGAGGAGAGAAATAACTTTAACCCCATCCTGACAGCATTTGAAGAGCAGAACTTCTTTTACAGAGGAAGATCGACAGAAAAGGAGACAGAGTGCCATCTAGTGAGGACTTGTTAAATTACAGTAAAGAAGAGTGTCTTGTTTAATAATTTGCTCAATTTATTTACAATTTATAAAAATTTTTAATAAGGTATATTAGATTGATTAATAAGGTTATAGTGATTTGAAGTGCTTTTATTTGAATTTATAGGAAATTTATATATAGTGACAGATATTGATATATACATTGACATCTATAATTAATATATTGATATAAGGGAAAAGAATAAAATAAAATAAAAAAGGAAGGAAGGAAGGGGATAGAGATACATAGATACAGATAAATATAGATTTATTGGAAAAAAACCCATAATAATAATATAAATACTAATATTTATTAAGAGTTTTGTTATTGTTTTGTTCTGTTTTACTATGGAAGTTTGACTGAGAGTGTTCTGGAAAGAGATTTTGATATTTTGAAGGATATTTCTTGAAGGTTTTGATTAGTAAAGAGTATCTATATTTAATTTGATAAAAATTGATAATAACTGACAATAATTGATATAGATTGATAATAATTGATTGATAATAATTGATATAGATTGATATAGATTGAGATTGCGATTGAAGTGTGAAGGTGTGAAAATACAAACATTGAGGTGTGAAGGTGTGAAGATAAAATACTCTAGTGATATTAACATTATAGAAAGTGATATTAGATATTGACATATTATATTTAGGCTATTATTGGTAATAAATAAATAAATAAATAAAACAAATAAATAATACAAATAATTATAGTTAGATATATTTTTAGATAAGTTATTTAGATAAGTCACTTTTTTAGATAAGATACTACTTTAAAAGGTTAGATTATAGATTTGGAAAAAGTTAGGAGTTGAAGGATTGAAGGTTTGGGGGAATAAGGAGGGTAGAATATATAGAATATATAGATATTGTCGGGAAAAAGTTATAAAATGGCATCAGGGACAAGAAGAGCAGTTTCAGTTAAACAGCAACTGCAGTTGAGACCAGCAGTAGAGGATCAACCCAGAACATAAAAATTATACTTACAATTAATGAAGAAATGGGAAATTTGAGAAGTGATGTCAAGAAAGATATAAAGGACATGGCAAATGATATGAAAGAAATGAAGAAAAAAATGGGGAGTGTAGGACAAACACTGAAAAACATAACAATGGAAATGAAGAACATAAATAAGAAATTGGATGAATTTACAGGATAAACTACAAAACTTGAAAAAGAAACACCAATGATGGGAAAGCAGATAGAGAAGATGGAACAACAGAATAAGAATATTGAAGTAAAGTTTAGAGATAAATGTGTGAAAATCAGAGGTCTAGAGGAGACCCAGGGAGAGGACTTATATATGCGAGTGATACCATCATTGGCAAGATTTATAGGATGGAATGTCGAACAGCTGGATTTGGAAATTGATAAGATGTTTCGAATCAATTCATATATTGCGAGAAAAAGGAAGTTACCTCGAGACATCGTTATATATTTTTTAAGAGAGAGTAAAAGACTTGGTAATTCGTCAAAGTTATGCTAAATAAGCTGATTTTATTGGGCCAGAAAAGAATTACAGATTTTTAAAAAAATTTAAACTCAAGTTTTGAAAAGAAGAAAAGACTATTTTTTTTGACCCAGATATTAAAAAGAAGTGGAGTGGCATATAGATGGTGTAGAATAGGAGGAGTTACTTTTGTTTATAAAGAAAAGAGATTTATTTTGAATTCAGTGTCAAAGGCACAAGATTTTTTTAAGAAATATAAAGAAGAATTAAGGAAAAGGAGAACAGAGGTGCATGAGTATAGGAAAGAGGAAGAAAAAGAAAGAGAAGAGGAAGAAAGAAAAGAGGGAGAAGGAACTCCAAGGGATTATCAAAGGAAAGTAAGAGAGGAATTTGATATAGAAGAGAAGGAAGATCAAGAAAAAAAAAGAGAGATTCAGATCAAGAAGAAGAAGAGGAAGCAGAAGTAGAAGAAGAAAAGGAAGAAGATCAGGAAGAAGAAATAGAATAAGAAGAAAGGGATAGTAAGAAGGGGAAAAGGAAAAGAAAAAAAAGGGAAAAATGAAAGTAATTTCATGGAATGTAAGGAAAATGAATGCAGTAATTAAAAGGGTCTTTAATTTTCTAGAGAAAGCAAAAGTGGATATAATTTGTCTTCAAGAAACCCATATAAGAGATAAAGATTTGAAGTATGTGAAAAATCAGAAATTGGGAAAAGAAATTTTTTTACAGTAATTAAGAAGAAAAAGAAGGGAGTAACGAAATTTTTGTAAACAAGAAATACAATGCGAAGGAAATATTTAGAGTATGTTAATAGGAATAAGGTAGAAGTAATTGGAAGTAAAATCTTTAGTGGGAGTTTTTGGCCCACTAGAAAATAAATCGAGTTTCTATGAAAATTTAATGAAGAGATTACTTGAGGTAGATTATCAAGATATATTGGTTTTAGGGGACTGGAAAAAGGGTAATAAACCCCGAATTGGATAAGACAATAAAAAATAAAGGAAAGACAGCAAAGAAAAAATTACCTAAGGTATTTGGAGAATTTATGGATTCGATTTCATTGATTGATGTGTGGAGATACCTATATCATAAACAGAGAGTATACGTATTATTCGGAGGTACATAAGACGTGGTCTAGAATTGATATGATATTGGCTTCCCCAAAAATTTATGCAAAAATATTAAAAGGATGGAAATTTTACCAAGGAATTTATGGGGGGGAAATGCCCCGTTATAATGATATTACAAAAGAGAAAACAAGAATATAGATGGATATTGAAAGACGAACTTTTAAGGGATGAAAAAAATATTAAAAAAGGGGAAACAAGAAATAAAAATTTTTTCAAAGAGAATTTGGGGGAAAAGGGTCAACAAATAAGATAGTGTGGGATACGGGGGAAAAGGGGGTGGTAAGAGGCATTTTTTTGCAGCAGGAAGCATATAAGAAAAAAGTAAGAAAGCAAAAAATTCAAAAATTGGGGGTAGAACTAAAAAAAAAAAGAAGAAGAGTTAAAAAAAGACCCAAAGAATGGAAAGTTAGTGAGAGAAATAAAAATTTTGCCCGAAACAATTAGCTTTAGAAGAGAGATGGGAAAAAAGAGAAAAAAAAAAAATTTACACGACAAAGGTTCTTTGAACATGCAAATAAGGTAGGGAAATGGTTGGTGTATAAATTGAAGAAAGAAAAGGAAAGAAGATTAATTACGGAAGTTAAAAAAAAGGAGATAAGATATATAGAGAACAAAAGAAAGATTAAACTATTGTTTCAAGAATACTATACGCAACTATGTAATAGGCAAAGGATACAGAAGAATATGTACAAAAAGTAAAGAAATACTTGGAAGAAGTTTAGAGAAAATTCAGGAGGAACAAAGGATGGATTTGAATAAACCTATAACAAAAGAAAAATTTAAAAAGGCTATACGAAAAAATAAAAATTGGAAAAGCACCAGGACCAGATGGATTCACAGTGAGATATTATAAGGAGTTCCAAGATCAATTAATCGACCCTATGTACAAATTATTTAATGAAATAGAATTGGAGGGTAGACCGGATACGTGGGAAAAAGGCCAGTATTACATTGATACCTAAAGAAGGCAAAGATCCAATGGAAGTCAAAAATTACAGACCAATATCTCTTCTAAACATAGATTACAAAATATTTACGTCAATATTAGCAGAAAGACTGAAGAAGATATTAAAATATTGGATTCACGAAGATCAGAATGGCTTTTTGCCGGGAAGATGAGTTAAAGATAATATCAGGGGAATACTGGATGTGATAGAATTTTACCATAGACATAATGAAAGGAAAATGGGACTGATATTTGTTGATGCTGAAAAAGCATTCGGCAATGTGAAATGGAGGTTTATATTAAAAATTTTAGAGATGGCGATTTGGGAAGAAGATTCATAGATTGGATAAAAATGATTTATAATGACCAAACTGTGAGTATTATAATGACTGGAGAGAAATTAGAAAGATTTAAGATTAAAAAAGGAACAAGGCAGGGTTGTCCATTATCTCCTTTAATTTTTGTAATGATAATGGAAATTTTGAATAATAAAATTAGGCAAGAGTCAGAAATTAAAGGAATTTGCTGGACCGACTCGCACCGCTTGTTGTTGAGCTGCCGGAGGAGCCACACACCGCCGCCACTCAGATCTTCAGTGAGGCAGTTGCAGTGGCCAACCAGCAGATCGCCACCTTGAGGCACACCGTGGAGGCTGCCTCGAGGGTGATGGTCGGCTCGGTGGCCCTTTGCCAACACGCGTGGCTCCAGTCCTCTGGGCTTCAGGAGGACAGCCGTCAACGGATCGAAGATCTTCCATTCGATGGCCAAGGACTCTTCCACACCTCCACCGACGAGGCGATGGATCACCTTGTGAAAGCCCGGCTGACTGCTAAGAAGATGGGTATAAATCAACCTGCCCAGTCTCGTCGCAGCTTCCTGCCGAGGTCTTCGTGGAGAAGGTCCTCCTCCTCTTCAGCGTACCAGCCGCGGTCTCCGAGATCAACCGCATCGAGACCATCAACGTCCTCTGCTTTGCGAATGCTTCCAAGAAGACACCCATCATTGTCATCGAAGAAGTCTTCTTTGGGGACGAAGTCTAGGTTTTGAGGATCTTTGGAGGACACCACCAATACCATCCTTCGCCCTTCCAGCGGACTTGTACCATCATCCGAGCCTGGACAGGCACCTCACCCAATGGCGGGAGATCACTGCGGACTCCTGGGTGCTTATCATCATCCGCCTGGGATATACCATAGAGTTCCAGGATATTCTGCCGTGGGGAGTCTACTACTCCACTCCGACCAGCTCGGTCCTACTGGAAGAGATCCAGTCCTTCCTCCAAAAGGGAGCGTTCAAGGTGCTTCCGCCTTCAACCAAGACCACTGGCTTCTTCTCAAGGTACTTCACCGTACAGAAGGCGAACGGCTCCCTGCAGCCCATTCTAGACCTCAGAGGGGTGAACGAGTACATCCACCCCAAGAGGTTCAAGATGGTCACGCTACCCTTGATCCTGCCCTTCCTCCGGCGAGGGGACTGGTTTGTGTCCATCGACCTCAAAGACGCCTATTTCCACATCTCCATCCGCCCACAGTACAGATGGTACCTGCGGTTCGCGGTCGACGGCACCAGCTACCAATACCGGGTGCTCCTGTTCGGCCTCTCCACCGCACTGCGGGTATTCACCAAGTGCATGGCTCCCGTCATGTCATTCCTGCGGACGAAAGGCGTCTCTGTCTACCCGTACTTGGACGATTGGCTATTGGTGATGTCCTGCCGACAGAAACTCTACAAAGACATCCACCGGACTTTGACATTACTCACTCGACTTGGACTCAGGGTCAACCCGAAGAAGTCCCATCTCGACCCCATGTGGTTTCTCGACTTCATCGGGGTGACCCTTGGCGCGGTATCGGCGAGGACCTACCTACTGGACGAGAGGGCGCGGATGCTCTGTCGGGCAGCGTCCACTGCCTTCCACGCTCCGACGATATCAGCCAGGACGATACAACAGCTCCTCGGCTACGTGGCCTTGACCACTGCCGTAACCTATCTCTCCAGGTAACGTGCATGACCGCTCCAGCACTGGTTCGTCAGGGCCTTCGATCCTCTCTGGGACGACCAGTCTTGCCACTACCAGCTGCCTCAATAGGTCCGTCAATCTCTCCTTTGGTGGCAGTCGTACAGGAACCTCCTGTCAGGCATGCTGTTCCGCGACCCCAAGCCATCGGTGACAGTGACGACGGATGGCTTGCTCTTCGGCTGGGGAGCGCACACTGGCGACCTCCGAGTCCGCGGTCGGTGGATGGAAGACGAAACGTCCCTTCATATCAACTCTCTTGAGCTGCTAGCAATCCACAAGGCTCTGAGGGTGTTTCGTCACCTGGTCACAGGCCACATGGTGTTGAGATCCTCACCGACAACATGACGGCGGTCTGCTACATGAACAGGCAAGGAGGGACGCACTCCACCACACTACTGCACATCGTGCTCAACCTCTGGAACTGGTGCATCTCGCTGCAGATACATCTGGTGGCAGTTCACCTGGTGGGGCAGGAGAACACCACGGCAGACACCCTCAGTAGGGACACCACTTCCCACCACAAGTGGTCCCTCTCAATCGAGGCCTTCCAGACGTTTCGGGACCGATGGGGCGAGCTGATCGTCAACCTCTTCGCAACCAGCCAGAACGCGAAGTGTCGCCGGTTCTGCTCGAGGGCCGGCCGCAATCGCCACTCCATCAGTGACGCGTTCCAGTTCCCATGGGATGAGGGGCTTCTCTACGCCTTCCCTCCGTTCCCGCTCCTGGGCCGCGTGGTGGCGAAGATTCTTGCGGATCGAACGGACATGATCCTGGTGGCGCCGTACTGACCGAAGCAGCACTGGTTCAGGCCCCTGTTCAAAGCCGCCCGGGGACGAATCCTCCGGTTCCCGACGGCACCAGACCTGCTATCCCACTCCGATGGTCTCGTGCTGCACCCAGACCTGCCGCTCTTGGCCCTCCGTGCCTGGAGGATATCGCCGTAGACGACCCGATCATCAGTGACATCTTCATCGCGGCCAGGAAGGACTCCACTCGCCGCAACTAGCACTACAAGTGGAGATGCTTTGTGGCCATCACCGAGGAACGTCGAGAGCCGGTATCGCTTGTCAACCTGTGTACCATGCTCCACTTCCTGCTACACCTCCGGCAACAGGGCCTGGGCTTCTCGTCGCTCAAGGTGTACCTCGCCGCGATTGTGGCATACCAACCGCCACAATCCCCTTTGGCTGCTGTCTTCAGGGACAGTACCGTCGAGCAATTCCTGAAAGGCCTACAGCACCTCTACCCGCCGGTATCGCCACCGCTACCGCCGTGGTCGCTATCGCTGGTGCTGTCACAGCTGACGAGGCCACCCTTCGAGCCGATGGCGACGACAGACGACAGGCTGCTCGCTATGAAGACCGCATTCCTGGTGGCTGTCACCTCTGCCAGGCGGGCGGGAGAGCTGACAGCACTACGGTGTGACAATCCTTGCCTAGTTTTCCATCGAGACAAGGTGGTCCTTCAGCCTGACATCTCCTTTCTCCCGAAGGTGGTGTCCAGCTTCCATCTGAGCCAGGGCATCATCCTGCCAGCCTTCTATCTGGACCCAACTACACCTCTGGAGCGGTCCCTTCACTCCCTGGATGTTTGTCAGGCCCTGGCGTTCTACAAGGACAGGACTGCGACCTATAGGCAAACACCACATCTTTTTGTCTGCTATGGCAGGCACTGGAGGGGCCGCAAAGTGTCCACCCAGCGCTTCTCCAAGTGGGTAGTACAGACTATACACCTGGCATACGAGCTTGCCAAGAAGCCACCGCCAGACCTTCTTCGGGCTCATTCCACCAGAGCCGTGGCTACATCTGCAGCCTTCCTGAAAGGAGTTGACCTGCAGGAACTGTGCTGTGTGATGACCTGGTCCCAGCTGTCGACCTTCGTGCACCACTACAGGTGCTGCAGAGATGCTCGTTATGGATGTGCTGTGCTGGCATCTGTTCTCTAGGGTCTGGGACCTGACCCACCATCCTACTGGTAAGCTACACAGTCTCCTAATGTATGAGGCACAGAGACCACGAAGAAGAGGAAGAGGTTGCTTACCTGTAACTGTGGTTCTTCAAGTGGTCATCTGTGCCCTCATACATGCCCGTCCAATTTTCCCCTCTTTTTTTCAGGTCCCATCTTGTTCGGCGGACCAGAACTGAGGAGTGACCGTTGCTCGGTGGACTGAGCATGCGCAGTACTGACATGGGGGATGGGTTCCCTTCAAGCCAACGAGCTCTAGAATCTTCTGAACGCTACTGCGCAAGTGCGAAAGTTCCTAATGTATGAGGGCACAGATGACCACTCGAAGAACCACAGCTACAGGTAAGCAACCTGTTCTTCCTTGAACTTAAAGTGCAAGCACAGACCACTCACTCTCTGGATCCAGTGTTTCAGAGGGTTGATGTCCACAGCCCTACTCCAGTTATGTCCCATTATTGCCAATGCGGATGGAAGTAGTCAAGCAGTCTTGGGCTAAGCATCATTGGTGCAACCAACTACCAAACACTTGGTGACACTTTACCATGTACAACCAGAAGGTACTACTTTCCACCCTACCTGTTATGTACCCAATTACATTCTAGTTAAGGCCATTCAGTCAAAGTCCACCTGTAAATGCACCTCTCCTAGTAGAGGGGGCTGCTGTCTTGAATTATTTGGTTAATAAGGCTGCTCTTCTGCTGCCTTAGCTATTCAGGTAGAGAACTATCAAGCCTGCATGGCAGGATACCAACAGTTCCATCGGGGAAAGATGGCATTCTTCATTCCTTACCTGTTAGACAATCAGAGGAATGTTGTTGTCCTCTTCCAAAATGAGGTGGATCCCCTTGCAAATCACAGTAGTACATCACAGTGCTAATTGCACTGCAGAAGTCATGGCAACCTTAGTTGACCTTTGCCGCTATGCCTGCTTGAGGTCTGCGGGTTTGACCAAGGACACTCACAACTGGATTGAAGACTCCCCTTTGATGAGGAAGGCCTATTCTGCTCCCACAAAAATGAAGCTATGGATGTTCTCTTTAAAACCCATACCACAGCTAAGGAAATGGGCTTTGGACCAACTATTCATCTCTCTTGCCTAGCTAGGACCTGTTGGCACAGGACTGCAACACTCCTCCAGAAAGTTAAGGTATGAACCCTCTCTGCCCTCCAAAAAGTCCCACCAAGCTGGCTTCCCACTCTTTCTGCTTTTGCCCTTGCATCACTGCCCCATCTGCAAACCTTTCTTGCTGAACCACCTTTCCATGTGGCAGCAGATCTGTTGCAGTGCCCTATTGTCTGGCACAGCTATGCAATTGAGTTCACTTGCCCTCCTTCGTCAGGCATTTTTGTCACACTTCATCATCCTCTGCCCTTTACCAGAAGGTAACTGCCCCACCTCAAAAAGATGCCATCGAGTAGCTTCTCTAACCAGCTGCCCATTCTGGCCTCTTCTCCCTATATTTCACCATACCGAAAAGGGATAGTTTCCTCTGACTTATCATGGACCTAAGAGCAGTGAACCACTATCTCCATCCCAGATAATTTCGCATGGTCACTTTAGTCCTTCCCCTTCTCAAGGTGGGAGACAGGTTTTCATCTCTGGTCTGTCAGGATGCTTACTTTCACTTCATATCTGCCCTCAACGCAGGAAGTACCTCAGTTTTATAGCTGACTAATATGCCAATACAAGGTTCTTCCCTTTGGGCTCTCCACTCTCCCTTCCTTCTCTATGCTAGGGCAAAAGACAAGGGAATGGGAGGGGAAAGAGGGGGAAGGCTCAATCGCACCATTCTTCTCTGTGTACAGAGTTCCCCCTCTCATTTGCTTGCAGTGGTGTATCTAGACCCAACAGCACCTAGGGCAAGTGCAGAAGCTGTGCCTCAGTTGCTGCTGTGCTGCTGCTGCACCGGGCCAAGAGGGACCCCAGCAGTGGCAGGTGTGTGTGGGGGGCAGCAGCAAGCAGGGGGGCAGCAGGTGTGGTAGGGCAGTGATGTAGCTTGGGACACATGAGGGAGGGGTCAAGTGGAGGGGCAGGGCAATGGCATGTGGGGAGGCGAGAGGCAGGCACAGGTTGGCAGCAGCAGACATGGGGGACGGCAGCGGGCATGGAGGGCAGTGGTGGGCAGGAGGGCATCCTCAGGTATTGGCACCCAGGGCACACACGCCAGTTGCTCCACCCTACATCCGCCTCTGTTTGCTTGCCTTTTACCTGGGCATGGAGAAGGAAGGTGTGCGTGCCTGGACAAAGAGCAAGAGAATGGGAGAGGGAGAATGGGGGAGGAGAAGCAGGCACCTTGCAAATATTCAAATTTGTGAAAGTCAAACTCATGAATGTGGAGGGAGGGCTATAGCGAAAGAAAATCAAGTGCTTCATTTAGTTAGTCCTCCTGGCACCAAGGGATTTAATTTTAAAATCCACTCTGCTTCTTTCCTCAGTAGTGTCATCTCACTGATAATGTTTATTTTTTTTCTGTAACCTAAAGTTTAATGTCTGTGGCAGAATTATGGCATTCCAAAGAATGTCCTACCAAGAGTGCACCTTTTTTGTTTGTTTGTTTGTTTCTTATATTAGAGAGGTGCTCTCCCATATGTTTTTAAAGTGTTCTTGTTGTTTTGCCTACATGTATCTTTGGGTACTTGTATAAATGATGAAACTGCTATTGCAAGTGGTAAATTGGCCCACAGCACACATCTGTTTGCTATTGTGGTTTGTACATTCAGGTATTTTGGAGAAACATGTGTAATAGACACAATTGTCACCAGGGTGGTGTTCTGTGGGTCTGTCTGTACCCAACAGAGTGTGCATAAGTGTTTGTTTTTGTTCCCTGAAATTGCTGTTCACCAAAATGTTTCTGATGGATTTGGTTCTTTTAAATAAAAAGCTTTTCTTGGTAACCTGGAATGTTTTGAATTAAATACCAGTGTTTTTAATGAACTCTTGTAAGCTGTTGGTGATACAATTGAAGTAAGAGTACAACTGAGAGTGCTGGATTGAGGGTTGTTTTTTTTTTTAGTAGTGCAGAATGAGATGCCTTATGTAAGCCTTGAGCCCCCACATCAGGTGCATATCCTCTGTCTGTTAATTGTTTATTCAGTACATAGGCTTCCTTTCTGAAATCATTTTCATTAGAGCAGTTTTGTTTCAGTCCAAAGAACTGCCCATGGGGAGGTTGCATCTAAATGATCTGGAAGTGAGCTGTCGAATCTTAAATAGGTGTTTATATCTATAGGTCTACAAAGGGAGGTTGTGAGATGATTCCCTGCCTTTTTCACTTTTAAATCCAAAAAGTTTACTTCTGTATTGTTGAATTGTATATCAAATTGTATTTTGATATAGCTAGAATTTACCGACTTACAGAATTCCATTAGATCATTTTCATTTCCTTACCAAATATAAAAAAAATCTTCTAAAAATCTGACCTAAAATGCCAGTTGTTTTTTGATGATGATTTCTTTTTCATACCTCTCCATGTACAAATTGGAGCTATGGGACATTGCATGGACACTCCTTTAATCTGCCGATAACAGTTGTTTTCAAACTTAAAGTAATTTTTTTTGTCAGGGTTATTTCAGCTGGAGAGATTAAGAAATGAGAGGAAGTCTGACTTCTCTCCTGTCTAAAGTTGTTGTATCGTGGTCAAAGCCTCCTCTTGAGATATTGGTGTACAGAGATCTTATGTCCATAGCAACTAGTGTTGGGCTTGTTTCAAATAAGAAACAGGGCCCATCTACAGAACACCTGGAGACTTTGTGAGTGAAGGAAGTAACCAGGAAACATATTCAGAGATAGCCATATTGGCCACTCAGCAAAATACAACAAAATCCAAAATCCATAAAAGCATGATGTCTTTGTTGGCAAATTGAAACACACAAAATATATCATGCAAGCTTTTCTAGCTCCACTGGTTTCTTCATCAGGCAAAAGATGTAAAAAATCATTCAGGTAAAGAAAAATGACAATGGTACAGTCACAGACTTATGTTTCATATCAGGTATTGTTTCTGTTGTTGTTCAGTTGTTCTGGAGGGATGTCAGAGACCACTCACCTTCTTGGCCATATGGGGACCAGGGCAAAGGGCAATAAAAAACAGACAATAAAATTTGATCTCCATTAGCAACATAAAAGTATCTTCCCTTGGACCCAGGTTGTCCCTGTCCTATCCAAAACTAACCCCTCCTTTCTGATGCCATTTCCACACTACACTGTTACAGTGCTATTATTCCACTTTCAACAGCCTGTGGAATTCTGGGGTTTGTAGTCTACTGAGGCCAAAAAGCTCTCTGGCTGAGAATTCTAAATGCCCATTCCTAAATTTCAAACTCCAGAATTCCATAGGGTGTTGAAAGTGGAATAATAGCACTATAACAATGTAGTGTGGAAATGGCCTTAGGCAGAGGACATTGAATTTCTCAAGAAGTACCTGTACTGTTACATCTGGAAAAACTTAGCTCCCTCTTAAAGTTTTCCCTGTTGTGGCAAAATTTGGTATTTTCAAATCCAGGAAACATATTCAGAGGTAGCTGTGATGGCCATTCAGCAAAGTACAACAAAATCCCAGATCCACAAAAGAGTGATATCTTTATCAGCTAGCCAAAATGCACAAAATATATCATGCAAGTTTGCAAAGGTCTTCAAAGATCTTTTCAAAGTCAAAAGATCATGCAGGAGAAGAGAGGTGACACATCTACATTTAAAAAGATGGCGATAACAGACAAGGATTTAACACTTTGAGGTTTTTATCTCCAACAAAAGTAAAACTCTTTCATTTGGATTACAGTTGGCAAGTTTTACTTATATAGCATTTAGATGTTTTACCAGATGTGACAGCACAGGTGTTTCGTGAGAAATTCAATGTTCTCTGCCTAAGAAAGGAGTGATTAGCTTCAAAGAGGAAGGGACAACTTGAGTCTAAAGGAGAGTTGCTAATGGAATAGAAATTTTATAACCTGTATTTTATTGCCTGTTGACCCTGGTCCTCACATGGACAAGAAGAGGAGTGGCCTTTGCCTGCATTGAGGCCCTTCCAAAACAAGTGAACTACAACAGAAACAATATCTGATATAAAACATAGGCCTGATGAAGAAGCCAGTGGGGCTTTGAAAGCTTGCATGATGTATTTTGTGCATTTTGGCTGGCCAATAAAGATATTGTTCTTTTGTGGATTTTGGATTTTGTTGTATTGTAAGGAAGTAACAAGTGATTCCTTGGAAGAAGAAGTGCGATAGCACTTTGAAAAACATGCTTGTGGGACTGTAATGCCTGGTAGTGTGAGTTATGGAATGTGAGTTCTCCAAAGATAGGGACACAGAATGAAGAAAATATTTGAAAAAAATGTGAGAAGTTGAGGAAAGCAAAGACTGAAAAAAGAACAGCTGAAGAGAAAGACAAAAGAGAACAATGTTGTGGGGAAAACAAATGTGAGGAGAAAGAGGCAGAGTAGCTTGCAAGGAGTAAACCTATGTAGCAGGAGTCAGCAACAGTGCTTTGAAGGAAAGTGCGTTTTATTAGCTTAATAACAGTCACAGTGCCCTGTGATTACCTGTAGTTTAGGCCAATTATTTCATTTGTTCATTTCTGCTATGTAATGAATGCTTTTGTGTCTGTATGTCCCTTCAAGTTGCCTATTGACTTAACAGCAACCCTATGAACTTCATAGGGCTTTCTTAGGCAAGGACTGCTCGGAAGCAGTTTTAGTCATTTCTTTCTCTGAAATATAGCCTACAACATCTGGTATTCATTGACTGTCTTCCATCCAAGTATTAACCAGGGCTGACTCTGTTTAGCTTCCAAGATCAGATGGGATCTGGTGCCTTTATGACATACTGAAAAAAAAAATAGGATGTGTTTTGTGGATGAACTGAAAATTTAAAAATTTTTAGTATCTATTCTGTAATTCCTGAGTAATTCCAAATGTTTCCTTCCTCAACCTCATTAAAGAACTTAGGCCATTTCTGCACTACACTGTTATAGTGCTATTATTATACTTTCAACATCCTATGAAATCTTGGGGTTTTCGGGTTGGGGAGGGGCATTTAGAATTCTCAGCCAGAGAGCTCTTTGGCCTCAGTAAACTACAAACCCCAGGCTAATAATAGCACTATAAGAGTGTAGTGCAAAAATGTCCTTGGAGTATTACAAAACCACTTCCTAATAAGCGTTTTTTGGACCTCAGATTTACTTCAAACTATTGGAAACTCACACATACACCATTTTTAGGACACACTGTTGAGCAGTGAGGACAGAGCAACTGCAGACTTTCTTGGGTGATTGTGGTGAGCTGGCCTGCCCTCTCTTGCTGTACAGTGTTCCTTATTGTAAAGTTTTCTGAAGAGCGAATTCAGAGGTATACACTGTAGATTGTTTCATTTGGAACTGGGTAGAAACAGGGTGTTTACATCCTCTGGAAGTCTAGATATTAATTCAACAGAGAATAGGAATCATTCCCATCATCCCTGTCACTAGACAAATGTCTGTTCCTGCTTGATTCTGATCTGCCCTGTGGCAGCCAGTTCTGTACTAACTCACTGTTCCAGGCAGCATGGAAGTTTTTGGTGTCAGGGTGCTGGAAAGGCACTCAAATGCAACAGCAGAACTTAGCTGTCTTTACTACAATGACATCTGTATAGTGATTGAACACAACACTGTGTTTTCTTTTCACTAGGTTCAGATGGAACTGTGGAAATGCTAAAATAGTGTCAGGGATTAGTACTTGACTGGATGTGGATTGAAAACTGAATCTTGATCTTGATAAGATAGAACTGCTTTCAGGCTTTTTGCCTTGAAGAGAGTACATTAACTCCAAAAGCAAGGAAGTAGGCCCTCATCCAGATGATGAGTAGGAGTAGGAGTAATCCTTCCCTCCTTAGCTGTTTTCATCCCAAACTTTGCTCCCCTCCCACACAGACATAAGTTTAAGAAGAAGAAGAGCCTGCACTGGAAAAAAATCTCTGGGATCTGGCTGCTCAGATTTTTTAGCACTGTGGCGAACAACATTGCTGTCCAACAGTGTGGGGGCAAGGGCTGCATATGGAATGATTACATCTTGTTATGCTTGAGCCGCCTCCTCTGTCATATCAATGTGGGATGCAAACTGAACCAGATTGTATTCAGTTACATAGTGAAAAATGCACAGCAGACTCTTCAGCTGTGCTGGTGGGAAGCATACTTTATTCTTAGAATACTGAATGTCACTTAATCCCCGTTCCCTGATCTCTGTTTTTCTTTTCTTTGTGTATTGTTTTGCATTTACAGTAACCTACAGAGATCTTTGGAAGTTGCTTAAGGGCCATGTGTGGGCTGTGCAGCACTCCTGTGTTAGAACAAACTTCTTTTGGTCTTGGCTCTGAGAATGGAATAATAAGCACTTTAAACAACTATTAAGCAGAAGAACTGAGTACATTTAGCCTAGCAGTGAGAACACTGAACAGGATTGTCATGAAAACTAGGGAGGTGCACGGTCTGTTTTTGCCTTCAGGACTTGGTTATTACAGTAGAGAATAAACCCTTAAAATGTGTCCTTGAAAACACTTGTGTGCTTCAGGCGCTATAAAACACAACATAAGGCCTCCTTTAACTTGAGCAAGAGTTTTTGCATCATATCTGAATTTGCTTTCTGAAGCATCTTGGTTCCTAGGAGGCAACCAGCAAAAACCTTGATTTCATCTATGAAGCATTACATAGTGTGGCAGAACCACACCCAGCTGAGTTTGAGCTCTGCAAAGGCTCCAGCTTAGGTGCCCAAGAGGTTTTCAATTTTAAATCTCTTTTGTTGCACACATGCAAAGCATTATTCTGTAACAATTGCAAAGGGCTATATGTGTCATTGGGAGAGAGCCGTGGCCAGTATATTATTGTAGATATGCTACTAATGTGCTATAGCTTGGTTTCTAGATGATTACAAGAGCACCTCCTTTTCCTCTAAATCACACTGTAATTTCTCATGAATGTGGCCTTCTGAGAGTGTCCTTATGGAACCAGTTAGTTCATAAGGACTAAATTGCAGTCATTTTTCCTCTTAAGCCCACTTGTTCACAAACCCCTGTTTTAATAATTGATGGGTTAAGAAGCAGAGGTGGAGAGAAAGAATCCAACTCCCTACATGGCAGTTGGCAATGTGTAGTTGGGAAATCTATGAAGGGAATTTGGCCTGTAATCTGTAGCCATGTGGTTCAAAGCTCTTCTTTAAACTTTCAGTGGGACTAACTTGTTTAACTTTCATAGAGTTAATGTGAGTTTATCCAACTCCTGCCTTCCCCACCTCAAGTGCTTCTTTTCTGGAGAAACCTTCCCTCTCAATGTCTCCTGATCAGGCCACACTGTCTTTTAAAAACCTCCTCTTTGTCAGCCACTACTTGGCCAGTTAAGAATGGATCGCAGCCCAATTTCTCAGAGCCACGAACCCTCTCCCAGTGCCCCTACACACCCAAGTAAGGAGACGGGTAAGAGAGGAAGTATATGGCCACTATGCTGATCTACCCCTTTTTCCTCTCCTTTTCCTGATCTGATATGGACCACTGGGTGTTCGCTTTCCCCACCCTGCCTCACCCCCTTCCTATTTGTGGTTTTTCCACGTTTGCAGGGGTCCTGCACCCCAATCCTAGCAAATCTAGAAGGGCAAAACAGTATTCTCTAGTTTTGATTTTTTTAAAAAAAATGTTTCTTTATGATAGAAGTAGTTCTGAAGAAGATGTTAATTGCACAGATACTCACTTTTTTCTAATCTTGTTCAGTGCCCTTGTTGCATTGTTGGCTGCTACTACTTTCATCTTCCTGGCTCAGTCACATGGGTGATTTCAGCTAATCAGGATCTGTGTTGTAAATGGGAAGATATTATGAAGGCCAATATGAGCATCAGGGAGTTAGGACAAACTTCCTACATCAGTGACATGATTAATACTCAGAGATCATGTAGTGAATATGGGATGACGTCATAGTTGTATCTAGCCAATAAGATTTGATCATGTAATGCCATCATTCCATGCAGGTAAAATGAGCTAAGAATGAGGAAAAGTAACGTGTGTGTGTAAAAATTCTTAGGAAGTATTGAAAAAAAAATCACTGAGAAAAGAACACTTTTTTTCACTGTGCTGAAAATATCTGAGAAAAACCATGTCATTTCCAAATAGTGCTTCTGGAACAGGGGTATGGAAAGTGTGGAAAACAGACTTTCATTGTTTGTTTTGTTTTTACCCTGGGGAACACAGAAGGGCTGAAAATGTGGTGGAAATGCCCTCTGTGCTCTTTAGAGTCCATTCTGGGGTATTTTTGAGCACTTTTTATTTACCTCTGGGGACCACAAAAACAACTGAAAGGGGCTACATGCCAACCGTATTTTGCCCACCCCGCTATAGAGTATGAGGAGTGGCAGGAACAACCTGTAGCACTGAAGGTAGCAGGGCAGAAGAACGACACTCTGCTAAGGGCATTCCTTTTAACTGTAGAGGACTGCAAGAAGAAATGAGAGCACTGTTTGTGCCAGAGCTGCAAAATGTGATTCCATATATGGTTTCCGTCTTCTTTCAACTGTTTTATACTCAGATCATCTCCTCCTTGGCACTGGTTCTGGGTTAAGTAGCTGTTTCCTGTGTATACAGCTTTTCTTGCCAAGACTAAAGCAGAAGCATATTGTTTAATCATTAAATGGGCACATAGCTGAGTACTTTGGGAATTAATGACACATGCTGGCTCTTTATGCTGGCACATGCTGGCACCCCATACTTCAAGGTCATCTGTAAGAAAGGAAAAGTTAAACCTGCTTAGGAAAGTTACTTTTTTGTACTTTAAACCCCTAGTCAGTATTCTGCCTATTGTGAGAGATTCTCTCTACAACCTCAGACAGGCTCTCACTGTTTCATGCCAGGATTGGTGTTTCCACACTATACATCCTCACTCTGCAGTATGTGCTATATTCATAATTGGACATTTATGACTGAAACACATGTTTGAAAGTGCACTGGCTGTATGCATATGCCAGGTCAGGATGACCTCAGACATGATCAGGTCATAAATTCAGATAGGATTAGGCAGGAAAGCCCAGTGCTAATGGGCTTGGAACAATCCTTTCCAAAACTGCAAGCTACAAGCACTTTCAAAAACAATAGAAAGTGAAACTGCCCAGGTGAAGCAATCAGAGACCCTTCTATGAGCATATCCTACAGAAACCTTCCTTAATCACACTACCTGACCAAAACATTAAGAGATTGTCATGACTCCCATCAGTGTTTTCTCACCTAGACTTAAGACAATCAGCCCATTCCAGACTTCTTTGCCAATCCCATGAGAAAGCTATTACAAAATTGGGGTATAAAACTCCAGCTTCAGCCCTACACATTGGGTGTGTTACACTGCAGGTGATACCCCAAATTCCTGTTCCTCTGTGCTACCCTCAAACATGCAGTCTGAGCCACTCTGCTTCAGCCCTCTGCTTCAGGGCTGAAAACTATCACTCTTTCCTCCCAGTCTCCCTCTATCCCACCTTTCTTGCTTTATTTTCTGATAGCTTTGTACGGTTCTTGAGAGTGTCTGATTTTTTGTGTGTTTGTTAATTCTCAATAAAATACTCTTGTTTAACTTTCAACTGGAGTCCTCTCTACAGTTAGTACTGGTATACACAGGTGAAAAGATCCTGCTGTTATCCTCCTCTCACAGGCTTCCTTTGAACTATAATTTCTCAAATTCTAAGGAGATGCTGACATTACAGGTGGACCTCAAGGTCTCCCACCTCTTAGAGTAACCTTGAGCTGAGTAAGGAACACTGATTTGTCCCACTGTTTTTGTTCTGCTCCTCCTCTAAAGCTTCCAGGAGGTCAGACAAGACCCTTCTCTTCAAACTTCCATGGTTGCTAGAGTACTCAAGCTGTTTCTTTCCTCCCTTGAGGAAACTTTGGAGAAAAAATAGGAAGTTTAGGAGAAATGCCAGTTGTTTGTCCCATTCCAAAATTCTGTGCAGCTAAGGAAAGCACTTAATTTTTTTTTACCTTATCCTGCTGCCACACTAGTTAGACTTTAAAATACTGTATGATGACATTCTTCAAGGCATTTTTAAATTTATACTGCTGCCAGTAACAGGATTTCTGGAGTTGTAAGGGGACTTTGGATTTTGTAAGCAGAATTTTGAATTAAACATTTCCAAAAACAAAAGCAGAGAGGGGAAAATCCTCTTGGGTTAAAGCAGTATTTTCTCTTTGATCCTTAAAGAGCTGAAGGGATCATGTTGAGGATGTTGTAAATTGATACAGCAACACAAAATGACATTTTTTTCTCCCCTAAGCAACGGTGAAGAGAGGAATGTGTGTGCCTGGGGAGATCCTGAATGAAGTTCAGCCTTTAAAGTTTTTTGTTCAAGCTTTTCTGATTCCAAAGGAACAGCAAAGCAATCTTCCCACCACCACCCCAGCTAACCTTTTAGGTCTCTGATACTATAGCTACCTAGTGTCTGCTGGCTTTTTCACTGATGCTCACAGCTTGATTGCTGTTCTGTAAAAGATCAGGTAATAAGAAAGAGTATCAAGAGATGTGTCAGTGTTTTGAAGGGCAGCTGTCTCCGTCCTTTCAGTTCATCTTTTGTGCTGTAATGAAAAGTTGTCCTTGAAAGCTTCTCTGAAAAGCTGTAGTGCTAGGCTGTTCTTCTAGTGCTAAAGGGATGGGGTGAGGAATCTGTGTCAGTCTTTCCTAAGAAAGCAAATAAGTTTTGTTGTGTCTGTTATTGTGATTAAACAAACTGAATTGTGTCATAGTAAAATTTGTTCAGTTTGGTTTTGTGCCACATTTCCTTCTAAGTAGTGATGGATAAACCTGTCTACTATATCCATTTTCAAAGTGATCCTGAGAAATTGGATTATTTTCTTGGATATCAGAGGGGAACCTAAAAATTTAATTTGAACTCACAATTGGGCCTTATGTCCTGACACATGATGATAACATAATTGCCATGTGCTAGAGACTAATGGCTTTAGTCCCTGATGTGATGTTCCTGGAAGCCGCTTAGGGGTTTTGTGTGATAACTGACAGTAGTTGCAAGTCTTAACAGGCTTAATTAAAACAAGTGGAACTTTTTGGGTATCTTGGCTAACCTATTGGGTGAGGATAAGAATGTATTTATGATGCAGTCCTGAACCCTCAGAAACTAATTCCTTATTTCTCATAATGTGCAGTGGTGGCATTTTAACATTGCAGTCCATGAGACTTCAGTGTTCCTGCTGTGTATGTGAAATGTGCTGCAACAACCCTGTGCTAATGCAGAACTTTCTGTATGTACTGGAACCATTATGGGTTCATCTGTCCTTATTTTTTATCATCATCGTTGTTGTCATCATTGACATCATCATCATGGTGGTTGTCATTGTTATTAACATTGTTGTCAACTTTAATGGTCTGTTGACCGTAATAAAATGAAAATAATATTGTTGTCTTATTTATTTAGTTGTTTACTATAAGGTTTATTGGTCTACCCATCTTTAATAAGGCTCAAGTTAATTTGTGGTAAAAACAACAATAAAATCTATACACATCAAATACGGACATAACAAAACAGTGAGTTAAAAACAAGTAAAAGTGTCAAGGGCTAAAACAGGGCTCATAAGAATGTCTTTTTAAAATATTAATTCTCCAATAAAATGGAGGTGTTTGCTATATTGCCGTGTAGACTCATCATTCATTAGCAATATTTCATGTGATATTTCAGTTCACCTCATTCTCACCACCATTTTTTTTGGCTGGTAGTTATCAGATGACACATCGGTTGTTTGAATGGATTGCTACAGACAGACATCACCAGCACAATGAGCGTCAAGAAGCCAAACAAGAGAATTCATATAGCAGACTGAATGTAGGCCAGTAATTGCGCCAAATGAGCTAATTCATATGATCAGTTTGTTACAAACATGGATAGCACCACCACCACCACCATCATCACCATCACCACCCCATGAATGGACTGAACAAGAAACTTGATTTCTGTCTTGGTGATTTAGCCCTAATATCTAAAGGTTTATTCACATGACTCTTGGACTTGTGGCATCTCACCCTGTCACCAGCTGCTTTTTTTGTAGTCACTGCCACTTGCAAAGTTAAATTATTTAAATATAGTTTCATAATATTTATATCAGAGGTACCTTTTTGGCCAACGTGTATTTGGGAATTGGTGCTGTATGCAAGTGAAGATCTGTATACAGATTGTTCTGTGTTCACTGGTAACAACAGTGAGGAAAAGCATTCCTTTGTACAGACTGGTTATAATCTTGGATTCCTCTTGATGTTTGGATGCCTGGACTTCTGCAATGGCCAGGAAAGTGTTTGGACAGTTAAAATGTACCTGCTGTGCTTGTCTCTAGTGATGTCTGAACTAGCCATTGTTTACCAGTGGCAGGGGGCAGAGTACAGCTTATGATTGTCTAGATTTTCTTTTTGTATTTTTTTCATTTTTTAAGACTTAAAACATTACTCATATCCTACACAATGTGAAGGAAAATTTTGCTAAATTGAATGGGGATGCGGGGTGGTTTGGGGAGCTAAGGAAAGGCCCATTTATATCCTGGAAGTCACTTCTAAATATTCTTTTTGGGCCTAGAATAAATTCAAAAATAAAGCAAAAAGCACTTGAGAATGAGGAGCATGGCTGGGGAAGGCTACTCCCTCAGATCGTAGTGGGTGCCAGTGTAGCCCCCTCCGTCCCTGGGAGTTGTGCATCCTTGGTTTACATCCAGATCTTAGTTGCAAGCCTGTTTGGATTACTGTAATGCTGTACATGAAGCTGTGTTCATAAACTTCAGCTAATCTGAAAAGTTATACCCATACTGTTGACTAAGGCCAATTACAAGGGATGCTTGGCATCTTTGTCAAACCAGTTTTACTAAATGGTAGTCTGTTTCTGGGCACAATTCAGAGTTACGGCTGTGCTATGGTTATGTCCTATACAGTCCTATTGGGCTTGTGTTCAGACTATCTGAAGGAATCTGTCATCCTGTGCAAGCCTACCAAGGCTCTGAGATTTTGTGAGGAGGCCTTTCTGGGGGCCTCACTATCCATATAGGCACATTTAATGAGAGGCCTTCCTGGTGGTGGCTCCTAGGCTGTAGAATTCCCTGTTGTAGGAGGCTAGGCTATCCGCTCCCCCTTGTCCTTCTGATGGCAAGCAAAGACAAATTTATTAAGTCTGGCTTTTACCCACTGACTGGCTGCCAAGAAAGGGACTTTTAATGGAGCGTTGTACTTTGATGTGGTTTTAAATTGCTTTTTAGTTCAGTACTGTTTTAGAGCTAAAACCTAATTCCATTTTAGAATTGTAATTTGTCTGATTTTATCTTTACTTGTTTTTAGTCTTTTTAATGTGAGCTACCTTGACTCCCAGTTCTGAGAGGAAGGCAGTAAAATAAATAAATACATAACAGTAGATTATCTGAGGAAGTATGAATGGAGAATGAGGAACTTGTGGGGCAGCACAGTTAAGGCCTAGTAGATTGAACATCTCTGAGTTATTTAGAGCATTTTGTGCCTAATGTAAATGGCATTAGTACTACCACAGAGAGTATGTTAGATCAAAATTATTATTCCCATACTGAAGATGCAAGCTGAGGTTAACAGAATGATTCATGACTGAGGGGAAAATTGAATGGGGGGTTCCTGCCTCACAGCTACAGTCTGATGTTTTGGGATGCAGTGGCATGCAAAATGTTGATCTTGCTTATAGTGTTAGCTGTATACTACCAACTAGCCATGGAAAGCAGGTCCATTTGTGCAGTTACTGCAAATGCTCACCAGCAGAAAAATGTCTGCATGAGTCTGTAGGAGCCAACCAACTAGTCAAGGCTGGCATGCTTCTTTGTAGCGCTGTGCCACTGTCCAGGGTTCTGAACATTATAAAGGTCACTGGGCTGAGCCAGAAGAAGATGAACTTAATTGGACAGGAACTAGATATTGATAGGATTTCTTTGCAGCATGTGCCAGCTGCTATATTCAGTGTGTGTGAAGGAAGTGCATTTGAACATTAGGTTGCCTTATTCTCTCACAAACAATAAAGAGAGGAGAGAGAGGACAAATTGTGGCTTATCTTTGTTTATATGGCAATGGGCATGTTTGTTTTAAACCAAAGCAGCAGTGAAAGAAGCAAACTGTCTTGTTATCTTTCAATCCATTTTTAAACACCACTAATTAGTATTACCCATTTAAGAGACAAAACTTTAGCAAATAATGACTATCCGTTCTTTCAGGAAGAGTGAGGAAAGCATAATGCTCAATTATAGTCCCATTGCTCTAGGACAGATATGTATTTGCCATATTCCATGAAATGAAAAGGGGCATGAATGATTAATTCATTGAAAATGTAATTGCATTCTGGAGCTATTAATATTCCTTTTATGGAAAAGGTTAATAAACTTAAATACAATGTAATGCCCTCTAATGGGATCCTGTCCAGTCTTAACCCACATTAATTCAAAATAATTAATGTTTGCAGAACAACTAAAGATATTAAGAGGGATTGACTGGATATTTAGAACTCTGTTGCTACCAGCTGTGACCGAATATTTTCTGCATTGGCAGACTGCTTATGTTATAATGCCAGATGAATTAGTCATACCTGTGCATATCAAGTGAGAGAGCAACAGATTGTTTTTTATTCTTTTTTTTTTCAAAAGAAGCTCCTCCACCAAAGAAAAAATAGCAAGCACTACCACCAACAAAATAGATATTCCAATCAGATATAATCAGATGGATCGCAAATTGAAAGGATAATTTTACCCATACTTCTAATCAGTGGATAAATCTGTACCAAATTCATTATCTCCAATATACTGTAAAAAGATGTACAGATTGCACAATACAGCTAACAGCAAAATTTCCACTATCTAAAGGTTAACTCTCTGTACTACAAATGCTGCCACAAACATGCCTTTTGCAATGCTATATCCTGAAGGCCAAAAACCTAGAATGTATATTTGTGGCACCATTATATCTTAGGAATGCTATTTTTCCAGGAGACTTCAACTGTAAGTCACATTAAGGAATACATTTCATGTATTCATCTTATTTGCTTTTGTGCCGTTTTGGTCAGGCTATTTCATTATGCTGTCAAAAGATTTTTTTAAAAAAATAATTGTACTCTGTACCTTCAGGTAAGCATTAGAATCTGAAGAAGTGGAGAATAGCTATAGGTAGTGGACAATAAAAGGCAGTTACAACATTGGCCCATTAGAAACCACAAGGCCTGCCACTTACTTCTTTCCCCTTCTGCTATATCATATGGAAAACAATATTCAGAGGATTATTTGCACCCAGTGGTCCATGTAGAACACCTTCTGCGTTGGACTCTAAGCATATATTATAAGCATATTGGCATACTTTTAAAATTTGCAGAGCAGATTTTCATATCACATTTCTTTATTTATGCAGTTTATTCATGTGATTGTTGTAGTTCTTAACTCAAGAATTTGAATGCGTCATCCATTCAAAAATGCCAGAGTTCCATTCTGTAACCAGGCTGCTGCTGCTGAATTTGTTCCTTTATTTATACTGACAGGGATGGGGAGATGCACTTGTAGGATTTTCTGCTTCCTGTAAAAAAATAATTTGATTCCTTTTGGGCTCTATGTAGCTTGAATTGATGGTGGGAGTGGCATGTGTTGTCTGCTCCACCTCAGCTTGCAAAGTGTGTTGGGCCAACCCCAGTTGCCTTGAACACATAAGCTTGCTATAGGAGTTGTTGTGAATATGTAAACTTGAATCTGTCAACATCAGCAAATCCACATCCTTTGCTCTTTGAAACCCCATTGGCATAAAATGAGAATATGAGAATAAGAGATATCTGTCAGTGTCTTTAAAGTTGTATGATCTGCTTATTTAGGATAACTACAATGATTCACATGAGCACATCACATTTTCCTATACCTCCTTTAGTGTTGGTTTATTGTTTGTATGAAAAATGTAATGCTGCGTTTCTTCCTTAATGTGTCTTGTCTGGCCTCTGGCTGACAAGAACAGTTCAGACCTTTAACTGCTGTAAATTTGTTCAACCTATCAACTTTAGTGTTAATTTAAGCAAACTGAGCCTCAAACCTATTCTGACAGCTTTCCACTTTCCCCGGAACTGATGGAAAGAAGTCAAGCATCAGCCAGGTTTCCTTGAATAGATGTCTTGGGCAGAGCTTGGAGAAGCTACTTTTTTGTAATACAGCTTCCAGGATTACATCCAGACAGCAGGGAGTTTGGGAGATGTAGTCCAAAAAGGAACTTTTCCAAGCTCCAGGAGATGGAGAGCTATTCTTGTGTTCCTTCTTCATCTGCATCCACAGAAGCAAGTATGGAGTCATATCCTTCCGTCTGCTGTTTTACATAAATGTTGCAAATGTTGGAGCTGGGGATCATTTAGAAGCAGAACCTGGTAAAGTTACTTTTTAGGACAATTTACAAAATCTCCCAGCCAGTGTGTCTTAAAGGTACTAGGAATGAGTAATTATTTTCCTTACTGCAGGAAAGATATACACCATTGCTTGGATTTAGTCTCACTACTTACATCCATAATGAAATAGTTTTCGCAATATGTCAGGGTGGCAAATGTCATTATCTCTCTCCTGTCCCCTAGGGATCTAAATACAGAGTATCGAGCAATTGTTCAGTGTGGCTATTCAGGGGAGATTTAAATGTGTTCAAATTTACATTCCAATTAAAATGATGCACTCCATTTCATGCTTCAAAATTGGACCTATTTATATTTAACAATAGTATGTCAGAGGAAGGAAAATCAACAGGGTGAGATAGCTAGGACTGAAAAGAGAGGTCTTAATGTTTAACGAGCAAATACAGTCCTTACTCTGTTAGCTGGGAATGCTGCTATGGAAACAACAGATAGATATTTCAGTCTAAAAAGCTCTTTGAGGCCATGCCAAGAAATACCCGGTAGGGGCCAAAAATGGACAAGCTTGTTTTTAAGTCTGTGTCTGCCCCATCACGTATAAGGTTGGGTAAGGGAGAAAAAGGTGTCAAATGAACAGAAGAAGATCACTTAGGATGATAAAAATGGATAATGAAAGCAGCAATTGCTGTAATTTCTCTGCTCTGTGCGATGATTAAGAGGCACAGGCATCTTGAGGAAGAAGCAGAAGTGGTAAGGGAAGTAAAGGATGCACCAGTTCCTCATTTCTCTCTTAATACAAATACAGAGGCCAGAACACACCTGTGGAGAAGGTTCAGATGACAAGAGGGATATTGAATCTTGTCTTGGTCCACTGATTTTTCAGTTATTTTATTTATTTACCTCACTCTCTTGACAGAAAAAGACCTTGCAAGGGTCTAAAGGGAGGGGGTAACAAGGGGACAGGGAAGAAGGAGGGAAAAAGAAACTAAATAATTATTCCCTGAAAATACAGTATATATTTCTTCCTTTCCCTCATGTCCTGCCAACAATAATTGGTGGGGCAAGGAGAAAAAAGTGTGATTGGGGGAATTAGGCACCCTCTAGTCTCCTCTTGCAGCTGGCCCTTCCCCAACATCCCTGCTGATCACTTTGGGGTTATGGCATTTGCTGAATTTGTGAGCACTTTTGTCTTTGGCTTTGTATCTACTCACACTGAATACTGCAGACTTTTTTTCTCTTGAATCCTGTGTTAGATATAGCTCTAACAGAGCCTTGTCCAATTTTGTGTCCTCCAGATGTGTATGACTGCAGTAACCATTATCCTCAAATTGTTAGCCATGGGAATTATAGTTCAACATATCTGGGAGTTACCACTTTGGAGAAGGCTGCCACAGTGTATTGTGTATTACTTACCGTTTTTTATTGTACATGATAAACAATGCCATTTCTCCCCCCCCTTCTTTTTTCCCCAGTATTCAGAGGCCAAAAAGCAGTGCTGGTACTTTGAAGGGGTGTATCCTACATATTATGTGTAAGTGATTCTCTTTTTCTCTGTGTGTTCATGTGAGCATGTATGGATGTGTGTGTGTGTGAGATCTTGGGGGACAATCAAAATCTTCTTCACATTTGTACTTATTCTGTAGTATAGAGAATGGGTGGATGGGAGAAGGGCCAAATTAAATTTAAAAAGGCAGCCACTCATTGCTAGAAGAAATTGCCATTTCAGTGCTCTCTTCTTGTACCCTGTTAGCATTCATACATATTTCAGAGCCACATGGCTTAGGAAGATATATCTTCCCACCAGTCTCAGCTCTGCCAATTAAAATGGATACCTGCAGATTTACTCAGCTAAAACCTGAATGTATAAATCTTATCAGTCAAACTGAGAGATGTAGTCTTGGGACTGCAGAGATAATAGGGAGGTCATTCTGGTTTCTACTACCTGTGACCAAGATCAAGGGCAGAACTTAGAAATTACAATTTCAGACTACAATGCTCCTAAGCCCCTGACCTAGAGGTCCCAAACAATAGGGCTAGGAGCACCTCACCACAGATTCTGGGAATACTATTGGCATTTAGGGGAAGAGCAAAATGTTTTTATCTCCCCACCCAGTTTTGGGGAATTGTAGAGTACAAAACCAGGTTGTATTCTCATGCAGTCCACAGGCCAATTTAAAAATCTATTATCTATTTTAAATATTTGTACTCCACTCTTCAGCTATAAAGATTCTCAGAGTGGTTTGTGCATCAATAAAGAAAAGACAATTTCTGCACACAAGTCTGAAAACAAAAACATGACAGAAAAGAAAGAGGAGATGGGGAGGGAAAAAGAAAACAAGAAGACTCAGGCACATGTTCTTAATGTTGTAAGGTTCATATAATGGCCAGATTTAATGCAGCCAAAATGATATAATACAGCTGGACATACTTGTTGTCATAACAATTTAGAATGGAAACAGCTGAAAGAAAGGAAGGGCCAAAAACTGCAGTTCGGTCAGCTTTGCTGACGGTGTATTCCTGATTCCCATCTCTTCCTCTTCCTCAGCCTGGGGGAATGGCTGTTGGGTGACAGCTCAGGAGAGGTTAGACCTGATAGAGATAGTTCAGGTACTTGTACTATTCAACATGATGCATAGGCTGTTGGTCTAACAGATGGGTTAATTTAAATACAGTATTTCCTTTGCTTCTTCATCAAAGCATGCATTTGTTCCATTATGGTTTCATTTTTTGCTTCATGGCAAGAAAGATGTTGTGATGACACTCTTTGACATTTACTGATTATATATTCTATGCCATCACAACAGGATCCCTGTAGTGCATCTGCCTACCCACATTCATAACAAGATATCAGCTTCCCCTTTAGCATAAGGTTTGGCTCTTTCAGGAGCAGAAGCCTGTCTGCTAATACATTGGTCCTGCTGTTACAGCACAGGTTAAATAAAGCGGAAACAACCAGGTATGCTGGATTTATACCCAGACCAAACAAATACATATTTTTTTTTCTGAATAATGAATCTGCCAGATCTATCAAGGGTGGCTGATAGATTGTGCTGAGTGTCATACATTTATACGCCTGTTTATGGGCATCCTTCTTGATAGTAGCAAATGAGGGTCTAGGTTTGAATATATTTTCCCTCATGTGGCCTTAACAATGGAAACCTAATGAGTGCCTGATAGGAGGCAAGTCCAGTCAACATGATGGATTTCATGACAAAAGATACAGCGGGACTGATCTATATTCTAGATGCTACAAGCTTCATTTATCATCATTGCCTTAAACTTGATACGTTTCTTCACCATCGTGTCTACCATTGCATTTTGAAAAAGGATTAAATAACCATTGTCTATATCAGGAATGGGGAGGACTCCAGTGATGGCCAAAAAATTTGGATGACAAAGTTTTTGGGTTAAAGTAGAGATCTTTTCATTTTTCTTACGAAACTGCATATTGATTGTGCTGCATAAATATTGATTTGTTTTCTGTCTACTACATCATTCACTACCCTTTCTCAGTGTTGCTCAGAATAGAAGAGAGGGGTGGGAAGAAGACAGTTCCTCTCATACCTGAGGGATTTTATCTTTACAGTCCTCTTGTCAAGTGGGTTAGTCTGGAAAAGGGAACTGGCCCAGTGCAATCTAGGGAAGCTTTATGGATTAGTAGTTGTGACAAAAATTGTTTTGGGAGTTAGCTGTTTGGAATGCCAGTGCAACTTTGATGGCTGTTTGCTGGGCAGGAGGAAGAGCACCTCAAGAATGAAACCTGGCAGAATGGTGTATATGGGAGGGGCTTAAGGAAGAGAAGAATTCTATATGTAGCAGAGTTTCTGTGTATGTTTGAGCCTTCAGTGAGAACTAGCTAGAGAGAAAAAGTCATTTGGTTTGTGATCAAGCAGCTGAGGAAAAGAGATAGGTGTCTGAAGCAGGAATTAAATGTCGGTCTGTCAGAATTTTAAACTGCTAATTTATCAATACTGTACTACAACTGAACTCTAACAAGGTACTTTATTTCCGTTGTTACTAAAATAAATGTTTTAGAACTACAGAGTCAGTCTGAGTTATTTGAAATCACTGTAATAAAGAGAAAATGTTACCTTAAAATAAACAGTTTGGTTCTGAGGAACAATTAAAAAAATTCTTCCCTTATTACACAAAGGTTATGATAAAAGGGTAGAGTCAGGGCAAAGTGATATTGACAGGGCATTTTATTGTACTGGAATTGCACACCAATCTAAGGGAGAATAAAGAGCTTGTCATAAATTGGTGCCAAGAGTGGTGGGATTTGAGTGTGGGATATCAAAAAATCCAGTGGAGATTTTGTGAAAGTCCAGTGGGGGTTTAGAGATTGAGTTTGGAATTCTCTGATTCAGTGAAGGAATTCAGAGGTCTCTTTAAGTTTGTGTGTTGTGGTCAGCTAGAGTAATTCCCTGAGTTAAATGTTTGAAGGTAGAGTAGTGGGTTACTTGGAAGCTGATTTTGAAAACAATACTTATGGGTAAGGCAGCTGGTGTGATCCTAGAGGTATTGCTTTTGGGTGAAGTAGGGGACTGTGTGAAAGCTGAGAGAACTGCTGTTTAAAGCTGTAGTGGTTTTATTTTTTTTTTAATAAATATTTTTATTAAATATAATTCAGAACATAAAGAACAGAAGAGAAAATAACAAATAAAGAATAACTCTTATAACAACATAAGAACAAGACAATATAATGGTAATATGAAAACTAAAATTAAAAGACTTTCCACATGTGAAGAGAGCAGCTTCAACTATTATTTTGTGATAATATTCCTTTCTTTAAAAAGAAGAGAAACAAAAGAAAAAAGCTTTAAAGCAATATTATTTACTATTTCCTCTTTTCTCCTTAAATAGCCGTTTTGCCATCCAAGAAGAAAAAAAACTTTGAACAAAAAGAAAGAAAATGGGCTTGGTCTTCCAAGCAGATAGTTTTCATCTGTAAATTTGGGCAAAAAATAATTTTTCACATATAGAGCAATTCCTCTTTTTCCACTGCAACTGGTGCAGTGATAGGAAATACTAATAATTCAGTGTTGGTTAACAATTTAGAATCTTTTATTTTAATACAAGTTTCTTACAAGCAGCAGGTGTCTGGATTTATTGTTTTAAATAGTGATAGATTTTCTTTCTTTTAATGGGACAGTTCACATTACATGTCATTTTTTGCTAAATTTAGTTAAGTCTAATTCCCCAATGTCTTAAGTCAATGAGGCTTGTTTCATCTTTGCTAATTTTCTCTGTATTATCTTCATCATTCTTTTCAAAATCTAGATCTGGATGCTTTGTTGCTACATCTTCCTTTTTATTGTTTTCATCTTGTCTGGCTTGAGAGCTACTAGTTTTGGTAACATTTTCCCCTCTGTTTAGTTCCACTCAGTGTCTTTGTAGAACTTCTTGTGGGATTGAATTCAGTTGAATTCAATCTGTATCTTTGGCCATTAAATGTAAATATTACTCTTTCTGACTGATCCCATCTAAACAGTATCTGGTTTGCTTTTAATTTTGTTACTAATTGGTCATAGACCTTACATTTCCTCAGGATTTTTGTGGGAACTTCATGTAAAATAATCAATGGCCTTCCCTGGCCGCCCATTGCTTATCTATTGTGCTCTTCTAGAGTCTTATTCCTTGTGGATTTTTTTTTTGTAATTTGTACTACTACATCTCTTGGTAATTTATTTTAGTTGCAGTGACTGAATTTACATGGTAGATGCATCGATTTCATCAATTTATGTCATTTTCTTCAATTTTTAGAAACTTGGTCATGATTTCTACAGTTTGTTTCCTTATATTTTCATTAACAGCCTCTCATAAGCCTCTTATTCTTAACCAGGACTTCATATGTTTCTGTTCCAATGATGCCAGTTGATCAAGTTGTTTATCTAAGTCAGAGCTTGAGGATTCTTTTTTTTTTTTTTGCTTCAGTATGTGTATATCTTTTTAATTAATATTAATATCTCTCTTGTTCGTACTTACATCACTCTTACCTTGGTCTAATGTATCTTGCATTTCTTCTTCGTGGTCTCTGTGCCTCACACATGGGGATATTCGCACATGCACATTAGCTTTCGGAAAGTTCTAGAGCTGAGCAGCTTGGCGGGAACCCCTCCCCCTCTCGGTACTGAGCATGCTCAGCCCGCCAAGCTAACAGCCCCTCCTCAGTTTTGACGTCCGCCGAAGCAGGACCTGAAGAGGGGAAGGCTGGCTGCGTGTGTGTGAGGACACAGATGACCACTCGAAGAACCACAGTTACAGGTAAGGAACCTGTTCTTCTTCTTTGTGGTCTCTGTGCCTCACACGTTGGGAGACTGAGTAGCTTACCAGTGAATGGTGGGTCAGGTCCTATAGAACGGAAGACAACACCGCACAGCCAAAGCGGGCATCCCGTCGAGCCCGACTGTCCAAACGGTAGTGGCGCACAACAGTCAAGGGTTGTGTCGCCACACAACAAAGCTCTTGCAGGTCAACCTCTCGAAGGAGAGCTGCTGAAGAGGCCATGGCTCTAGTGGAGTGGGCACAGAGCAGGGCTGGTGGAGGTTGTTTAGCCAGTTCATACACCAGGAGAATGGTCCCACTTGGAAAATCTTTGGGTGGACACCTTATGGCCCTTTCGACGACCACCATAACAAATGAAGAGGTGGGGAGTCTGGCGAAAGGGCGAAGTCCATTGGGTGTAAAAAGCCAGAGCCTGACAGACGTCGAGCGAATGAAGCGATTGCTCCAGAGGCATAGTCGGGTCCGGATAGAAGGTGGGAAGGATGACATCCTGGTTGAGATGGAAATGAGAGACAACCTTAGGTAGGAAGAAGATGTCTGGACGCAGGACCACCTTGTCACAATGGAAGACAAGGAAGGGCTCATCCTACTGCAGCACAGTAAGCTCACTTGCTCGCCTAGCTGAAGTGACAGTGACGAGGAAGGCCGTCTTCACAGTGAGGAGCCTGTCATCAGAAGTAGCCATGGGCTCAAAGGGCGGTCGCGTCAGTTGAGAGAGGACCAAGGACAGCGACCAAGGCGGAAGTGGTGGAGTGACTGGAGGATAAAGGTGTTGCAGCCCTTTCAAGAATTGCTTCAGGGTAGCATCACGGAAGAGTGCAGCAGAAGGGGTACCACATGGCTGGTAGGCCATGATGGCCAAGAGGTACACTTTAAGGGAAGAGAAGGCTAGGCCCTGTTCCTGAAGGTGCAGAAGGAAATGTAGTATGGTCAGCAGAGTGACTGGTGATGCGGGCTCTTGACAGGCATCAGTGAAAGCCAAGAACTTTTGCCACTTGTAGCGATAAGATCGGCACGTAGACTCCTTTCTGGCCGCCTTGAGGACATCCCGTATCGCTGGAGCATCTAAGGGATTATCTACCACGAATGGAGACACAGGAGTGGCAGGTCTGGAGGCAGCACGAGGCCATCCGAGTGCGAGAGGAGGTCTGGTGCCGATGGAAGTTTCAGAGTGTGGCCTCGAGCAGCCGTGAAGAGGGGACCAAACCAATGTTGCCTCGGCCAATACGGAGCCACCAGGATGGCATTGGCGCGATCCAAGAGAATCTTGGCTACCACTCAATCTAGAAGCAGAAACGGTGGAAACGTGTACAGCAACTCCTTGTCCCACTGGAACTGGAAGGCGTCTCCAAGAAAGCCTCGACCCGTCTGGCCCTTGAGCAGTAATGGGGGCATTTCTTGTTCCGACTGTTCGCGAAGAGGTCGATGGACAGATGGCCCCATTGAGACACTATCTTCTGAAAAGCGGCATCAGAGAGGAACCACTCGTGATGACACGAGGTATCCCTGCTGAGCATGTCTGCTGTGACATTGTCTCGGCCCGCCAGATGGACGGCAACGGAGTGAATGTGGAGCGGTACACACTAGTCCCAAAGATGAAGGGCTATGTGGAGGAGGGCAGTGGAGTGGGTGCCCCTCTGCTTGTTCACATAGCAGACGGCTGTTGTGTTGTCTGAGAGGATCTGCACCATCCGGCTGACAACAAGGTTGCGGAAAGCCCGCAGCGCCTTCAGGACAGCCAGGAGCTCCAAGACATTGATGTAGAGACGAGTCTCCAGGCTGATCAAGTGCCCCTGTACTGTGAGGTCGCTGCAATGCGCTCCCCACCCAGAGAAAGAGGCATCCGTCATTATCATGATCTGAGGACAGGGATCAATGAATGGCATCCCTGACATCAGGTGCCGGAGGGAGAGCCACCATAGGAGAGAATATCACACCTGCCAAGGGATCCACAGGGGACGGCTTCGGTTGTCCCAGAGAGGGTCAAAGACCTTGATGAACCAATGCTGCAGCAGGCGGGCGCAAAGGCGAGAAAGGTAAGTGACCGCTGCCACCACTGCCATGTAGCCAAGAAGTTGCTGGATCTGCCTTGTGGAGACTACCAGGGCTCGGAGGGCAGCGGTAGCAGCCTGGTGCAGAGTGCTGGCCCATTTCACTGGAAGAAAGGCCCTGCAGTGACAAAGTCTAGAATGGCACCGATAAAGTCCGGAACACAGGTTGGTTTGAGGTGAGATTTCTTTGGATTCACGCTGAGGCTGAGGTTGGACAGAAGAGACAGCTTGAGATGAATGTCCTCGTACAGTTTCTGTTTGCAGGGAGCCACCAGTAGCCAGTTGTCCAGGTAAGGGTATACTGTAATGTGCTTCCTGTGGAGGTATGATACCACAGGAGCCATGCACTTGATGAAGACCCTGGGTGCAGTGGAAAGTCCGAACGGCAGCACATTGTACTGGTAGCAAATGCCGTCGACCGCGAATCACAGGTACCTCCTGTGGTGGGGCCAAATTGTGATATAGAATTAAGCATCTCATAGGTCGATAGAGGTGAACCAGCCCCAACAGTGCAGAAAGGGAAGGATGGAAGTCAGAGTGACCATCTTGAGTTTCCAGGGGAGAATGTAAGAATCCAGCCCCCTGAGGTCCAGGATTGGTTGCAGAGTACCGTCCGACTTCGGTACCATGAAGTACCAGGAGAAAAAACTGGTGGTGCTGGCCGAGGACAAGACCCACTCTATGGTCCCTTTCTGTAGTAGGGACTGTATCTCCTCTAGCAAGGCCAGGTTGGCCGGGGTGGGATAGTAGACGCCTTGAGGTGGTATACTTTGAAATTCGATGGTGTAACCAAGACAGACCATGGAAAGAACCCAACAGTCCATGGTGATGTGATGCCATTCACTGAGATGACAGGCCAGACCCGGGTTTCTGGCAAAGCTGGTAGGCAGGTGGAAGAGTGGATGTGGTGGCGACCTGCGGTGGAAGTCAAAATCGTGACTTTGCCGTGGAAGAAGATTTCTTTGACAACAGTTAGCACCTTCTCAAGGCCCTGCACGTCGAAGAAGGAAGAGAGGACCGAGCAGATGTTCGGCGGGGCGAGTGGGACACATAAGAGTAAGTCGACCAACACGAGGAAGAACGGGAAGCGAAACTACGACGGGACTGCAGCGTGTGATGGATCCCTATCCTCTTGGCCATGAGACGTGCCTTGACAAGGTGGTCCATGACGTTGTCGGTAGTCGAATGAACCAGGCCCTGTCTGTCGAAAGGTAAATCCTTGATCTGCTTCCTGCTGTCTTCCTGGAGCCCAGCGGACTGCAGCCATGCGAACTGGCGGAGAGCAACCGCGCCGACCATCACCTGGGCTGCTCCCTTGACTGCGTGCCGGGAAGACAGGATTTGCTAGTTGGATAAGGCCACTGATTCATTATAAAATTGGATGATTTTTGTCCTGTGGTTGTCTGGTAGATGAGCCAACAAGGGGTAAAACCTCTCCCAGATATTTTGCTGACAGGCGATGAGGCATGCCTGGATGTTAGAAATCTTCGCAATTAAGGAAGACGCAGAATAGAAACATCTGCCAAACGAATCTAACCTGCAACCTTCCCGATCAGGCAGAGTGGTATGTGCCCTCTTGCCACCTTTCGTCTGAGACGATTCGACCACGATGGAATTTGGAACCAGGTGGTTAAACAGAAAATCAACGTCCTTTTTCTGGGTCCTGTAAAGGTGCTCCAGACAATGAGGTATTGGTTGTAGTGAGGCTGGCTGGGCCCAAGGATGTTTCAACACCTCTTGCAGCACCGGTAGGAATGGTATTGGAGCTGCCAATGGCGGGCAGGTGTCCACATAATGGAAGACCAGGTCCTGCACAGTCGAAGCCAGTCCTGAGACATCGAGGCCAAAGGTGCTGGCCATTCGCAGGAGAATGTCCGAGAATTGCTTGACGTCCTCCAGTGCCAAGTCCGGAGTAGGCTCACCGAACTCCAACAGTGGAGATGAATGCGAGTCAGGTGTGGAGTCGTCGGACTGGGAAGAATGAGAAGGCGGCCCCTGACCACGTGGCAATTGAGTTGGTAGTGGCGCAGCCGGAGGAGGTGGTGCGGTTAGTGAGGACGGTACCGAAGATGGTACTGATGGTAGCACGACCGGTGGAGGAGCCGTCAAGGGCGGTACCGGCAGGAGAGCTGGGATTGGACGCAGGATCAACTGGGTTGGGACTGAAGCCGTCGATGACTGCGGAGGCAGCAGATGGGTATCTGTAGGTGGACAAGAAATGGTGGCCATCACCTGAGGAAGCGGCGATACAGACTGGTGCCAAGGCGAGCGGTCTTGAGATCGACGGCGCGAGGTGGATCGCTGGTAATACGGAGACCGCAATCTGGATCGAGATGGAGACCTCCAGTACCAAGATGTCGGGCGGTACTGAGACATCGAGGATGGAGACTGAGAATGACAGCAGTAGGGCGACCAACGGCAGACATCGGCATGATATTGGTCTCTGTATGCAGGGAAGTATGAATAGTACGAACCCGGCTGCTACCACCAAACGTGCTCGTGGCCATATCGTGCAGTGTGTGAGGCTGACGAGAAGGGCAAATCAAGCCTCATACTTGACCTGCCACGATCAGGTCTAGCATCCCACCGCCGTGGGGATTGAAGCCTGTCTGCATGGCCCGGAGAGCGTGCTGCACTAGTGCAGACACGGTGACGTGAAGGTGCCCTCTGCTGAGAAGGAATCCATGGGGTATCCAAGGTAGAGTCAGAAACTCCCGGACGGTCCAGTCCATGTTCAGGCTGACCGTGCGGCGAGAGTACTGCAGCCTGCACAGGTGGGTCTGGTTGAGTCTGATGGTCCTCCAACGGCGATGGTAATACCATGACTGGGAAGTGGGCCTCACCCTGCTCCGTAGAAATATCAGGAGGGTCTTCCTCCTCAACAGTAACCACAGGAGTCTGGGCTGGCGGGGGTGTCAGAAGACATGATTGGGTCGCCAGTGAAGGTGATCGATGTTTCTTCTTCTTTTTCTTCCTCTTATCCTTCACAGAAGGGTCTGAAGAACATGAAGAAGACCGCTTCTGCTGAGCTGCCGTAAGGGGCTTAGAAGGCTGAACCACCTGGGAGCCCGCAGAGGCATCTCCCAATGATGAGGAGGCAATTGGCATCCGAGAAAGCTTCAGAATCCGAGGCAAGGAGGAGATGAGAGGCAAGGACGTCAACAACAGTACCGAGCCCAGTTCCGAGGTCGGTATCGCAGCCGTCGATATCGACGAGGGAGTGGTTGCAGGCCACGTAACGGCAGAGGAACGGGAAGCCATTGAAGTAAAGAGGGCAGTATTTGAAGCCGCCTGTTCCTTAATCTTCAACGCTTGCTCCCAGCAATGAGATTTTAGTCTAGAAGCTCTGTTCCTCAAGGTTTGAGCCGCAAACTGAGCAGGCCCGAACATTGTGGGCCTCCCCGAGGCAGAAGAGACACTCGGTATGCCCATCGGATAATGCAACCTTGCGACCACACGTAACATGATACTTGAACAAAGAAGACATAAGAAGAAGTGGGGGGGGGTTCTTACAAAGTCCGAAGAAGGAACAAAGTCGAAAGGAGAAGAAAAAACCAGAAAGAAGCTGCTCAACCAAAGAAGTCTTTCTGTTTGCTGTTAACACACCGGCGGACGAAAGAAAACTGATCCCAATGTGTCAGGGCACAGATGACCACTCGAAGAACCACAGTTACAGGTAAGCAACCTGCTCATCAGACATTTGACTTTTGACTGCTGTCAGGTCTTGCTTGATTTCTGTCATAAATGCTCACATTTTATCCATAAACCTCTTCTGATACTCTGGGGGTCATCAATATAATCCCTCCTGACCTGGGAGTCAGTAACTCATACTTGTCTTCATTTTATGCATACTCATAAATATAAGTAAATATTTTATATTTTTGTTTACTTGGGTGTTATTATTATTAATTATTTCTTAATCCCATAACTATAGAATTGTGATTTAAATACTTAATTACCACCTCAGTTGTACAATTTATTATGCAGTTATTTCTATTCAATTCATATGTTATAGAAACCCAATAATAGAATTGTTGTTGTTGTTACTATTATTTAGTATAAATAACCTTGTACTAAACTAATCTAAATTTTTTTAATCATTCTTAATCACAATTCTTTAATCTCCTCGTTTCCCTTCTATTCACGCTTCCCCCTTACTACTTTCTCCCCTTTCCTTCTTCTTCCTTCATATCTTCTTCTTTTCTTGTGTTTTTCCTCTTATTATAATTTTTATTTCTAGTCTCTCATTCTTAAACTCAATCTTAAGCTCCAAGGTATTCCAATCAGAGTCAATATTAAAGTGATGTCAGCTGTAGCAAGTTACTTATCTCTGCCCATGAAAGACACCACAAAATTAACCATGTAGTTAGCAAGTCTTCTATCTTATTCTATGTACTCCTTAAAAAAATCAAGAAAAAGGAAAGGTGTATAGTATGTAGTAAAAATCATGTAGCAAGGTTCAATTAAGTTCTTCTTACTATATGAACGTTTAGAGGATCCAAAAGTCAATTACAAATAGTCAGTAAAGTCTGATAATATTAACAAGTTAGATCTTCTATCTTTTGTTAATAATTCCTTTCATTCTTTCTGTTTGGGTGATCAGTCAAGTTGATAGTCCAAGAAAACTGTGAAAGAAAGAAAAGGATAAATAAATTCCGCACAGAGTCCTTTCTCGTCAAGCTGTCAGCAAGCACAAAAAGTGGAGGAAAGCCTCAGAACTGCTACAGATGACACTTACTGCGTCAGGAAGAAATAGTCACTGTCCTCAACATGCGCCTTCATTCTTTTTTCCTTCAAAAGTATTTTTATATATCCCTTAGAAGTTTGACGATGTCTGACAGTTGGAACATGAAGTGAAGCAGGAACAGTGACTGCAAAAGGAAGAGAAGAGCAAGAATGAAAGCAGAGAGGAAACAGCCCAGTGAATGCCTGCATGATTCAGTCAGATAAAGTGGCATCCACATAACATCAGGAGAGTCATCAAGTGTACACCATTGATCATCAGTATCCAGAAAGAGGGGACCATCTCCATAGGCTGGGCCTCTTCTACTTGCTGGGAGTGACCAGTTGTACACAAGAAGGACTACAAGGTGGATGGAGCCCCTTTGTATTGCACTTACCCTCCCCTTCCCCCACCGCCATCCTGCCCACCTACTCGGGTGCTCTCCTCCGCCCTCCTCCATCTTGCTGCTTCCATCTGGCCAGCCCATCCCCTTTCTCTCTCCTGCCTGATTGAGTGAAAGAATGCCTGACCATGCCCACTCCCACTCCCACTCCCCGCCCTATCCCCTTTCTCCCACTCATCCATGTGAGTGAGTGAGTGAGGGAACACACATGTGTGCCCTCCCTCCTCCTGCTCCCCATCCCATCTCCTCCCCACTGCTCACCTACCCGAGTAAGTGAAGGATTGCATATGTGTGCTCTCCTTCCTCCTCCTCCCCCGTCCCATCACTTTCCCCTTACCCTGCTTGCATGAGAGAGCAAGCAGAGGAATGCACATGTGCCCTCTCTCCTCGTGCTCCCCCTCCCTCCCCCACCCATGCATGTGTATGAGTGAATAGATAAGGGAACGTGCATGCAGCTGGGCCCAGCCATCGTGCTAGCTTGATTTCAACCAAAGATTTGACTGCTAAGGAAGCCTGACTTAACTGAACACAACTCAAGATGGATACCGGTGTTCTTGAAATCCCTATTAAAAATGGCATGGGGCAGCAGGAGAAGTGGTAGCAAATAATCTGTGAATGCCCTAAAGGTCAAACCAGGAATTGTGGAGGGACAATTGTTATTTTAAATTAGGTTTTTCCCTGTTCTGTGATTAACTGCTATGCTGCATAACACTTTTAGGATTAAATTATATATGATGGTGTAACATGTAGATTTTCTTTTCTTTTTGGTACTAAAATTTAACACATCGACCTACCCCCGTTTTGTGGGATATATGTGAGATGGGAGGGCAGCCAGAGAAGATTGGCTTCCCAAAAAACTATATGAAGTGAAGAAGTTGCTCTTGCTTCTGTCGCTAATTGTACCTGCTGAAGCTGCAGTTTGGGGAACAAAAGCAAGTGAAAGAGAATATATGAGAACATCAAATGTTACAAATGTTAACATCAAAAATTACACCCCCTTGAGTTTCATATGTATTCTAACTCTACATAGAGCTTTTATGGTTTCACTGCTGTAGTGGAATTCTGTTTCAGGGTTAGGGTTTAAAGTGATAAAATACAGGCATATTTCAGTTTAAAAAGTCTTTGGTGAGAAAGCTCCTTTTTAAAATTTTAAAAGCTCAGCCAACTCTCTCTTTCTCCGTCTCACCCTCTTATCTATCTGGATGTTTTTTAAAGCAGCAATAGCATTAAGAGAATGGTGAAGGAGGGCTGGAGAAACACTGAATTTCAGTTGTTGAGTTTCAGTATCCTGCCTTCAATAAGCAATGCAATAAAGCTTGAGCTGGGAAAGAGCAGCACTCTACAGCCATTTCTACACTAGACTGTTATAGCGCTGTTATTCCACTTTCAACATCCTATGGAATCCTGGGGTTTGCAGTTTAGGGAAGGCGCCCTAAACTGCAAACCTCAGGATTCCATAGGATGTTGAAAGTGGAATAACAGCGCTGTAACAGTCTAGTGCGGAAGTGGCATACCTGATTCTGCTGTAGCTGTAGGTGTCTGACTGCATGTGGTAAGGTAAACAGAAACTGCATCCACAATCCATTACAGAGTATTTAGGAACAGCAAAACAGAGACAAAAGGGGAGGGCAGATATTCTTGCCTCACCTGCTTCTTCCTCACAACATTTTTAAAAAAATCACGGTAGAGCTATACATTTAGTCATGGAAGTAATAAGAATAATGCAGGCTCGTGAAGCCGGGGGGGGGACATCCCTGGACACATTTTGGAAGTAGCTTTCAGGGGTTCTGTAGGGGATTCAAAATATGTCTTTAGTGTTGTTTGCTGTTGGTTCAATTTTATTTAATTCCTGGTTAAGATCTTTGTGAAAATGAATGCAGTCTGTCATTTCTGAGCTGGATCCTTTTTGAAGTTTCAAACATATATGTTGTTTGGCAGTATATCAGATTAATCAAGGATTTTCAGACAGATAATTTCATTCAAATCATGTTCATCAGCTTTTCTCTTAGAGGTGTGGATTGTCTTACTTCAAAATAGTTGGATCTTCCATTTTTGTTTCTCAGTTCATCTGCTGCAAGTTAGAACAGTGGGCTTTGATAGAGTCTTAGCCCACTGAGGTTTTACTTTCCTGCCAATACCTTGTTCTGACAGGCTGCATCTTTCTTTTCCAATTTCCATGTGTTTCTGCTTTTTTCTTTTATGTAGATGCCGCTCTTATGAAGATTGCTGTGGTTCAAGGTGCTGTGTAAGAACTCTATCTATCCAGAGACTATGGTATTTTTGGTAAGTCAGTAATAACCATTCATTACATTCTCTGTAGTTAAAGTAGTCTCATAATGGATAGAAATATGTAAAGTGGATGTGTAGGTTTGACATAAGTTCTAGCTAGCTGGATTTTACCTGGATTGTAGGTAAAACCCATCTAACTGGGCCATTATCTGGCATGTATTCCAAGCTTTCATTTAAAAAAGTAAATCTCTTACCTTTGCAGGAGCCAAGATATTGGGGTGTTGTTTGTCAAATTATGCTCCCAATAAGAAGCCTGTCCCTGCCTTTCAGGTGCATAATTAGAGTAACTTGCATAATGTGGATTTGACAAAGTAGAATATGGCAACCTTAATTTCCCAAAAAGGTTGTGCAGTCCCTTATAGGTTTCCTACATGCTGATTTCCCCACCCCATATTTCCCACTGGTTTTAGATTGCTGGCAGTCATTAGAAAAGTGAAGAGAAAACATTACTATATTTGGTTTGTAGGGTCCAAGGCAGAGAAAATTCTCTCCATCCCTGTCCTCCAAAGATCCTGAAAAGTTGTGTGTACCCAACGTTGTTTGGCAAGCGTAGTAAATCTAGAGATGTCAGCTGCTCCTGAATGGCAAGGAAAGATATAATACAGTGAGGGGAATTTTCCCGGGGTGCAGAGACCAATACCATATTTGTGTCCATCATCTACAATTGTTTCTTTGTTTCCTATAAAATCCTGGTAGCCAATGGGTTTGGGGACTGGTACCAGTCCAAGGACTACCACTTTGAGTAGCACTTTTGTATGCTACTCATGCTTTACAGATAATTCCAAAAGTTACTAATACACAAAGTAGTAATCTGCTGCCTCCATATTTGCGTTAATCATTTATTATACATCAATATCCTAAAAGGAACAGAGAAGCATCTTTTACAAGTATGCTCACTGCTCATCTGGAAGCAGTTCTTACTTGCCAAGGCAACCAAATGACAGTTTTATTGCAGGCCTCACCATCAATTAATGCAGCGAGTCTATCTGAACCAAAATTTCTCCTCCTGAAAATGGGGACAGAAGGGAGCAAACAACTGATTGCTATTTGGACATGGAATAGTGTATGATTTTTATGGGAAGGAGATTAATTTCCATTTCAGAATAAGTTAGAAAGGCCTCCTGAGCCACCTATATCCACTGATCCCAGAACTTCAGATATCTTGTTGGTTATACTGGGATCTCTAACTATAGAGTAATAAATTTTTGTGGTGCTGTACATTATGCAAACTCGGACTAAGCCAGCATGTTCTCTCCTTTTGCCTTTGCACAGGTTCCTGCTGATGATGGGGGTTTTGTTTTGTTGTGGGGCAGGTTTCTTTATCCGAAGACGGATGTATCCTCCACCACTGGTTGATGAAACAACTTACAATGTGTCATACACTCGGCCACCTAACCCCAGTACAGTAGGTCAGAGATTATTTCTGTCTTATCAGAATATTTCTTAATAATACAATAATGCTTGATGTCATATTGTCATTGATTTGAATGGAATACAGTCTAATTTTACTAGGCAAGTATTTGCTAGGCAAAGAAATAATATATTATTGTATAGCCACAGTTCTTAGATGGCTAACCTGGGTCAACATGATACTGATGACTCCCATGTGCACTGTGGTTTTTGGAGGGAAATCCAAATGCAGAACCTACAGCAACCAAAGGGCTAGGATTCAGAAATCCAGATGTTAGTGATAGGAATCATTCTAGCAACCATGTAGAAATTGGAGGAGAAAGATTTCTCTGTGCACCTGGTAGTAGGATGGAGATGTACATATACAAAGCTGCTTGACAGCAGATTAGCCATTGGGTCCCTTTAGCCTAGCACTGGCTACTTGGTTTGGCAGCAGCTGTCTAAAAGATTGGGCAATGATCTTTCCCATCATATGATAAATGGAGTTCTTGCTTAGAAATTTCCTACATGCAAAATATCACTGAGCCACAGCTCAGTGACTTCAGTCTGAGCAAGATCAAAAGACAGGTGTAGGAAACCTGAAGCATTGCAGGTGTTGAGGGCCACCTCCAAAGGCATTCCATTCTATGGGCACAAAGTGTTACAATTAGGATGTTCCCCATCATGTTTATCCTGTTGGAGCCAGAGAGAACTAGCCTATTCCATCTTCTACATGACACATCTTCAGATATTTGAAGATCACTATAATGTCTCTCCTTAATGTTCTCCTCTAAATGTAACCAGCTCTTTTGACCAATTCTCATAGGTCTCTTATTCATGCTGTGCCAAGGCTAAGTGCTAAGATGAGATTGAGCTGGAGAACCTAACTTGACTAGAACTTTCCCTTGCTCTTCTGGAGCAAGCAAGAAAAAGAGGCTGTTGGATGTGGAAAGCAAGCAGCATTTAGATTGGTTCCTAGGATTTCAAACAGGGATGCTAGCTGAGCATCTCTGCTTTTAGTTCTTGCCTTATCCCTAATCAGAAATAAAGAGCTCTAGATTAACACAGATGTTCTCTTGCAGTGTACATGTTGCTTTTTGGGAAACTAGAATTCAGAGTTGGTTTGTTGTTGTTGTTGTTTTTTGTGGTAAGGGAAGAAGTTCCAGTTCTCAGGGTTGTGGAGAAAAACCTGCTTAAATCAGACCATAGTTAGAAGAGAAGTCAACAAAGATTTATCTGAGTGAAGATGGACATGAGGATTTTGCCACACCCACAAATGTGTGTTGACAAGAAACAGCCCAGGGCAGAATCTAATTGGGAAGAGGGAGACTTTGGGGCAGAGGGACTCGAAAGGAAGTTGCAGGCTTGGTGGACAACTGTGGTGTATAAGGGCCAGTTTTCCACCACGTGAATGGTGGTCAAAGAGTCTGAAGGGATTGCAGAACACAAAATCAACCTTGGGGGGCACATGCAGTGCCAATATACATATTTTGACTAAACCATAGGTGAAAAACCCAGAACCTAAGGATGTCAGAGAATTAAGTGAAAGAGAAACAGGGTGGGTTGCAGAAGATGAATGTGGGGAGCTACAGTAAGATGAAACCTCGCTAAGGCTGAATTTCACACTTGTGAACAAAGCAGATCTTTGGCTGTCAGTTTCTTGAAACATAATACTTGCATGGGTTTCTGAGTAAATATGAATTTGAAGGTAGTCAAAGGCACAGAATTTAGTTTAAATGGAACACTTTTCCTTCTGTGTTAATGAGTAAGAAAATAGCAGCATTCTGAGAAGGATCTGCTGTCTTAAATTTACACCCCTAACTAACACAGAAGGTTGTTTTTCACTGTTGGAAAGATGTAAACTTTTTCATTGCTGAGAGGCCTAAAACTGAAATGATGCTGCTTTAGACCACCTAAATGTATTTTCATTCTCACAATACAGTTCTTTAGTACCATGGGATTTAAGCAGAATTCTGTTTGGTCTTGCCGTTCAGCCTTGCTCAGATATATCCTAATCAGAGCTGTGATTCTTCCAAGATGATGATGATGATGGTGATGATGATGATGATTTGCACCAAGAAACAATCCAGATTTGAATTTTAATCATAAGCTGTATCTCCTAACAGATAGAAATAACTGGCAAGTATAGGTCAAATCAGCTTCGTAACTGCAAGTGCAGGTCAAATCAGATAACAGGTTCCTGGGATGAACTTTGGCCTATCAAATACATCCCCTCAGCCTTACCTACTTCATAGAGCTGGGTGGAGGGTATGTTGTCTTTGTGCTTATTGGAAAAGAAAAACAAGATACAAATGTAGCTAGTAACATAATAAATAAATGGAATCTGCCTATCTAGACATGGGTGCGTATATGTGTGCAGTTACCTATAGTACACAGTTTGCTCAAATATTGAAGATTAAGGTCTTTCTCCTACTGAGCTCTTGCCTGAGGTGAATTACCTTTTTGGCGTTAGAAAATAATGTTCTTTCTTTATTTGAAGTACCTATGTACTGCCTTCCAACCCACCAGGAATATAACACTTTTTGTAACCATAAGATCTCTCAGAATCCACCTACGTTGTCCGTTATCCAGGTCCCTTAACACAACAGTATATTTCAGAATTACAAAAATATGAATTAATACAAGGGCTGTTTTTTAAAAAAAAATACACAAAATTGATCTCAGAAGAGAACTGCAGCAGGAAACCTCTGTGTTGTGGGAGACAGCAGATGCTTCCAGACTCACAGCTTCTAATGCTGATGATAGCTATTCCATCTTGTCTTCCCCAAATTCTGTGATAAAGAAAAGAAGAAGAAAGAAACACCTGGAAAGACTGAAGCTGGAAGATGTCATTGTCTCAAATCCCCTGCCCTCCATTCCTTGAGTTGGGACAAGGGGCTCATGCCAAAAAAACCTTGTCTAGAAGCAGATATCCAGATGAAGGCTTTTTTTGAGAGAGAGACAGAAACAGGGATAGACAGACAGAGGGATTCCTAATAAGTGCAAGATGACTCTTCCTGTTGGACCAATTTTTATTTCAAATCAAGTAAAAGGTATCAGAGTGAGGGCAGCCTTTTCTCTTTGTGTGGGAGCCATTCAAATAACCTGTTCCATTAGTCCCTGAAAGTCTGCATGTATATCTTGGTAGTTGTCCACCATCCCATTATAGATTCTTATCACCGCTTTTGTAGAACACACAATTGCAATTAGTTCTAATAATGGAGGGATAACAGTGAACTAAGGCATAAAAGGCTGTGCTTTGCTGCTTATGTTGCTCATTGGCTATATTTGGTACCTTTGTGTTATATTAAATTTATAGCATAGAAAAAGTCAACTGCTAGTTGGTCAAAGATAAAGATCTCCTGAATTACTCAGTCTACAGAAACCTGCATTTCTTGGTGTAGCAATTGTTTCACCTTGGGATGTCTTTGAAGTGCACAAGTGTACACAACCCTGTTGGTACCATAGAGACTGTATAGTGTTACTTTCAGGAATTACAGTACAGGTAAATACCAGATACTATCTCTTCTCTTCTTCTTTCAGGAGCACAACAGCCAGGAATGGCATACTACCCAGAACCAGAAGGAGCTGTGATGAGCCCCATGGCTATGACTTACCATGTCCAACCGAAGTTTCCACAAATGAACCCAGTTTACCCACCCCCACCTTCCTATTGCAACACCCCACCTCCACCATATGAGCAGGCTGTGAAATCTTCCACATAACCTCAGGGTAGCAGGATGTGGTGACCTGGCCAGAAAGAGACAGGATTGTGAGCTCTGAAAAATGTCCTAGTGCTTCAGCGTCCTTTGCTCTCTTCCCAGTTAGCATTATTTGAACAAGAGTGGCAGATTTGCAGCATGGGGTGAATTATAGTTTGGTATATTCCATGCAGAGCAAAATGCTTTTTTTTTCTGTATGTGTGTGCTTTTTTTAAAGCCTATATTTAAATCCCATTCAACTTCCTTTTTTAAATTATTCTCATTATGGTTCTAATGCATATATTACTGCATCGTTGTGGCACATTGTGGTAGTAAGCACAAAACAATGTCCCCCAGCCTAAACATCCTGGAGCTCATTATGGAATTTTAAATACAAGAAGGAGATAACAGCAAATGTGAGGAAAGAAGAGAGAGATGAACTAATTTAAATAGGTAAGGAGGATGAGTTGTCTCTGTTAAAAAAGGCTCAGAGGGCTGGAACTGGGAAGGAACTGGATGATGATGCCTCCAAGCAACTGTGGTAAGATGATGTGGGAGAAAAGTTCCTATCTTGGAGTAAGACTCTCTGTATTTCATTGGCACAATCATGAGCTGGAACAAGACTGCACCATCGTCACATGTCCTCAGTCACATCCTTCTAACCTGGCCCCATTGTTTTTCATTGTGTGGGCTGGGGAAGTGGTGGAGCCTCTTGCTTCCAGTAGTTAAAATGGTAATATGGTATTGATGATGTAGAATGTAATAGCAAACTGTTGGTTTGTTTTGGAAAAAAGTGACAGCCCCAGCTATAACAATAGAAAACCTGAATTGCCTAATAAATATTTCTTAAACTAAAGAGAACTTTAAAATGGTTTTTACTATGGGCAGCCATAGCCTTTCATAGTGAACATTGAAGATTTCTTATGTCTACTCTTAAGAATGTGTGACAGATGTATAGAATGTGATGGATGTGTAGCATGCAGGGAGTCAGTGGCCAGTTGAGTGTGTACTTGAAGGCAAGCCTGTATTTGCCTTGGTTTCATGAGAGAAATGGCCCTTAGATTTGGCCTGGATGTGCAGTATTTCTTCTCCACATTCCCTCAGTCTTACATTCATTTTTAAGACCACCTCCAACATAACATTTTTAATATTCTCCTCAAGACAACTTTCATCTATCAGTTTCATGTGTTGATTTATTTTTTCAAAATGATTTTCAGAGGATCTGAGATTTACCAGGTGCTAGGGAGTGATTGCAGTTTCTTCAAAATATAAAAACAGGTAATGTAGAAATTGAGAAGGTTAAAATATAACAGCCACGAATGGAGAATTGAACCATCAAATATCCTGTACTTTGTTGCTAATGCATTTAAGTTCTTGGCTTTAAAAGGGCTTATCTGCTCTTCTCAGCCCCCCTTTTTAATGCCATTCCACGATGGGTGAGAGTATGGGATAGAGTTTTTTCTTCTAATACTGGACAATGGCTATTCCCTCCCTGCCTGGTCCTTTGTTCATTCTCTAGCAGCCAGGCCATCAGGTGTGGTTTACAGTTGTACTTTTACTGATAGAGGACTGACAGACAAAAACTAGGTGCCGCTACTGTGCTTATCACTCTTTGGTTAAAAGTGGAGTGGAGAACTTCTGGAATGTAATGTGCAGAATGTGTGAGGACCTTTGGGAAATATTCATCATGTTTCAAAACTTCATGCAGAGATTGTCAAGTGTGTTGTGTGCCTGAAGTCTATAAAGTAGGGATGGGCAACTTTTGGACTTCCAGATGTTGTTAGACTACAGCTGTCAGCATCCCCAATCATTGGCTGTGCTACCTGAGGATGATTAGAACTGCAGTTCAACAAGATACGGAGGAAGATGGGTTACATATCTCTGTTGTAAAGTGTTTAAGGGTGTACAGTAAATTTTAAAGTCTAGATTAGTGATCTTCAAGTTTGATGTAAAAAATCAGCATTCCAAGTTAATATTTAACCTGGACAAGAATGATGAGTTAGTTTCAAATTTCAATTGCAAATGTAATCCAGATAGATCTTACAAAAATGAAATGCAAAGCTTGTCAACCAGGCATTTAATTCAAAATGGTCATTTGAATGGTCATTTGGCATACAGTCCTTAAATGTCTGATGATTCTATTTACAGTGGTAATTTGTAAAAATGATTCTTCCTGCAGTATTGTTGCTGTGAGCTTTGAAACTTCTTCCTTCCTTCGCATCTCTAACGTCAACACACCTTTGCACCATATCCTGTCCCTTCTTAGGCTTTACTCATGTTCTTATCTTGTACAAGCCTGCTGGCAGGACCAAAGGCATTAAAATTTCAGTTAAGCTAGTATGAAGACTTAACAAATGCCTGTTTGATGTTAAGAATATTCATTCTTGATGAAAGATAATGTGTAATAAGTAGAAAATATAATTGTAGCTTGACTGAAAAAGCATGATTAGTGAATTAAGTATTTGAAGGTAGCAACTGTTGGGGCTATCAAAATATGAAGAAGTGCCTGTCCAAAGGCTAGACTCAGTTTAATTGAGGGTAATTAGATTTTTCAGATTCCTTTAAAAAAAGATCAGTATTGTAGAGGTCTGCTTTAACATAAAAACTGACACAAACCAGAACTAGACATATCTGTGTAACTTCAGTTAGTAAATTCTCAAGGGTCACTGAAACACTGTTAGGACAACAGTGAGCAAACCACAAGTTGCCAGACTTACTCAGAATAATATGTGTAAATGGGAATATTTGGTATGATCCTGCCAAAATTAAGCACTCTCATGTCACATGGTTTCAAGTAGAAGATAAATATATGCTGAACTTTCTGTCCTTGGCAAGATCATGTACTTTCTAACTTGTTCAACAGGATCTAGATTTTGTCTAAGTGAAGTAAACCACTCTAGGAAATAAGTTAGAGCTAGACTTAAGTTATGGACTGTGGCATGTGGCTCTGTGAACTGTCATTGCTGCATTACATCTACAATATGTAATGTTCAATCTTGGTTTGATCTCAGGAAGAAATGCAAGAAGGAAGGTCTTCTCAGTCAAATGAGAAACAGCAAACTGGTAGTAGCGTGGAATACATAATCCAAGGAGAATTTTATGAAAGAGGATGCTGGTTGCATTGATTAGAAGAAGGATGCAGGCCTCGCACTGAATACAGTGCACACATTGTCTATCTTGTTTGAATGACTGTGTACTTTGCAAAGTGTTGCCAGTGCTATGATATTCATAGATCTAATCTATTTAGGATGCAAAGACACACCACCAGCTAGCAATCTTTCCTTAATCGTGTGAGTTTGTATTAAATGATTAGATTCATGCTGTTCCATTGTACACACTAATATCTCTCCTGAATTCACTGCTGGGTGTATCCCTGTGGATGATATTCTGCCTGCATAAAATGTTCCAGTGTAGCAGAAACATTTAATTTGCATAAGTCCTGTATCCTGGGGGAATATTTTTATGTTAATTAAAGGCACAATTTCAGTCTTCAAGTTATTTATAATTAAATTTTGCAAGCTTTTTAGAAATTTTGGATAGAAAGTATCAATCTATTTTATAAACAGTCATTCTACACAAACTGTGGAACATGTAGCATAATTACTCTTACTCTGTCAGTCTGCAACTGGCTAAAGGGCCACATAGTGGAAAACAAAAATCCTTGCAGGTAGAAGGGGAATGTGGCAAGGAAAAGACTAGGCTAAAACTCTTCATTTGCCACCTATATCTTTATATGCAGAAAAATGCTTCTATGGGGAAAGCATTCAGTCTTACATGATGTAGTTCAGGAGTGGGTTTACAATTTTGGTGTAAATCAGACCTAACAGCTGATTAGTCATAGCTTAATGGAGTTAATCATATCTCAGTATATGGTTAAATTAAAATTTAAGGATTTGGCTAGAGAAAGCACCTCATCATCTCCTCAAAAGCCACTGGAAGAGAAGCAAAGACTCAGCATTTGTGCACAGTGGTAACATCTTTCGCAATACAAACATTTACATTTAGCCAAAGAACCGTAAACCATTCTGTCCAGAGCTGAACCTCGTGAGATTGAGCCATTTTGAGTTTTAGTCTTTCACAGTTACTTCTATAGGCACTGAGTTGTGCCATGCCCCCAAATCTTCTCAGTCTTTTCAGTAAATAGCCACAAATTTGTACTACAGTTAACATGGATACACATGAGGGCTGGACTGGGTTATGGCTATTCCTCAGCATTTTAGAAATACACATCCTCCATAAATAAGGCAACCACAACACATGGTTTTCATTCTGTTGCTCTTAAAGGTGATTTCCAGCACATCTTATGACAATGGCATAGGGCTGCCTCAGATGTGCATCTTCGTGACATATTTGTTGTCCAATAAATGCTTACTTAAGTTGCAAGTGTATAAATGATGTACCAGGGAGAGAATTTCCATGTCATCTGAAATCAACACATATTTGAAATCCACCATGGACTTTTCAAAAGTGACAATTGGAACGCTTCCATGTGGAGTAACCAAATAGTGAGAGGGCAAGATTTATATACCAAACAGTTGAATTACCTTTATAGTGGTTGCATTAGCATTAGTTAGGGATTAGTTAGGATGAGGAAGGCAAGAGTCAGCTAAATTTGTGGGGAGAATCCACAATCAGGGTGCATAGGGTTCAGAAAATGCCCCTTGCTTCATAATTCAGGCTTCCCAGTTTGTATCAAAGCTTTATTGAATTTTGGATTTGGGCCATGTTCTATCTCTCTGCACAAGATGATTTATACACATATTTTTCTGAAACTGTGTAACGTGAGAACTGCATTTGCACTAGTTGAGTGGTGAATAAAGAGTTCCTCTTTGTGTGGGGTAGGTTCTATGGTGTTAGCAGTTAACAATTTTATACTTGTCATTGTATTTTAATAAGTGGAATTTTCCTTTCCCCATTGGATAGAGATCATTTTAGAGTCAATTTTGATGCTGTACATTGAGATCCACCTTAGTGTAAAGTTCCTCCCAATTCCTGAGATCCGTTTGGTTCTTATGTTATTGTTGGTGGATTATACCACCTCGTAATGTCAAACTGCTGTTCTTGTGATGTTGTACAGTACTTGATTAGAAAAAAAGAAGCAGCAACATTGTGATATTAGTTACTTTATGACTGCTTGCATGCTTTCTTTCAGGTATTTTCTGCTTTGTTCTTGACAGTTTTTTAAAAAAATAAAATCTTTTTCGTAATATTTTTTTTAAAAAAACTTGTGGTATTTCCTTTATGTACAAATTAAAAATTGATTATGATGGTTTCTCACCATAGGAGGTGTGGTGGAAGTTGTCTCTTGCAGAGAAGTATGCTCATTTGTACAGTTTTCTGACAGGAGTGGCACATAGTGGCTGTGATGGTATTCTGATTCCTCATGCACTGAGAATCATGTGAGGAGGAACAGGATGTAGCAGACAAGTTCTGCCCACTGCACAGTCACCTTCTACGTGAACATCTGTAGCAAGGAGCCTCCCCGTTCAGTTTAAAGCCCCACTCTATCAGGGAAGCTGTTGGATAGTGTGACAGTGGATCCCCTGTGGTCACCCAGCTCTATGTTACACAAGGCTAATCACATGAGGAATTATAGAATCATAGGGCTGGAAAGACCATAAAGGCTATTAAAGTCCAACCCCTGTCATGCAGGAATGCACAATCCGTAGTGACTTGGAAAAACCACAAGTGAGGATTTCCTACTTCACAGAAGCAAAGGGGCAATCTTGGTGTGGGTAATTTCTTCCTTCTGAAAAACATTGTCTGAAGTTGACGTAAGAAGGAAACTATAGTTTCCCATCAGAGTAAGCTGAAAGTGGCTAAGCATGGTGTGCTTACAAAAAAAAAGTAGCAAGAACTGACAGGCAACCCCAATTTGGATGTACAATCAGATCAATATCTGTATATCAAATTCCAATGGGAGGGTTAAGTATGTGCAGGAGTAGGAATGAGCAGCCTTGCCTGCAGCATACAAAACAAACTTTTTCTTGAATATTGTCTATTCCTTATGCTCTCAAAGCCAATCACATGCTAATTAGCCAGATTCTGATCAATGTATCTGGAACTTCTGCTAAGCACTGAATCAGGTAATTAAGTTTTGTTGCAGATGCAGCCTTCATTGCTGTTTTACTCACATCTCACCTTTATAGACAACAACATGCTTCTTTGAATTAGCAGTCAAACCCAGCATAATTAATGTATCTTTGCTAAGGAGGCGCGTACCTTCAGGGCAAGTATGCTAACAGGATCTTGCAAACCAGCCGCCAGGCATGAGGCTATGAATGCTAAGGAGAGTTGCAGTATCACAACACTGTTTGTCTAGATTTTTGTCCCCTGTTAAATTATTGACATCTTTCTTTTGTCATCAGGATGCTCAAAGCAGAACAAGATTCCTGTGTTATTGTGTCCTGCCTCAAATCCTTTTGCTGCTTTAGGCAACAGCCTCTGTTAATATAAGCCTAGTCTTCTGTAATCAATAACTGGATTTAATTCAATTCAAATGAATTTCATTTCAGTTAATACTATACAAGCAATAAAAGAAGCTAATCAGAGTGTTGGTATAACCCATTGATCCAATGTGTATACTCCAGGAGAAACTAACAGGAGGGTTCAGGCCTCTAGCATTTTCAGGGAACTGGCGCCGCAGGGAGAAAGGGGCAGGGAAATCAACCTAGTTTTACACATTTAGATCTAGATCCAACCCAGATAGACCATTTGCTGTAGAATTGCTCCATATCTGTGTCAACTCGTATCAGAAGGAAAAACTGTCTGCACCTTCTCAAAGCCACAGGGCCAGTGGAAGTCCTCTTGGCAGCAGCAGAACAGGATCTTCAGCTGAGACCTCATCTGACAGCAATGACTACAACAGGGGAGGGTGAGCGCTATCAAGTTGATGGCCTACATCCCTGAGTTACCAGTCAGGGCCTTATTCAAGTGGGCTAAAAGGGGCTAAGCAGCTGCAGGCCCTGAGGTAATCTGAGTGTGGTGGAGGGAATTGCAATGAGATGATGCAATTCTTTCCACATATGGTATCCATTTGAGATGCAAAATCGGAATGGATACTGGGTGGTGGCTACTTAGACATTTTTTCCCTTAAAGCTAGCAGCTGAGGAGGGCCACCATAAAGGCCACCGTGGAAAAGGTGAGAAAAGGGAAAGAAAAGGTGATCTCATTTTCCTTATTTGGCTAGCAGGATACACAGTGTTTATGGGAGTTGTTCAGATGGGCTGGCCCCTAACCAACCACCTATCTAATGTCTTGAAGGCTTGCGCTCTGGCAGGATAGGCAACAACAGCAGAATATGATGCCACATTTAGGAAACAAGCAGCACACAGAAAGAGGTGCACATGGTCTTCAATTAAAGATAAACTCGCATATGTAAAAGCTGAGGTGTAAAAATCAGTTAAATGAGGTGTCAGGAAGGGATTATTGTGTCAGGTTTGCAGGGAATACAATTTGGCCCATTGTCAAAGATTGCAGTGTATGTTTAGGCACAACTGTGGTAACTGTTGGAGCCCACACCCCAGATCATCTTGCATGCCTTTGGGGACAAGGCCTATATTACATAGTTACAAGAACCATATTACATAGACAAATGCTTATCTGTGGTGTGCTCTTTTGTGTGCTCAGCATTTGAAAGATTTTGTAGCTTCCTAAAATGGAAAATGATGGAACAGGCTGGTTCTCAGCTAATTATGCATTACTTGGATGCCTTTCTCCCCATCAGACCAGCAGGTACCAACAGATGTGGGGATACATTATGAATGTTTTGGGATGTGGCTGAGGAGCTGGATGTTTCACTGGCACAGGTAAAGCTTTGTGCTTTACTTGTTCAGCCTGATGCTGTCCAAGGACTATCCCACATAGCAGAACTGGTGAAGTTCAAGAAGCTAATTGGGTTGACAATGGCAGCTAAGAAGTGCATCCTCAAGGACCTGCAGGTTCTCCTTAACTTTGTGTGCAGGGTAGTTGCTCCAAGGAACAGCTAACCAGGGCTGTGTCCACCTCCCATCATCACGGTGTAAAAGTTGACTTGCAGGTCTGGAAAGAATTCTTGATTATAATGGGGTTTCTTTCTCTCTGGTTATATCCATTGAAGGTTGGCTAGGATCTTCAGATTCACTCAGTTCCACTGGATTTGGGGCCTATTTCTGGGGTTGCTGGTGTGTGTGGCACCAGCCTGCCTCTTGGGAGGGGCAGGAGTCACAAGGGACCCACGCACTTGGAGTTGTTTCCTGTTCTGATGGCACTGGCAGTATGGTGGGAGGAGTTTGTTAATAAGAAACTTAAATTTTGGGGTGATGACCAAACAATGGTTAGGATTGCTAACCAGAAAACTTCTAACTCTGAAAAAGACACGTCTAGTGCGCAGGCTGGTTCAGAAATACTTGCATTCTAGTATCTCCTTCTCAGCATGTCACATTCCAGAATTGGCAAACAGTATCATAGATACATTACCTCATTTTCAGGAGGAGAGAAGCCTGGTATTGTGCCTACCTGGATCCTTTCTCACTGGTTCATTTGCTTTAGTAGGTTAGGTTGCGTGATCTTTGCGTCATGCCCTGCCAACCTCAACAAGTTGTGGCCAATCTTCTTTCAACTAAAGCATGAATGTCTTTGTATGATGGCGGCTCCCCCTTGGTTCCCTAGCTCTTAGCTACTAGGCCAACTAGTAAACCTCAATAAATTAAAGAGGTCTTTTTGACCCTGTAAACTTGCTTGGGAGCAAGTTTCAAATGCATCAAACATTTTTGGAAATGCTTGGATTAAGATAAAAAGCAAAGATAGGTTTAGGTAATTCACTGGCTGTAAAATCAAGATATTTCTATTTCTACTTTTATCTATTTCTGTCACCAAATATCAGACTTGTTCTTCACATAATTTTCATAAGGCTAAAATTCTGTGAATTTTTACTTGGGAACAAATTTCACTGAACTCAGTGGGGCTTGCATCCGTATAATATAGAATGCTTCAGCCTGTAAGGGTTCCTACCTGTTAGGAATAATATTTAGGATCTCTCATCTACATATCAACAGATGAAGGCTATGTTATGATGGCATTATATTGCAAATCTCTACTTCTCTTCATCCATCCATCCATCCATCCATCCAATGCTACAGAATGGAAGTGACAATAATCCTATGGCTTGATGATACTACAAATTGTGTGAAAAGTCCTAAGTGAACAGAGGAGACTGTGCACAGATCTGCCAATTCAGGTGGCACTAGCAGCTCTATGTAACATATAGCACGCAGTTTCAGCTTCATACTCTCTGTTAGTTTACTTTAGGGAGGAAGAAATTCTTCAGAATATTTCCATATTTTGATGACTGTATTTATTTACTGAAAACAAATTCAACAGGAAAACACGGTTAACCAATCCCTCCATCCTCTTACAAAAGGTTCCCATTCACTCAGACTCTTTTTTTACTCTTAGTCAAAAACAATGCAGTCACCAACCACAGAATCAGAACAATTTGATACAACCACCTTTAAACATCTTCACTTGAAACTGGATTCAATCAGAAGCAGTTGGGTTGTTATTTTTTCAAACACAAACCACTTTCACAAAAGGTACACCCTGTGAGGCAAATCTTGCTCAGTTTCTTTTCAATATAGAAGAATTAAATGGAAAAAAAAGAAACATTCTATTTGTTAAGAAGCTCAGGCATGAGAGTGACATGCTCTCTATGCAACTGTTTCACAGATGTCTACCAAAGGAAATATGGCATTTCGGAGGATGAAACAACACACATGGGAAAGGCCATTATCACCCCGCAAGGAGACCTATAGCTTCATTGTTCATCAGAGGAGGGTACATTGGTCCCATCTGAGAAGCTTCAACAGCAGTAAGTAGCTCGGGTCAGCAACTTTGTGGAGTCAAGGGTCACAGTGAATCCCACCCCTAGCGGCTGCACTGCTCTTAAGGCTGATGCCCAATTTCCAGTCACCTGCTGCTTCTGAAATTCAGCATAAATTACTGTGGTGTAACTGCGCTGCAGAACACTGCCAGGACAAAGGACACAAGCTTTTTCCACCATTGGTTTTGAGTAACATGTTTCTATGTCCTCTGCTGCAATACAGGCAATTTCAGTGGTATGCTTTTAGTGGCAGCAGTAGAAATAATTAGGGAGCAGCAGAGACTCAAAAAATGACTGGGAACACATTGCCTACTATAAGTTTGCTGCTGGGCTGGACCTGCCATCACTTACATGGGCTCTGGCTACTTCTATCAGCAACATTTCTCCATAATACTGGTGAAATTATAGTCAGTTGCAGCAAGCTGTAAAACAGAAGAGTTGGCTGCTTCAGGCATATGTATTATTCCATCCCTGCATTCCAAGTTTCTTATTTTTCAGCAAGCACATTTCTTAAATGTGAAAAGTGATACCTAAAAACACTTCTTCAAAAGTACACTGAACACAGACATTTTGAAAGAGATAAAACAGAGATCATGCCAGCCTATTCACTCTGAAGCAAGTTAGTACCTAAGGACATTATCCAGCCTACATGTTTCAACAGAGGAGTCTAGCACTCGCTTAAACTTCTCCCACCAGAATCAAGCAGAGGTACTGCTTCACAATGGAAGAACTGAAAGCTAAAAAACAAATGCAGTGGAAAGAGAGAAAAACCCATTCAGCACAACAGAAAGAGAAAAACAGTACATTTAAGTCCTGCTGATCTCAATACAGGAGATCTCAGAATATGTATGACTTTTGGTATGGAAACCCATGGGCTTTAAAAGTGTTTAAGAGTGACTGGATTTTGTTGTTGAAGTTTGGAGGGAAACTATGTTCAGTGACTTTGGAAGTGTGAGCCTGGAAGAGAGTGACCAATTTGAGCATTTTGGTATGCTTGCTTCCCTCCTTCACTGTGGTCTACAGACAGAGCAGTCCCACTGTGAGCATGTATATCCAGCTGCAGAAAGAGTACTGTGTTGTCATTACAGTCATGCACAGAAAACAACAAGACTGGATGTCACAGAATAGTTTTCAGCTTTACAACAAACAGAAAATACTCACAAACACCAAGAAACGTGCATACACCAAAAGATCCAAAGACAACTGTGAAAACTGAAAAAGTACAGCCCCAATGAACGTTAAGACTGCTGTATGCCAAAGCCATTGAGGTGCTGAGTTCTCTCATTCATGCGTTAATGACAAAAATGGTTCTTTGGAGAACAGGTGAGAAAGTTTTCACTCTTTGTTCAGACTCCAGTGTTGGTTCAGTGTACTTTAGGCACTAAGCAGTCTTGTTGGTTTTGCCATCATGTTAAGTTTCCACTTAGCTGTTATCCTCCTCTTTGTTTTCTTTCCTTTGAGGACCTAGTTCAAAGGCTGGGAAGCGGGACTTCTCAGGCATCAATATGTCAGAGAGGAAGTGGATTGCTCCTGCCATACCTGAAACAGGCAAATCAACCCCATGGTCAAAAGGAATAAAAAGCAGAAGCAATTTTGAGCGCTGGGTCATTCATCCATGATCTTGTAGTGACACAAAAATGTGAGATGGGAAGAGGGACAGATCTCAGAATCACTTTGCCGTCCAGCTCTTACGGGCTAGATGATGGCAGGTGGCTGGTCCCATCCCAGGCTGCTGGTATCATCTGTGGTTACCAAGGTGCCAGTTGGAGAAACACACCTACGATCACCACTGTGGTTGGGAGCTAGCTTCTCTCCACCCAGGCCTTCCCTTAACAGAGAAAACTCAGGCACAGTAAAGCCAGATGCCTGACATTAAGGTGCTGTCTAGAGGACTCCTCCCACTACTTTGCTCCACCTGGCTGAACTCGTGTCAGCGAACTTCACTCTGTCCTGGGGCAAGACCTACAGTTTTCCGTCATCCAGCCCATGAGAAGTATACTATGGGGGCAATATGGCTCTCCCTATACCCATTTGACTTTTTGATGTCACTCTGCACAAATCTTTCCCAGCTAGGGAAAGCACAGGCAGAGTAAGATGTCAGATGCACTCCTCCCTTGCCTTCCTTATAGCATAAGGAAGCTTTGCATTTTAAGCGCACATGTACTTGTGCACACACATACACAGAAGAACTTCCTGTCCACAAGAAAGAAAGAATATCTACCAAACTAGCATTATCACACTGAAGCTCGGTGCCTCCAAAAAGCCTTTTTGTCTTGTACCCTGCTATTCATTCAGGATTGGCATAGAAGGAGTTATTTCATTTTATCCCCCTCAGTTTCCTTTCAGGAACAAGGCCATACTTAAAGCTACACATGGAGGACATCTTCTCCAGCTGAGAACCCCACAGCAAGTTGAGCTGGACTCTGAAGTGTAGCAACTGGAGGCTGTAACTGTGTGGGCAGTTGCACTTTTCCAAGGACCATGCAGCAGTGATCAGGGAATCAAAATGTTGTTGGCCCCGAGCAGTTTATTTTATTTATTATTTCTTTCATGGCAGATCTATTTTCAGCCTTTTATCTCCTGCTGCTACTGGGAAAATTGATTTATCTATGCTGCCATAAGGCCATAAGGCACAAGCAGAATTCTGAGCAGAGGTACTGATATCTACAGATGAAGCAAATATGGCCTGTATTTATATCAGAAGCATCGAAATCATCACCTATCAGGAGAAATGTCATACCATCTGGCAAACACATTCCACTATTGGGACACCATGATTTGCTCTAGACTGTCTAGTAAACTTTCACGACTGAACAAGCATTTGAAACCAGCTTCTACAACTTCCCTCATTTTTTATCATTGGCCATGCTGGCTGGGGCTGATGGGAGTTTAAATCCAACAAAAGATTTCTTATTCTTGTGCTGGAAGGAAACATTCTATCTTGCATCTGTTGCAGTTTAACTAATTTTAAAAAACCAAAAATACCTGTTTAGCAATCGTATGGATATGGAGTACTAAACCAACCCAAAATGCTGCTGGCAGTTTAGAGAAGAAAAGTTTAGTACTCTGTGATGTAAGCTACACTGCAATTATGTTATATGAGAGGGAAAAATCCATGAAGGAATTGAAAGCATCCATCAAGCCCACTGGAATCCATAACAGTTTATGCTAGAAATTCTTCTTCTTAGTCTCAAAAGTACTACAGAATTCCTTTGTATCTCCTTATCCTGCAAGAGACTAAGATAGCCATGTCTTCAAACACTCTAAATGCTGTTACAATTCCATGTATTTGCAAAAGGTGGTGAACAAGAGCCCCTAAGCTGCTTTTTTCCTCTTTCCCTGTTTTTTGTGGCGGTGGGGGAGGGGGGAAACCACTGGTTTATTGTGGAGATTCCCTAATCTGTTTTGAATTTAAAAGCTATAATTTCTATTAGGAAAGTTAAGCACGCACATGCTACATATTGTTGAGATCTATAATCCATTAATTCCACTATCCAAGAGATGACAAAATAAGCAAACAGTGAACACTATAATTTAATCACTCTGGTAGCTCATCAGGCATCTCTTAATGGAAAGAACAAGCTGTAGATTTCTAGGGAATGAATCAGTAAAACTTTCTAAAAGTGGCAATTTTATCTACTATATAAAAGTAAGATTTGTCTGTTTGTGAGTTTGTCTGTGTCAGGCAGGTGAAGACCTCATATGATTGGCTGTGTGAGGCAAGAAGACCTCATATAGTTGGCTGGCTGTGAAGATTCTATGGAATCCTGGGGTTGGCAGTTCAGGGAGGGGCCTTTAGAATTCTCAGTCAGAGAACTCAAGCTGGTTGCTATGGAGATAAGGCCTAGCAGCAAGGAGGAGGGCAGTGTATTCCCTCAGGAAACCAAACTCTGTATGTTAATAACTCTGAATACAGATTGGATTGGGGACTATGGGAAAAAGTTACAGGTACTGGACAAGGTAGTTTGGGGAATTAGAGACACAGGATCTCAAATTTGTGTATTTCAACCATACCTAACTCCTAAGGTAAGGTAAGATAATTCCTAAGGTATTTCTAACAAGTATTACCTATGAGAAAATAAAATCCCAGGCAACGCCAGGTAAATACACCGGTACTAGATAATTTGGGACTTGGGCTGCTTGCCTATAGAATTACATAATTCATCCTGCTGAACTTGTATCTTTTTCCAAATAAATAGAACTGGAGTGCCCATCTCTTTATAAAGAACAGAATGGGAATGGCTGTGACTTGTTTAAATCTCAACAGCATCAGTAAGAAACAACTACAGCTATTCTTTGCTGTGACATATTTCATCCAGCAGGAGCTATAAGCTGAGAAAAAGCTGGCCTCAAATCCTTGTAGGAAAGTATTTTTCTGAGAAATCCTACCAGTTAAGACTTGTGGTTGGACAGCACCATTTTCACACTGCCTCCATGATGAACTGGATTGCCATATTGGCACAATGCTCTAACTTGGGGGGTGGGGGGAGTAACTGCAGTGAATCCAGGCGCCAATTTTTCTGCCAAATCAAATCAAAAACTTTGAATTTGGTTGGATTTGGTGAGGAGGTTAGAATTATTAAGTGGTGCAAGCATGGGCTGCTGCAATCTAATTAAAAGGTAAATTATTCTTCATGGAGTCTTCCAGGACAGGCAATTCATCTTCTGGGGATGGGAGAAAATGAGAAGTCCAGGGAATCTAGAGAGGTCAAGAACACAAAAACAGACTTGGAGGGGCATACTTTGTCTGTCCCTTGCTGTACAGAGCAACAGGATGTCAAAAAAGGCTCGCTGACCATATGGCAAGACACAGAGGACCTTGTGACCTCATTCACAAGAAGAGATTCCACATGGACAGTTACAATGACACAATTATCCAAACATCACCACAAAAGGAGCTGGAATTGTTCCATATTTAGGACAAAGAGAGAGGGCCTTAAACTCTTGGAACTAGCAGTTTGAGGTTGATGTAGAAAGTTTCTACAAAGACAAGAAGTGACATTTCAATTGTCTGACTGTCTTTCTTAAAAAAAATTATGTAGGTCTAACACATATTCTGTTAAACACACTGGTAGCGCAGGCCTAATCAGAAGTTAGTCTTATTGTGTTAAATAGGGTCAACTTCTTAGTCATGTGAATTTAAGCCATATTGTTTTGAATTTCTTCCTCTCCCCTCTTCTGTTCCTCATATAATTATTGATTTTAGGAATTATAGATTTAAATAATAAAAATGAGTTACCTTCAAAGAGTGAGTAGGGTCGGTCAGGAATACGACATCCATGTGCACCATATTCGAGACACCACTCTGCAAACTGGAGCAATTGGGCAAATAAAGAGAAAGAAATAATGACTGGGTACCCTGGCAAGCAACATAAATGAATAAATACGTATGTTCAACTGATGCAAAATACCACAAAGTTTAAAAAGAGGAAGTCATTGCAGTCAATCTCTCCAGATTAACAAGTTTAACTTCAGCTCTAGTAAACACTGTGATGCAATTTCAGGAAATTGGAAGGACAGATTAAGCAAAATCCACTCTGTACTGATTAAAGTTTGTGCACTGAGTCTAAAGTAACCTCTCTCACTGGAAACAGGAAAGCAAAGAGCAGCATTATCAGTTCCAAGGAGAAATGACCATCACTTTACATTAGAGGGCACCAGTGAGCAACCACTAGCGTAAAGTTGGGGAAATTACACCAATGGCCTTTCCTCAGGAAACCATCAGGAGATGGCCTTCCCTGGTGGCCTGTTTGGATCTACCTCTATTCAGCAAGACCTGATAATCCCTTGAAAATAAATATATTCCCTTCAAAATACAATACTGTTTGGGGTTTTTTGTTTTGTTTTTTGCATGAAAACAGTCTCGTACTTTTCAGTTCTATCCTAATCTGTATACTGACTTAGTCAAGATGGCAAACAGCTAATGAATTTATCATCTTTATCCAAGTTTTTTATAGGTCAAATATGGAACTCAGGAGGAGGAGCCTGTTTCATGATAAGAATGACGGACAATTAATTTCAAGGTTTCCTCCATTACTGCTCCAGCTTAACCTATATGCCCAACTGCCTGCTTTGATTAATGGTTTCCAGCCTTTGATTCTATGGCAGGACCCTGGGATTCAAACCAGCCAACTGAGACACACTAGCAGCATTCTTAGGTTTACTAAACTGTTTATACTCCAGGCATAGGGAGCCTATTGGTGAACTTCAAGTCCTACCAACCTTCACAACTAGCTAGGCTGGCTAAAGCTGATGGGAGCTCCAACCCAAAAACTTCCAGATGTTTCCTATTCCTGCTATACACTAATATCCAACTCATTCTCTCAAAGGGAATGCAACTGGAGCCAAAATGCACAAGAAGGTGTTATTGGCAGGCATGGGGAAAATCTATGGTTTGCCTTTAGTGGGGGAAATATTCCTAAACCTTTAATTCTGAAAGCTCAAGGGAACACAGTCAAAAGAAGCCTGGTGAGGACTGCATATACTCAATGGATAGGGAATGCATGTTAACTATTGAGGGTGGTAGAAAAAATGAAGGAATAGAGGGGGAATATCTTGGAAAACAGAATGGCTAACTAGCCTGCTGGCACTCTGGACAGAAACATTCTATACTTCAATGTTTTGTAGCAGCTCCCACCTGTTTTACATACCTGGACACTGTACTGGTTCCTTGCCTGTTCTTTTTGCTTCTTTTTTTTTTAAGTATGTACATTTATATTATTTTAGAAGCATACAGCTATTTTGTTATTTATACAGCATCTGATAGAATCTCTGGGCCTTAGTGGAAATTATGCTTATTATTTTTTAATGCTATTAATTTACAGACAGGCCTCCACATTTGCAGATTTGACTTTCACAGATTTGATAATTTGCAAGTTTCTTCAACCCTTGCCCTTGTCTACCTCAGGCACTTGTTTCCCAGGGAAACCTTCTCTCTCAACAGCTTCAATCAGGCTGTGCAGCCCTTGAAAAACTTGCCTCTGGTTCTCCTTTTCTTCTACCAACCACTGCCTGGCCTTAGCTGGCCTGATTTCTCAGCGCCACAAGCTGTCTCCCAATGCTCCCCCCACCAATACCCAAGGAAGGAAATGGGCGAGAGAGAGGAAGTATAGGGCCACCATCCTGACTTATTCCTTTCCCTCTTCTTTCCCTGACTTGGTTTGGAGCCTGGGTGCCCACTTTCCTCACAAAGCCTCAGGCTTCTTCCCACAGACACATACACGCACATTTTGATATTTGTGGTATTTCTACTTTTGTGAGGATCCTGTGCCCCTACCCTAGCAAGTGTGGAGGGCCAATTGTAATTCTGTTTCAGTGTTGACTTTTTGCACATTTTCAACTATATTGTAATAATTTTAATTTGGAACCTGCCTTGAGTCCCAATCTGGAGAAAGGGGAGGGGGTATAAATGACGATGATGGAAAATTGCTCTTCCTTTTTAGTATATATTAATTAACAGGTATGCAGGGATCTACCCTCAGTAACAGTTAATTAAAAAAAACATTTAGAAGGAGAATAAGCGAATGGAATCTCTTCAGGTGAAAAATATACCTTGCAAGCTCGATAGAGGTACTTTTTATCCTGAGTAAGGCGATAGAGGGATAAGAAGGAGTAACCATTTCCTGCAGTCCCATGGCAGATGCCATACCCCTTCCGCAACAGTCCTCTCTGCCAAATGACATCGCTACATTCCATGGCATCCTTCAGATACTTCTCTTCTTTGAACACCTGTGGGAATTAACACAGAATCACTGTGTGGATGGCGTCAATCAGGGTACCCAGTTCAAACCCTTACTTCATGGAGAAAGATAAACCAGGGATCCACTGGATGCATGAATGCCTACTCTGCAATCAGCACCACAGCGCTCCCTTCCACACACTTTCCACAGCAGTAAAAACTGTAAAGGGAACACTTGTGCCCTAAATCTAGTAAGGAAGATATATGTGTGGAAACAACACAGCTGTTAATGTCTGATTCTACATGTACATTCCTATCCGTCTGCTCACTATCTCCCACTAAAGTACCTGGATGTCTCTTTTGATGAACATGCGTAAGTGCATTTTCATCCAGGTGTTGAACATGAGAAAGGATAGAGTGCTAAAGTAGGATTACAGAGCTTCAGATCTCCACTCAGGCAGGAAGTTCATTTGGCCAGCCACTCTCTCTTACCCTTACTTACCTAACAGGGTTGTAGTGAAGTTAAAATGGAGAGCAGGATTGCTATGTACACTGCTTTGACTTCTTTCAAGGAATGGCAAGATATAAATGTAACTAACAAACACACAGATCTTCACAGGGCCTTCATATTTATATATCATATTCCAGGTAATGATGGCGTTTCATGCACATTTTCTCAATGATCTTTTAAAAAGTCCTATTTGGTAGATCACCACTACTATCCCCTTTGGATGCTAAGACTGAGTGGACACAGGCTGACAAAAACCATCCTACAATTTCCTGGGCAAAGTGAGACTGGCTCTCTCTTTAACCCATGCTACAGAGGAAATCTAATTAAGCATTTAAGAGGTACAATAGCACAGCCAAGAAAGAACTGAAATTATTTTTCCTCACTTTTGGGCAGATGAAAGGCTCCTATTAGTACAGTTGGCTCTCTATATCCATGGGTTCTGCATCCATGGATTCAACCAACTGTGGCTTGAAAATATTTGGGGACAAAATTCCAAAAAGCAAACCTTGATTTTGGCACAAGCTGAGCACTATGCTGATGTACAGACATACCCTCTTTCAGCTTCCCAATATATCACAGATCCTCAGTTTCTTTCCAGCATTTGTCTGAATTGTTCACCATTTTATATAAAGGACATCATTTTACTATGACATTGTATGCAGTGGGACTTCAGCATCCACAGGAGGCCCTGAAAACAAACCCCAGTGGATACTGAGGGCCCACTATAATGTGAAAAGCTAGATTTCATTTTTAAAATATACATGTTCTTATCCTGTACATTTTTGCAAAACAAGGACATACTTTATATGCTTGCATGAGCATATGGATGACTCCTGGGGCACCATGACACCAATGTACCAGCCTGTCAGTTTCATTGCTTAAAGACGATGGATAATTCCCAGATCGGAATTTTTTATGACGCACATAATCAATGCTTGGTTTCACCAGCTCTGTCAAAGTCTCCTGATCCACGTTGGATACTGGCTAAAAAACAAAATCATCATAACAAAGAAAGATTTCACTTTTAGAAAAATAAAATGATACGGTCTGCATATTCCCATAAACCCTTGTTTGTCCACATTCACACTGAGGAATCTGGAAAATAACTTCTATATTTGCCTTCAGTTATCTTGCTTAACTGGGCCAATATAATGGTGGGGCACATCCGTACTGTGCTGGTACAAAATGAATTTCATCTTGGTAATGACTGCTGTATTTAGGAGCTGACTTCGTGTATTTCAACATGCAAACTAACATTATCTTCTTATTGAATCTGAATGACCCCTAGCTTTGCTGTTGCATTTTGTCTGGGCTATTGAACTGTTAGATGACGGTCTTGTTAGGCTAACTTGACCCTCTTCATTTAGAATGTGTGTATCTTGCCATGGGGGAAATGTGAAAGCTGCAATTCTGCCCACTAAATCAGAAACATACCTGTTACCTGTGCCTTACTACCTGAGAAGCAGCCCTATTAAGCAAGACAGAAACAAATAATAGGAAAGATGGGAGCTATTAGAGCAAACTCTACAATGCATTGGTATTTGCATAAGGATTCAGAAAGGAAGCTCAACTGTAAAAGGAGATACGGGTTTCTTTCTTCTAAATGAGTAACCCTAATGAAGATCCAGATCTGTTAAGTGATACAAGAAATATGATTATTTAAGGATATTTTGGCTGTCAGACTTTCAATACCACAATTTCCACAGTATGGCACTCAGAAAATACTTAAAAGCCACATTATTGTTACTGTACAGAGATATAAGTCACTGTAGTTGCATTTACACTTAACAATAAGCCAGTTATGGCTTATCTTGACTTACTGTGAATGATTATATGGCCTGTTTGCTACTACTTTGCACCTCCCTTTTCAAAATGGGTAAGAATAACTTAGCATTGTGCCTTATGGACAAGGATGGCATAGCATTATGTCAGAACCCAGGATTCTTGGTTTGTTTTTGGTTTGTTGCTCTCAAACCAGAATTTGTAAGCCAACAAAACAGCCAGAATTAGTAATGGCCTGTGGTCCTGGCTTATTTGGTAGCAAAAAATGGAGATTCACATCACAGCGATCAGAATAGAAAATTGCTTTTATGAACAAAAAGAAAATATGGATTTTAAAGGAAATGTGCTTCCTTAGAACCATGGAATGAACATAACTCTGATCATCATCTAAAAGTGCATAAAGAATATTAAAAAAAAACAAAACAAAAACTTAAGGGATGCTTGAGGTATGGACAGTTTTCTTATAAGGAAACAGTGTGGATACTAGTTTGCATACAGAATAGAATACAAATTTGCTACATTCATGTTAAATAGGTCCAAAATTGGAATTAGTAGCATTTCTATTAAGCCGGCCAAGCAACTGAGTTACTGAAGAAGACAGGAAAATTTCTTTCTCCTCTTATATATCCTGCTACTTGTGGGATCTAATCTACCTTCTCTCCTTATTTTTGTATCCAGTCCTACCTCACCTTCCAGTCCACCTAGGACACTCTGTGTTCTTTCCAGATTCCACTCTCTTGGGCCATGGTGGAATGCAGCAGCAGTAGCAGCAATGGAGACAGGGAGCTGAAGCCCCATGCTTCCTTTTCATGTTTTCATGTCAGTCTATTTGGATCCAGTCAGCACTAAATATTAAATAGATAGTCTAGGACAGTAACAGGAGTACTCAGAAATGGCTCAGCCAGGGATAGGCTTTGTTTGAGCCAGGGTTTCCTAGGACACTGCTCCAGGCCCCCTTTTGATTCTAGTCATGAGCTCCAGAAGACATGAAGTAGCAGGGACAAAAGGAACACTGGAAGGTGCCATACAACTTGGTTACACTATTTGGACACAGTTTGCAAGAGTCTCAGGCAGAGGTCTTCACCAGCTACTTGATTCTTCTTTAACTGGAGACATTGGGGATTTACTTAAGGAACACCTGGGGGTGTTCTTTAACCAAATTATGTGCTCATCCACTGAGCAATGGTTGTCCTCCACACTAAGACAACTGGTTATGAAGCCATGCAGAGGGCTTTTCCCTCTCTACTGAGGAATTGCCAACTAAAAGCCACTCATTGGAGGAATAGCTCACATTTTTCAGACACAGTGACTTCCAGAGGGGATTGAGCCCCAGGCGCTCTCAGTAAAGCACTGCTTGCTAATAGTGGGGGCGGGGACAGAGACAGAAAGACCCTCTCTTTGTTATCATTCGTCTGGGATGACCAATAGAGAAGACAGTCTCTAGCTAAGAAACGTGAATGGAAGGTTATCTGGGTGACAAACAGCTTGCAAAGGTTACACTTTGGGAGAATTCTGGGAGCTGTAGTGCAAAAACAAAACAAACAAGAATTTCCCAAACTCTGAAAAACATATACCATGAAGTATTACCTGCATTAGCATATAGTAGATCCCAGACATGCCATGGGCTGCACCAACATACTGCTTCTTGTGCCACTGGTACAACAGCGGGCACCGTTCAGTCTTTCGTTCGTCTCTGGAGAAGTTTTTACCTGATTCAATGATGGAATCCACTACCTAATGTAGTCAGAAAGACAGTGGATGTCCAATTATTCTGAGAAAACTCCTCACATGTGGACATCTGCAGGCAAGTTGTTCTCATAAGGAACATAAAGAAATCTCTCTCTCACACACACACACACACTCACAAAGGATGCATAGATACAGGCGTGCACCTTAACACTCTTTTTTCAACTGCAACAACTGTGTCTTCATGGAATCTGTGGAATGGCTCTTATTGCAACGGCCTTCTCAGAGATAATCCTTGGTTGCAAGAAGATCAAGGATTCCTCCAGGTAGCATTCCTGTTACTGACATGCAATATTTTCTATGAAAATCCACAGCTATTGCTGATAAACAATACATTGGCCATTCATTAGAAGATTTGTTGCAATTATGGAAGCTGTAAAATGGAGCTACACCAGAGCTGGGAAAAGGTTTTTAGGGCAAGGAATACAGCTCCCAGGATTCCTAGGCAGCATGGACAGGTCATCTGGGTCAAAAAAGTAACTTTTCCAAAGCTCTGGACTTGTACAGGTGTTGCAGGCAGTTACCAGACAGTGTTTGTGACATCATTAACATCAAATCACAACTTCCCACAGGTCTGCACCATTCGCTCATATCTAAGGTTTTTTAAAAGATATATGCTTTATAATTATTGAGTACCAGTAGGTCTGTCCTCCTTCCCTTGTACACATGCATTTTCCATAGCAACAGCTGAGCACTATGGAGATTTAAAAAAAAAAGTTCCTTTAATGCTAAACACTCTTCCTCATTTACCTGCATCTGCTCCCCCACTTCTCTCTTCAAAGGGAAAAAAAAATCAAGTACAGCAACCCAACCTCCCTGGCAATCTTACCACATACCTACCATGATATGCCGGGGTTTCATGAGTTTCATTGGTCATGGATGAGCACAAGAATAAGGAAAATGGTAAGGAAAATGTAAGCCTACCAAAATATCTGAAAAAAGGAGGACAGCTCAGAAGGGTAGGAGACAAAGCTGCCAATGTGATCAAGGCTGCCAATGGAACTTGTATGTAAACAGATAAATTGAGGTAAAATGTGAGAACAACTAAAAGGCATCATTCCAGCATTCTCTCCTCCAAAGGTAAATGACTCTGTTTCAGGGCCAGCCAAAAACATTTTGCTCCCTAGGGTAGCAAAGTCAAGGGCTCTTTTACATTACATCAATATAACAGTGTAATTCCCCTAATAACTGCTAAGGTTGAATCCAATGGAGTCCTTGGGTTTGTAGTTTGATGAGGCACTAGAGCTATCTGGCTAAGAATTCTGAACACCCTTCTTTAAACTACATATCCTAGGATTCCATAAAATGGATGGTAGTTAAAGTGGAATCATAATCCTCTATTTGTATAGTGTAAAAGCACCCCAACACAAGGTGCAGAATAATAAAGTCAGCCATTTTATTTTGGCACATGAGTCAAGCTCCTTTCCACTATCCAAACAACACACTCAAAAACTACATGACTAAGACAGAAACTACTGCCTAAGACATTTCCTGCCTAATGGCAAGGCCAGGCATCTTTTGTATGAGGGCTACTCCCTGGAACTTCTTACTGTTCAAGGAACAGGACATTCTGGAACTATGATTTCTCTTACCTCTTTGATAACGGACTGCGGCACAGTCTGAGGACCAATTTCAGTATTCAAATAAAGCAAGGCATACAGGTAACCAGTTCTTCCATAAAGCAGCTCATCCGGAAGGTCAGAATCTGTGGCAAGGACTATTCTCTGGAGTTGTAGAAGTCTAAGACAAGACAGAGGTGGAGAAGGAATTGATTTGTCTCTCAGTCTAGCTCTTGCTCAGTAGATTAAGTTAACCAAGTGCAGGGGCAGGGAAGCAGGATTATTTTCCCACCAAGACTTGTAAACAGCAACACACCTGGTTGCCATAATGAGAAAAAAAAACACTGTCACCAGGTAGGAAAGCTTTTTGTGAGTTGAAGACAACTAGCTCCCTTACTTTCAGCAGCAAGTGTGCCCAAAGTGACTGATTTGGTAGATTTATGTGGTCAGGTGTCTTGGAAAAGCACTCTGTAGGCTAAGAAATTTGGGGAACTTCTCAGCAAGACTGATTCAACCTAAGACACCTCTTACACTCATCTAGACGAAATATTTATGTATTCTGTCCAATGGCAAACTTTACAGAAAAGTATTGAAAAGAAGAGGATCAAATTAACTATTTCCTCAAGAGATAGAAATTTCTTTTAGAATCAGAAAAATATACACTGAATATAGGAAGCCTAGAGGTGGACAACTGTGGTGGGTCTGAAGGCTGGTTTTCTGCTCTCAGACCCTCCAGGGGCCACAAGGACTACCCAAAATCAACAAACAGCAAACCATGGAAGTCAGAGGACTTCCAGTTTTGAATAAAATGGATATTCTGTTATGTTAAACTGTGCAGGATGTGTGTGTAACCTATTTAACAGATGAACTGTCACTCTCGAAAGCTACTGGGAGAGGCAATCCACCGTTCTGTCTCTCCAACCTCTTCCTCTTGAAAAACTGTCAAATCCTCCAGCTCCTGCTGCGTTTTGTTTTTGTTTTTTGCCATCTTCCTCAGTACCCAATTTCCATAAAGGCAGCTTTTCTGCTATCATCTCAAGTTTCTGTTCTATAGTTGATGTAATTTGTCTGAACTCTGTCCAGAAATATAAGAAATAGCCTGGAATTTATTCTACATTGTCCAGTTCATTTTTAATTTGAGTAATCAACTCCATGATTAAAGTCACCTTAGGCTTTTCTCAGTGCCTATAAACAACACCAAATCTTCCCAAAAATGTATGATAAGGCAGCATAACATGCAAAGTTATCACAAGGCAGTTAGTTCACTAGAGGGGGAAGCATGTGAAAGTCACAACACATGAAAAGAAAGCTAATTCCAGTCTTCTTGTTCATTAAAAAAAACATAAAAGTTATCCAAATCCAAGCTTAATAAAATAAAATTCCTTAAAAAAGAAAAAAAAATTTTTGGCAAGGTATCCATCCCAGTCTAAACAGTCCATGCTTCAAAATTCACACAGACAAAAGATCCACATGCAAAAAATTAAAAAGAAAACAAAATCCAAATATACTAAAAATACAGTTTTCCAAACATAATATCCAGTAATATTCATACTTAATTATCACAAATGTGTCCCTTTTAAATCCAGTGACACCTCAAATCAAAATCATTAAAAAAAATTAAAACTAGTTAGGCAAGAGTTAATGCTGCAGCAGTTCAGGGGCTCCTTATCTCTTCTACAGAATCAATTTTAAACGGCAAATTAATACCTACAAGAGACTCAGTCAGTCAATAATGTAGTGTTCATTAAGGGGGAATTGCTCTTTCCCTTTGGCTTCTCTGAGGCTTGTGTCTTCTCCAGAGTCTTGGAGCCTGTTTCCTGAGTGGAAGATCCACAGGCCCCAATCCTGGCTCAATGCATTCTTCAGACCCCCTGTGGATCAGGGAATCTACTAACTTGACAGAAGGAAACCCTCTTGTCAAGCACAATGCCTACAGAGCTCATGACTTAACGGAGATCATTAAGTCATGTCAGTCACTACTGCTGCTGGTGTTGGAACCCCCACTGGCAATAACCTTTGAAAATTCCTGGAGAATAGGAAAAGTCCCAGCAGACTAGGAGGAAGGCACATGTTATCCCATCTTCAAAAAGGAGGAATTAGAGGACCTGCCCAGTAAGTCTGAAATACCAGGAAAGCTTCTAGAGCAGACCGTTGAACAAACAGACTGTAAGCACTTAGAAAGGTACATGGTGATCACTAAAAGTTAACATGGGTTTCTCAAAAACAAGTCAAGCCAGACTAATCTTATCTCTTTTTTTTGTATTGAGTTACAAGCTTGGTAGATGCAGGGAATGCTATGGATGTAGCATACCTTGATTTCAGTAAAGCCTTTGTCAAGTTCCCCCAAGATATTCTTGCAAACAAACTAGTATAATGTGGGCTAGATAATATTACTGTTAGGTGGATTTGTGTTTGGTTGACTGACTAAACCCAAAGGGTGCTCACCAATGGCTCCTCTTCATCCTGGAGAGAAGTCACTAGCGGGGTACCACAGGGTTCTGTTCTGGGCCTAATGCCATTCAACTTCTTTATAAATAACTTGGGTGATTGAATAGATGGCATCCTTATCAAATTTGCCAATGACACTAAGTTAGGAGGGGTATTACCCAGAGGACAGGATCAGAACTCAAAATGATGCTGACAGATTGGAAAACTGGGCCACAACTAACAAAATGAATTTCAATAGAGAGCAATGTATGATAGACATTTGAGCAGAAAAAACCCCAATGACCTTAGTAGATCATATGAGTCAACAGTGTGATACAGCAGCTAAAAAAAGCCAATGTGATTCTGGGTTGCATCAATAGGAATATAGTGTCTAGGTCAAGAGAAGTAATAACACCATTCTATTCTGCTTTGACCAGACTTCATCTGGAGTCCTGTGTCCAGTTCTGGGCACCACAATTCAAGAAGGATTTGACAAGCTAGAACATGTCCAGAGAAGGGTGACCAAAATGGTAAAGGGCCAGGAAACCATGGCCTATGAGGAGTGGCTTAGGGAGCTGAGTGTATTTAGTCTGAACAAGAGAATGTTAAGAGATGACGTGATGGCCATGTTTTAAATATTTGAAGGGATGTCATAGGGAAGATGAGGCAAGCTTATTTTCTGCTGCTCCAGACACTAGGACACAAAGCAATGGATTCAAACTAGAGGAAAAGAGATTCTACACAAACATTAGGAAAAACTTCCTGATAATAAGAGCAGTTCAACAACAGAATACATTGCCTCTGAGTGTGATTGAGTCTCCTTCTTTGGAGGTTTTTAAATAGAGGGTGAATGGCCATTTGTTGGGAGTGCTTTCATTGTATATTCCTGCATGGCAAGGGGTTGACTGGATGGCCCTTGTGCTGTTTTTCAACTATGATTCTATGAGAGCAGCTGGATCCAGATCCAGCTGCATGTGCAGACCTGCTCCCAGACAGACTGCTTGATTGAAGGCCAATTCTTTTGGAAGTCAGCCCAAGTGACTGCAGTGGAACTGATTTTTAGTTAAATTATGTTAAGTTTATGTCTTATTTTACTTTTCTTTCCTGTTCACAAAACAGCCCAGTCACATGCAAATCTGAAAAGCACCTCAAGTCTTCTCAGCAGAGAAAGGAGTGCCATCTAAAATGGAAATATTCATATCAAAAGCGATATGTCAGGGATTAATCTCATGGAGAGAGTGGATTAGGAAGAGATTGATTAAACTTCCAAATATAAACTGCACTGGAATGGCTGTAGGCTGAATCCTCAAGAGCTAATCTAATATCAGACACAGTGAGACACGCGGGCAGAATCCTAATAGGCATGGTCGCAGCACAGAATACAAATGGGAAGCTCTTGGTTGTTTGAATCCCACCAAAGATCACTGCTGTCCATTCAAAAGCAGGAGATTGATGAGAAAGCAATTCAGAAGCATGTGAATACATTTTTTAAAAAAATAAAAAAGATCCAGAGTGGAAATATTAGAAGAAGCAAAACAGAACAAGCTGAACAGAGTTCATTCATGCTGCAGCGGGAAAATTATTTCTACCAGTCACAGACAACTAACAGAAAATATATCAACCTGATGTGATGGCTCACTTTGCTTTGTAGGTACTCTTGCTATTCTCAGGGCCTTTATTTTTTTTTTAATTTTAAAATCTTACAAACATACAGACATTCTTCTTTTAAACATACACTGAATTTACAAAACATTCCTTTTTACTCCCCATTGGATTCCATTTAGATAGCTTTTATCCTTGAATTTACAATTTTGTAACATTCCAATACCTCTTCATTTTAACTATAATTCTCTCAAAACTTGTACCATTTTTTTCCTGGAAACAAACCCCATTACTTATCCTCTTAAAATGAAAAATGAAAAATAAAGAACAAACAACATATTTACTATATACAAAGTGTATAATCATATTCTTTTCATCTCTTGACTTCCCACTCTTTTCAAATTAATTCTTGTAATGTTTTCTATTTCATTAATATAGAAAGTTTTTCCACACCCACCAAATCTAGCAACTTAAAAAGCCAGTCTTGGCTATCTCTTGTATCTTTCACTTTTGTGCAAAGACTATTCTTGCTGTAGTGATCACACATAACATTATTTTATTATTTATCTTTAATTCCAATTGTTGACCTATCATATTCAATAAGTTTCAGGATTCATCTCAAATGAAATCTTGGGTATGTCACAAATCTCAGTATGAATATTTTTCAATAATTTTTTGCTTCCTTAGATGACCATCACAGATGATAAAAGGTACCATCCTTCACACCACACTTCCACCATTTCCCTTGGCCTTTTTTAATGTTATCTAATGTAATTGGCATGGTATTATATACCAACAGAAAAACATTTTATAATAATTTTGTTTCATACTCATATTTAGTGTAAACTTCAGATCTTTGTCCCATGATTTCTGCCATTTATTCAAGTCAATCGCATGCCCAGTGTTCTGCATCCGCCTTATCATACTTTCTTTGATATGTTCTTTTCCCAGTTATCTTTTCAATGATAAATTATATAGATTAATTCTGGATTTTTAAAATAATAATATTTCATCTAATACATTATAAACTTTTTCCAGTCCTTCTAATTTATGATTTCTTTTAAAATTTTTCTTCCTGTTGTTTATATGGGAACCACTGAGTATCACTTCCTTGGGTCCTGAATTCTTCTGTTAACTTTAATTTAGGTGTTTCTCCTTCCCAGCTAAGGAGGTCTTTATATATCCTCAGGGCTTTTAAATCATTCTGTGAACTGAAGTTACCTTCCTTCCACTTATTCTCATTGATTTGCAAGAGACCCACAGCAGCACTGCCAGATAATTCTCCTTCTGTTATTGTTACATTCAGACTGATTTTGTCCATTCATTCTTGATTTGGGAAAGTCTACGAAATTAGAAGCTAGTCCAAAGACACGGATACTAACTGATGCTTAACTCCAAATGATTTTCTATACAAAATACAACAGAAACTACAATCAGGCTTTGAAAACATTTTTGGAAACCATTTTGCTGTTAACAGCCAACTTACTTCCAATCAGAACCAGCATTTATTTATTAAGATGCTTTAAACTAGGAGTAGAAATAATGCAGCTTTCCAGATACTGTTGGTTTGCAAATCCCAAAACTCCTCACAATGGCAATGTTGGCAATGAACTGCTGGGATATGCAGTCCAATAACTGCTAGAGAGCAGCATAACTTCCACACCAGTTTCTTTTCTTCTTTTTTGTATATATTTTTATTGAAATTTTACACAGAAAAATACCCCCACCCCCGCTTCATAGCATTTCTTTTCCAGTTGAGTTTGTGTTTACATCCCATTTATACATTATTTCTATTTAAGAGTTACTTTAAAAGTTAATCACACTATCACACTATTACTTTTAACATTGTTACACTCAACTTATGGTTATTCTATAACATCATTAATTTTCATTACCAACATTTCCAACACTCTTCCTTGTTTCTTCTTTTCCTCATTCCTTTATCCAATTCAAAACTTCTTTCCATTCTCTTTCAAAGTTCTGGATTGGTTTATTTTTAAGTGAAAAAGTTAACTTTTCTATCTGTACCATATCCAGAACTTTTAATTTCCATTCTTTTATATCAATATAATTTCCTTCTTTCCAATGTTGTGCATATGTCATTCTTGCAGCAGTTATTACATATAACAATGTTTTCTGGTAAGATCTTATTTCTCTTTGTTGCCCTAACATATTCAACAAATAAAATTCTCACTTCATTTCAAAGTTTAAACTATACATTCTTTGAATTTCATCATGTATTTCCTTCCAGAATTTCCTTGCTACTTTACAAGTCCACCACATGTGAAAAAAGGACCCCTCTTTTTCATCACATTTCCAACATTTTCCATTCCCATTTTTTGTTATTCTTTTCAATCTTACAGGTGTCATGTACCATCTGTATAACATTTTATAAAAATTTTCCTTTAAATTTAAACTTGGTGTAAATTTTCTATCTGTTTTCCATGCTCTCACCCATGTATCCAACTCGATTGGGTGTCCAATATTTTGAGCTCATCTAACCATATTATCTTTTATCAACTCTGGTTCCATTTCTCTTTGCAACAATATTTTGTAAAATCTAGAGATTCCCTTTTTCTGGTCCCCTTTCAACAACAGATCTAATTCATTGTAATTTTTTTCAAACCCATACAATTTTTGATCCATCTTGAATCTCTCTCTTAATTGTCTCCATGGGAACCAATTAAATTCATGTCCTAACTCTTTTAATTCCTCTTCTGTGAGCATTCTAGGTTTATCTCCATCGCATTTTAACAACTCTCGATACGTTAAAAGATTTCCTCGTTTTGTTGGAGCAATTTTAAAAGCCTCTTGCAGTGAGGTCCACATTGGAAGTCTTCTGTAAAATCTACACTTTATTTATGTCCACACTTTCAATATAGTCTTTTGTATACAATGATTATTAAAATCATTATTTACAATTGCTTTGTCATAAGTATCCATGTCAACCAAATCTATTATTTATTCCTTCCACTTCTTTCACTGTTGTATTCTCCAACTGTATCCAGTCTTTTATTATTTCCAAACAACATGCCTGATAATAGATTTTCAGCAATGGCACATCAAAACCTCCTCTTTCCTTTGCATCTTGTAATGTTTTAAATCTTATTCTTGGTTTCTTTCCCTGCTAGATAAATTTCTGCAACTCTTTCTCCCAGTCTTTAAAAATCTTTTCTCTCCCTATTATTGGTAAGTTTTGAAAGAGAAACATTAACTTAGGTAATAAAGACATTTTAAAAGCATTTATCCTTCCTAGAAGAGACAATTTCATATGCATCCATTTTTCCATTTTACTTTGAATCTCCTTCCATGAACTTCCACACCAGTTTCAACATTTCGGTACCCCCATCTTGAAAAAAAAATCATTCATTGCAGAGAATACTCAAGAGTTGGTTCTGCCAGTTTCTTCCTCTGAAATATAGCCTACAGCACCTGGTATTCACTGCTGATCCTGCTTAGCTTCCAAGATGAGACAGGATCTTGGATCTAGAAATGGCTGTATTCATCTCTTATTCAGTGTCCTTCATCTCTGTTCTACTTTTTCAATTTCTGACAATCTAAACCAACTAACAGGATTATTGTGATGAAAAACAGGAGGAAGACACCACATACTGGTGGAGATCTGGGAGAAAAATTAGGATGGTAGTACTGAGAATGATACAGCTAAGTCAAATTTGGATCTCCATGAGAATTTGATTAGACTACTAGAGTTCCTTTAGGATTTGAACCTAATATTGTATTGCATTATTTATTCATTCATTATTGAGAACCTGTTATCTTCTCTAGTAGGCAATGTGCCCTGCAAAGTGACACTAACAATGTGCTGGGCATCCTCCTTTCCCACTAAAAGACCAAACTGATTTCTTTCAAATCACCTGTCAATTTATGGAGATCCCATAATTTCATAGGCAATTAATATTCAGAAGTGGTTTTGGCAGCTCCTTCCTCTGAAATATAGCCAACAGCACCTGGTATTCACTGCCAGTTTCGCATTCAAGTATTAACCAAGGCTAACCCTGTTCAGCTTCCAAGATCAGCCAGGATCTGGTGCCCTTAGAGTATTTAGGCCCAAAACGCAAGGCTGGTGCTGTAATATATATGTTATTTGTTAGACAGAGAGGAAGAGAATGATTTACTTATCATATCCTATACTGACTTACCTGGGAGTACGTCTTACTGAGAGAGCCAGCAAGGTGTAGTGATCTGAGCATTGGACTACAACCCTGTAGGCCAGGGCTATATTTAATGCTCGGCCATGAAAACTCATTGTGGAACCTTGGGCATGTCACACACTCTCAGCCCCAGAAATCCCTTCAATAGCTTTGGCTTAGAGTTGCCATATATCAGAAATGACTTGAAGGCACACAGCAACAACAAGAAGTCCTGCTAAACTGGGACTTATTTCTGGATAGGCTGCACAGGATTGTGTAAGGCTTGTTTGCACACCACTGCCTACAGTGCCTGGAGCTGTTCCAATAATTTGCAAACTTTCTTGGTGATGTGAAGGCTTTTGTTTTTGGTTCACTTTAACTACTAGAAAAAAACAGGCTCTCTTTCTCTGTTGCTGTTTGTCCCATCTTGAAAAAAAAATCATTCATTGCAGAGAATGCTTCAAGGTGCTTTTGCCAGTTTCTTCCTTTGAAATATAGTCTACAGCTCCTGGTATTCATTGCCAATCTCCCACACAGGGCTGAGCCTACTTTGCTTCTACTAAGACAGGATCTGGTGACATTAGTGTATTTAGGCATTTGGCAGCCATATGCTATTTGTGTATTAAATGGAAAATGCACTGAAGCCTGCAAACAACCTTTCTATAAAGGTTTCATTCCTAGAATTATTTTTATCTGCATTAATATCTCCTGCTTGTTCTATTATTTTACTGTTGTTGTAGTTTGTTATTGTTGTGTGCCTTCAAGCTTTTTCCAACTTATGGTGATCCTAAATGAACTTATCATGGGGTTTTCTTGACAAGATTTGTTCAGGGGGCCTTCACCTCACTCTGAGACTGAGAGAGTGTGACTTGCCCAAGGTCACCTGGTGGATTTCTATGGCTGAGCAGGGATTCAAACCCTGGTCTCCAGAGCTGTAGTCCAACACTCACTTCTAGGAAACTGCCTATATTAGTATGATTACTGGTCCATGTAGTTCAGTACTGGCTACGCTACCTGGCAACAGCTCTTTGGAGGTTTTGGATAAGAGACTTTCCTAGCTCTACTATCTGGAGATGTTAGGGATTAAACTTGGGACATTCTGCATACAATTCAAATGTTGTACCACAAGTATAAAATGGAGAGATATAATGTGTAAAACAACAAGAGCAAAAGTAACTTCCTTCCAATTTCTTTCCCTAGCCTTCAACGTGGATAATTAGAAAACCATATTCCATTGTGTCAGAACTCATCCTGAACACCAAAGAATGTTTAGTAGATTTATAGTCAGACTTGGCCTTAGAGATGGACAAACTGAGTACTCTCTCTGGGCAATGAACAAAAGAAGCAGGGTAATAATGAATCAAGCTTGGTGATTTGGTGTTTGCTGAGTTTGTTGTGAGGGAGACTGAAACAAAGTAGTAAATTTCTTTATTCTCTCTTCCAAAGTTCCGTAGTTAAGGTTGGAAATCACTTAGCCATCTAGATGCTGCTGAACTGCAATTCCCAACATCCATCCCCACTGGCTACAATAACTAAGGCTGCTGGGAACTGCAGTCCAACAACATCTGAGGGTGGCACAATTCCCACCCCTGCTCTACAGGTTGTTTGGATACTAAGCATAAAAATGAAGTCTAATCAATTACCTTTGAAACATATTTCTCTTTCAATCTTCAGTCTATTATCATTGATTCTAGATAAAACTCAGCAGAACATGCCTGTATTTTGAGATGACATCACTAGGCACCATAAGAACATGAAATTCATTGAATACTCTAGTCTGCACACTGTAATTTTTAAAACAAGCTCCAGGGGTCAACTATTAATAGCATCTATACCAAGCAAATCCAAGAACTCACTTTGTTACACAATCCTTGGATTCAGTGTGGTTCTTCAGCATGTGGTACACCACTGCTCCTACAGCCAAAGGTCCAGCATCACCACAGAGGAAAGTAACCCGTCTGCCATTCAGATTCCGAAGTATTCGCTTCACATAATCCAGGGATCGCTGGAGATGATTTTGCTCCTTTGTCACACGGTGTAGCTGAAGGTACAAGAGGGCTATACCTGCAGTTTGTATACAAAAGAACAAAAAAATACCTTGTTATCTTGTTTTCTCTGGCCCCATATCCAATAAGGAAAATTACCCTGTTTTTATTATTTTAATTTAAATCTATATCAGTAGATGTAAACATTTTCGAAGCCAGAACTCTGAAATGCTTAACTGCAAACTGCAACAGGAAACAATAGGAGACAAAAAACTGGTGTTTCTAGATTAGTCTTGGCATAATCAGTCTTGGGATCTTGTCCCTCCAGTTGATGATCAGCCTGATCCAATTTATGCAGGCTGCTAGACGACCCAACAACTCTCATGTGCTTAGATTATAAATAAGTAGTTAAATCCTATGTGATGAGTATATACATGACTACATGTTTAATGGTCTTAATGTTTGGCACTCTCTTCTCCATCAGCCCTGGTCATGTGATTTTGGTATTTACCCAGATCCCCTGCCACATCACAAACATAGAAGTTATGTATATAAAGGAAGTACACTTATGTTCAGCCAGCAGTGCTGACATAAAATACTGGCTGCAACTTGAAGAAGGCAAGTGATTCAATGAAAGAACAAGTAAGGTATCTGGAAGCTACTTTGTTTTTCCACAGCACATTTTACATTTGTGTCTAATTTGAAGAGCAAGTCCCAGCCGCTCTTTTAGCGCATGAGTTGTCAAAAGGGTATTCTTCTGAGGAGGGATTAAGTTAGCACATTACTACTATAACAGTACATGAAACATCTCTGGTGCTTCACCTGCTTCCCTTACTGCACATAAATCCTTTAAGGCAAGGTGTGTGCACGGGGACTACAAGTGTACACTGCTCACAATACAGGACAAATCTGCAGGGCTGACTCAAGACATTCTGTTTCCTGAGGCAAAGAACAGACAGCATCTTCATTCCCATTCCTTGTATAAAGGCTGACTGACTTAGCAGATAGGTTTTCCTTCAGTACTGATGATGGATGGGACAGCATCATTGGGCGTACCTAAAGGCAGCAGGGCAGTTTGAAAGGGGAAGGGCAGGCCATGTGACATGCACAGCTCTGTGTCCCAAATCTTTGCTGCCCCCTCCCAGCATCTGCTATCAGAGGTAACTTCCTGTTACTGCAGTTTAAGCCTACCTGGCGATAGCACTAGATATCACTTTGATATCATAATTCAGCCTTACCATACCACCCTTCTCCACATGTTTGTGAGGCCCCAGACAAGCACAAAACCAGGCTCGACCATCAAACGCTGCAATATCCCAAGACAATATAGGCAGGCCAGAAATAGCCAGATCACCGCTTTAGGGGACCTCTCAGCAAACACCCTCATTATGTATGCACGCTGTTTACAAAAGACTCCCTGCCCCGAGCAGGTAACTTGGCAAGCTAGAAATTTAAATGCCAAGCACTGAGCATTTGCATACAGTCTACCTCTTTGTCAATTCAGACTTAACTCAATCATGCTAAATTGTGACCTTTCAGAGACACTGTCTCGCACCCAAAACTCATTGTTGTCCCTGAGTAAAGCATAGCCTGCAGTCACACTTCTCCCTATAAAAACCCCTGATTCCAAGATCTTCCTTGGATCGCTCCGGACTTCCATCCAGCCTTGCTGCCGCTCTGTTTGGCGAGCTGTCCTCTCAGTCCCGCATACTGAGACTCCAGACCAATGAACTCAAGCTTCAGGACAGGTGTCGTATCACCCAATTCAACAATCCCTCTCAAAATCCCTCTATAGCACTCCAACCTTCATTTTCCTTAGCTACTTGTGTGAGTGTGTTGCATACACTGTTTGTCTGTACTTAATAAAATCTCAATTATTCTTAAACTGGGTGTGCTTCTTGGCTTGGCCTGACCCCATAAACACTGGGTTACAAGATCCTGCTAAGTTACCCTGCCTCTCGTAACACTAAAGCAGTGCTCTGAGCTAATTTTCCCCACCTATAGTAGAGCACATTTTGGAGTTCCTCCCGGGACCCCCAGTAAACAGGGTAACATTCTTTGATCTGACTCACTGTAAGGCCAACCCTGCAAACCCAGGAGTGTGATCGCACTGGTTTGGGGGTAAGGTTTCCAGTAAAACTGCACATCAGTTTACAACTCTATGGATCACACTATGATGAAATCAACTCAGTGTAATCAGTGCAATTCAGTGTACACATTGGTTTTAGAACTGTTTCACTATCCGGTCAATTAAGAATATTGATCATTTGATGACTGCAATGTCTCATGGCCACTACATGAGACAGATGGCACAACAGTGTTACATCATCCATTACCATTTCCAACACACTGTTCTATGGAGCCAGTTCACACATGTCGGTCACTAAGTGACATAGATACATAAAAGTCATGAATGAAGGGATAGATAAAGAAATATGTGCAGTATCAGTCCTCATTTTAAAGAAGGGGAAAGACTAAGAATAATTTCTTCAAAAACAACTTCTGAGAAACATCTCACAAACAACTGCTCAACACTATAGTTCCTATCAACCATAACAAGCATAGATAAGGCTTGTTGACCAACAACACCTGGAGGGTGACATTTTGTCTACCCCATTCAGAAACATGTGCAGATCAGATACAAATATGTTGCAACTCTTTGTGATGCAGAGCCATAGATTTATTGAGTGTGTGAATGTATGTTTGTGTATATATCTATATATTTTTTCACATTTTTTGAGGGATGAAAAAATGCTTTCTTGAGACATTTTAAGGAGATTCCCCGCTCTTTTTGGCCAGTTTCTTACTTTTCAATGAGACCCTTCCCATCAAAAGGAACTAAGACAAAGAAAAAGCAAAACAAAAACTGAACAACAACAACAAGCAACAACATGAGTAATGGGAATGGGAACATTTTCTTGTGAGTAATATTGATAGATTACTTTGGAGAAGAGCCCTAAGTTACAAAAGTAAATTTTGACATTTTAAAAAGCAACATTCTGTGCTCTGCACAATCTAACATACATCCTGACCAAAGCTTGCTATCTTCTCAGCTCAGTACTGTCAGGGACAATAAGAACTGCAGAGATGCTTCTATGGTCACATTGCTAGAAACCGGCTCTGCACATGCTCATGCTGGTCCCTTATCAATCATGCTACCTCTGTGTGCTGCAGAGATCTATTATATAGGAATTCTGCACCTATTTTCCTAATTTAGGCTTCTGTCACTCATTTTCACAATAGACTGATGATTCTACCCTTAGTTCAACTTGCTAGAAAGAGGATGGGTGACTCAAACAATGTATTTCATGAAATTAGACGAAAGCAACTGTAGCATTGGCTACAATATACCCGAGCTATGTTTCTGCTCTGCGAGCCAGTGTGGTATAGTGGTTTGAGTGTTGGACTACAATCCTGGAGACCAGGGTTTGATTCCCCGTGCAGTCATGAAAACCCACCAGGTGACCTTGGGCACATCACACACTCTCAGTCTCCAGAAAAGCCCATGAAAGGTTTGCCTTAGGTAGCTGTAAGTCAGAAATGTCTTGAGAGCACAAAACAACATTTCTGGCCTGATATGGTACATGGCCCACACCAATTCCAAATGTTGAAAAAAAAATCAGGAGAAACATACTCTACTATTCTCTATTCTGAATGTTTATATCAAAACCTTTATTCTCCCTTGCTGCTTCCCTCTCCTTGGAAGAAGTGTCCAACAGCAAATGTTTTCCATTTTCCACTGCAGAAGAAAGTTAGTGCATGGAAGTATTGTTCTCTTGCTGAATCACATTATCTATTAAAATATAATTTTTCAAACCAGAAGATTAAGGATTAAATAAAGACAGCCCATACATTGAATGAGTAGCATGTTGGACCTTCACCAAAGAGACATGATTCAAATCCCATGTCATCCATGATCACGGAACAGTCTCGACTATGCCACACTATCTCTGATTCTAGTCTACTTTACAACATTGTTGTGATGCTCCAACGGATGCTTGCCTATGTGCTACTCTGAGCATCCCCAAGGAATGACGTGATATAAATGTGAGAAGATCTTAAAGCATATATGGATATTTATATATTTAACATACACTCAAATCATGTGCTTCAAAAATAGTTTAGACTTGTACGTGAGCATTCCTGAGCAAAGCCCATCTTTCTTGTTATTCAAAATGAAAGGCTGATTTGTTTTACTGCTCTTTGACTAGAGTGAGTTAGCGATGAATTTTTTAATCCTGGCAGCAGAATTTTGTTCCATTCCATTTTGAAAGAAACAGCAAGTGAGAGGTGGCAATTTATACACATACACATACATCCTTCAACAACTCAAAGCTGTCCTCATTTTTAGATTTTTTAAAAAAGCCAATCACAAATGCCACAATTTTGTCACCTCTCCTACAGAGCCATCTGTCCAAAACACTCCAGATCCTTACAAGAGTCACTAATAAGGAACAAAGGGAAAAATACTGATCTTCCACTTTGATAACTAAATGTGGGCCATCCATTTAAGATTTAACTCTTTTAAGAGACTAATTTGAAAGAAACTTGAAAAGCAAGAAGTCCAAATATCAGTTTTGTTATCTCCACTGACTCTGCTGAGATGCCAAATCTATGTGGCTTGTCTCTGCTGCAACTGTCACCAAGCCACAGCCATTGCAGCAGGCTACAGCAGAGGGAGGGAAGGAGGGAGTCGGGTTACTCCATTGCCTCTCTTAAGAAACCAGCTCCAGCAGGTTCTTCTTCCTGAACTGTTTTCATCCCAGCTGGTAACTTGCAAAAAACTTGTAAATGGAAAGAGTGATGCCTAAGTGTTCTTGTTTTCCTCTTCCTTCCTCATTTCCTTTCCCTTTTGTACCATGCACATATGCATTTTAATTTGTAAGTCTGAGACTGGAGACTAATCTTCTTTTAATTCAAGTTGCTTTGGGAGTCTTTTCAGCGGAAATATGCATTAAATATGATGAAATATATAAACGTGAAATAAGATTATTCTTGCTTCAAATCAAGTCTACAGTATCATGTTTGTGTAACACTCTGCTGTTCTTGTTTACTGCTGTCAAGTCAATTTCAACTTGTGGTGACGCTATGAATGAAAGACCTTCAAGTCACTTGGTTACCAACAGCCCTATGCAGGTCTTGTGACATCAGGGCTGTGGCTTCCTCAATCGGGTCTATCCATCTGTAACACGGTCTTCCTAATTTCCTTCTGCCCTCTACATTACCAAGCATTATTGCCTTTTCTAATGAGTGATGTCTTCTCATAGTATGTCCAAAGTATAGTCATCATGATTTCTAAGAGAATTCAGGTTTGATTTCTTCTAGGATCTTTTTTTTTTTGTCTTCTCAGCAGTCCACGGTATCCTCTAGCACCACATTATGAGTTGATTTTACTCCTATCAGCTTTCTTCACTGTTCAGCTTTCACAACCATACATAGAAAGCAGAAATATGATAACATGGATAATCCTGACTTTCGTATTCAATGATCTGTCTTTACACTTGAGTCTTACCTAGTTCCTTCATAGCTGCTCTTCCAAGTCCTAGTCTTCTTCTGATTTCTTGATTACAGTATCCATTTTAATTAATGACTGAGCCAAGATATAGGTAATCTTTGATATTTTCAAAGTCTTTACTACCTAAAGTTAGATAAATTATCTGTGATCTTTGTTTTCAAAATGTTCAACCGTAACTCTCCCTTTGCACATTCTTCCTGAACTTTCTTCAATAGCTGTTCCAAATCTTTGCTATTTTCTGCTAGTACTAGGGTGTCATCTGCATATTTTAAATTGTGGAAGTTCCTTCTTCCACATTTTCACACTTCTTTTTTCTGAGTATAACAGGTAGGGTGATAAAATGCAGCTCTGCCTGAACCCCTTGCCAACTGGAAACCATTCTGTTTCTCAACATTCTATCCTGTCTTGTCACATCAAGAAACCAAACATTGTGGCATATCTATTTTTTAAAAAGCGATCCATTGTTTTCCTGAGCTACACAATCAAAGGCTTTGCTATAATCTACAAAGCACAGATTGATTTTCTTCTGTAAGTCTTTGCTACACTTCATTGGTTAAGGTATGTTTGCAATATGATTCCTCATACTTCTTTCTTTTCTGAACTCAGTGTGCACATCTGGCATTTTTCACTCTGTATATGATAAAAGCCTTTGTTTTAAAATTCTGAGCATCACTTTGGTCGCACGGGAGATTAACGTAATGGCTAGTGGTTACTGCAATCCCTGATGTCCCCTTTCTTGGAAACTGGAATGTATATTAAGCACTAGCATATATACCCGGAGTTGCCCGGGATCTTATTTTCTCATAGGTAATACTTGCTAGAAAGATTTGAGATCCTATGTCTCTAATTCCCCAAACTGTCTTGTCTAGTACCTGTAACTTTCCCCCATATTCCCCAATCCAATCTGTATTCCGAGTTATTAACACACAGAGGCTGGGTTCCTGAGAGAATACACTGCCTTCCTCCTTGCTGCTAGGCTTCATCTCCATAGCATCTGGCCAGGCCCAAGAGCTCTTTGGCTGAGAATTCTAAAGGCCCTTCCCTAAACTGCCAACCCCAGGATTCCACAGAATCTTCTCAGGCAGCCAACCATATGAGGTCTTTGCCTGACACAGCCAATCATATAAGATCTTCTCACCTGACACAAACAAACAAACACTGACTTTTATACATTAGTAGATTTCTAATCTATGGGCCATTGTTTTATTTTCCATATCTGCCGGCAGATTTTAATTAGAATTTGAGTTGATTCTATTTCTGCAATTCAAAGCAGCTTTATTGCCAATTGTTTCTGGTCGTTTATTTCTTCCAAATGCTTTAAGCACAGCTTCCATTCCACTGTCTTGGGCTATTTCTTCACTACACTGTTATAGTGTTATTATTCCACTTTCAACATCCTATGGAATTCTGGGGTTTGTAGTTGAGGGAGGAGCATTTAGAAACCTCAGTCAAAGTGCTCTTTGGCTTCAGTAAACTACAAACCCCAGAATTCCATAGATGTTGAAAGTGGAATATTTTTCCACTTCTTATTTTGGCACAATGATTGATTCAGTGTTCTTCAGCTTTGCTCTAATTTTTGATATTAGCAGTTTATAGTTTGTGCCACAATCAACTCCTGGTCTGGTTTTTGCAAAGAATGGAGCTTCTCCATCTTCTCCTTCCAATTATGAAGTCTATTTGATTTATATGTTTATCAAGTGATATCCATATATGTGGTTGTCTTTTTGGTTCCCTGAAGTCTGTGTTTGTGGTGAACAAACTGTTGGCTTTACAAAATTAATCACTCACTCTCCTGCTTCTTTCCTTGATCCTACACCAAATTGTTCAATAATGGTTGGTTCTGCTCTATTTATTGCTTTTTACATGTCGTGTTTTGGTGTGTGATCAATTTCCTTCTACACTCAAGTGTAGAATCTTTCAGTTTATTCTTCTTCTGCCTCTGTGATTGGGGCATACATTTAAATTATGGTTATATTGATGAGTTTTCCTGGAAGTCTTATTGATATTATTTGGCTAGAATTTGTACTATATCCCTTGACTGCTTTTGCTACATCTTTCCTCACTATTAATGCCACCTTATTTCTTATTTGATCTTCATCTCCTAAGTAAAACACTCTGTACTTTTCTGACTCAAAATGTCCCGTTCTTATTTATTTTAGCTTGCTCACCCCAAGTATTGTAATGCTTATACATTTCATTTCATGTTTTACAATGTCTAGCTTGCCATGATTCATAATTCTCATATTTCATGTTCCTATATGTGTTCTGAACCTTCAGACTTTCACTTCTGAGTAAGTACATGAACAGCTGAATGTCCTTTTGTCTCGAGTCCAATTCTGTCATCAGCCGTAGCACTACTTGTATTCCTTGAGTGCCTTCAGGGAGTCTCATCTTCTGGCACTATGTCTTGTTTAATTTTGTATTCTCTCATCATATGGTTTTCATGGTAAAAGACTTTCAAAAGTGTTTACTGGTGCTTCCTTCTGCATGGCACTAATGCACATTAGTTAATATGCTCACCAGTGTCATCTCCACTACTACTGCTGTCCAGTAGGTGTTTGGCTCATTTAATGTGGCTCCTCAGCAAAAGCCTGTATGATATGGATGACCCTACCAGCAGCAGTGCTATCATCAGTGTAGCCTCTTGCTTTATAGAAGGATGCAATCCCACCATCATGGAAAGGTAGTATCACAGAAGCCATATGGTGATACTGGATTGCAATACACCACACGGACATTTGACACAGGTTAGACTCCATAAAATAAATCATAATATTCACATTTCTGTTGGTGGAGCTGTGGAGCTGTTGGAACAATAGATCACATATGGCTGCAGTGTCCAAAGGTGGTAGATTTTTGAAATAAGGTAATTAACTTTCTAAAAAAAAACAGCACATCAAGAATGATATCCTAGAGGACCTTTATTATTATTATTAACTATTTTTGAAGAAGATAATGCAATGCTCTCTTTAAAGATCTCACTGCTACATTATTGGGGTCTGCACAGTTAGAAATTACAAGAAGATGAAAAACTCTAGAAAATCTTTCATTTTAGGATTGCCTGAACCACATGTGGGTAATTGCCCCTTCTGAAAAACTGACCTGTAGAATTAGAATAGCTTGGGGGTGGAATTTTTTTTAAAAAATGTGTTTGCCACTTTCTGGGCTCCTTTCATCACTTTATTACTGAACAAGCTTCAGGGGGGGCACCACATCAGCAATCATTTTGGGCTTTATTATTTTAATTTGCTTATGCAGTTAAAGGAACTTTATGTAAGTTTTATGCATAGAGCCAGTTTCAGAACTGATGTTTTATTACTTGGCTGCCTGTGCTATGATTTGTCACCTTGATGATTTTTGATGGTTTTCTGTCCCCCACTTTTTTTTTTTTTGGAAAATAAAATTCTTTTAAAAAGTATGCCACATGGGCAGTAATGAGTGAGCAAGGATCTTACGCAAAAGGTCCCCAGGGTTCTGTACACTTGGTACTAATAAAAGGAGTTTGTAATTGGGGAGAGCAAATTTGGTGCAACTCCTGCTTACAACATTCTGTGACTTGTTATAAATTATGAGAATTAAGCAAATATACCCAATCTCTTCTTTCTTGCATTTTACACTACACTGAATTTTCTATTATTATTAATTATTCATTCTAGTAGATTGTCTAGAATGGTCACAACATTCACAACAAGTACTCACAACAACAGGAAGTCTAAAGGAACAGATTCTTTAAAAGTGCGGACTGCTTTATCAGCCATAGTTAACAGTAAAGATACAAATAGTGGTGAAAGGTTTTTGTGTGAGTCTTGAGTGATTTCAAGATTCACCCATCTACATTGAAATGCATGAAATGTCAACAAATTATATTACATCTTTCAGTTAGGCCAAACAGCAGTAAACCTGGGGAGTATTTTTTTATGGATAGGGAATGTCAGCTACATAATTTAAGAAGTGAAAAATCACATACGTATTTATTTAGTGAAAGCCATTGTGGTTTAGTATTTTGAGTGTTGGACTAGGACACTAGGAGATGAGGGTTCAAGTCCCCACTCACCCATGGAAACCCACTGAGTGACCTTGGACAAGTTACGTGTTCTCAGCCTCAGAGGAAGACAAAGCCAAACCTCCCCTGAACAAATTCTGCCAAGAAAACCCCATGGCAGGCTCACCTTAGGGTCACCATAAATTGGAAATGACTTGAAGACACAAAACATCAACATTTTTATTTATTACAGAGGTAGGAATCCTAAGGCTCTCCAAACATTGTTGGACTGCAACCCTTAACATTAATATGGCTTCATAAAAAAGCAGCATAAAACATTATGAGCGAAGGTACAGTAATATTACTGGTTACCAGGCCTAAATCTAGAATCCGGCAAGATGACAAACTAAGTGAATTATCTCCAAGGACTAAACCATTTCATCTGCAAGATTACTGTCAAATAACGCCTTACCTGTCCAGCCTGTATATGCAGAGCAGTCATGAGGATCTGCCGTCTTTAGCCCTTCTTCCATTTGCTGTAACAGGTCTTTAATTTTAGTTGTAACCTTCTTGCTGAAATATGGGCTGATCTGCAGAAAATAAGGACAAATTTCAGAAAGAGAAAGATTGAGAGGGAGTGAAAGAATGAGCAAGCAAGGAGAGGGGAGAGAGAAAGAGAGAGAACTCACATTGGAAGTCATGTATAAAGTGGGTAGGAACTAAATATTAGATACAGCTCATTGATGTTACATAATAAGAATGTCTGCACATTCTGCTGTACACGCGCTCACACTCTATATAACTGTGTTTTAAAATATGTAAGAATCTCCTGTGTTCACTGCTGATTTATACCCAGGTACAGGAATATGCACACTTGTGTGAACTGATATACACATGTTCAGTTTATAAGACTGTAAATGTAGCCCCCTTCCCAGCTTCCATGGATGGAACACAATCCTTTCTGTCTATCAAGAACTGCCATAGGAAATTCTGAGGAGAATATTTTGCTAAAGGGGTAGGGGAACAATTCAAGAGAGGAAAGTGACTGAAGAGAGCACAGAGACAGGGTGTCAATAAAAAGTACCAGCTGGACAAGCCATGGGAGGACAGGACTGCAGCCAGACTTCAGCAGCAGCAGCATTTGAGCCCAGAACAGTGTCAGCAGTATGAGGCCTAGAAATGCATCCTGGTCCAATGAGATGCAGGAAAAGATCAGATTGTATCTCACTCATTGGAATTCATTCCCATTCTATATTTTTCTTCTGTGACTTTAGTTTTATGGTTATCAGAATTGTTCCTCTTGTTTTCTTCTGCTTTTCCTCCTTATTAAATATATTGTTAGCAAATGTATTTGACTTTTATGAGCATTTTTATTCCATTTTCAAAGTGTAAAAACACTGTAGTGTTTTTTGTAAAGTAGATAGAATTTAAAAATATTCTACACAACTAAACTATTTAGGGACAACTAGCAACTTTCCTAAAATCAGAGTTCTGTGCAAGCTCCACTCAGCATGCTTGGACTGAGTTCAGTGTAGAGTAGCAATGCTACTTTATGAAAAACTGCCTTTTTTTTAAAAGAAATTAATTATACAGTACATGCAAATGTGTGCATGTACTTTCAAGTCACCTGTTGACTTATGACAACCACATGCATTTCATAGGGCTTTCTTAGACAGGGATTACCCAGAGGTGGTTTTGCCAGTTCCTTCCTTTGAAATATAGCCTACAGCATCTGGTATTCATTGGCAGTCCCACACTCAAGTACCAACTAGGTCTGAGTTTGCTTAGCTTCCAAGCTCAGACAAGATCTGATGTCCTTAGGGTATTTAGGACTGGGAACTTAAATACTTAAAAATGTTCAAACCCAGAAATTCTTACATCAACACATGCACAGGTTCAATGTAATGTGTGAATTAACTACAGTAGTACACAGTAACAATCTGAGTATGTGCACAGATCTGATACACAATGCAAAAAATAACACTATACTTCTTCTACCTCTTTCCCTTCTGAATTTGTCTATGTTATCTCTAGCACATTTGACACTTTAGGAAACCAAACCGAAGAACAAATTTCGCAGAGTATATTGCATTAAGCCACATCACTGAACAATGCAGACAGACCTTCTCTTGTAAAATGAAACTTTTCCACAAGAAAATGAATTGAGGCAACCACTTAGGCCATTTCTGCCCTACACTGTTATAGCACTATTATTCCACTTTCAACATCCTGTGGAATTCTAGGGTTTCGAGTTTACTGAGGCCAAAGAGCTATCTTGCTGAGAATTCTAAAGGCCCCTCCCTAAACTGCAAACTCCAGGATTCCATAGGATGTTCAAAGTGGAATAATAACACTGTAACACTGTAGTGCAGAAATGGCCTTAGACAAGGGCAAGACACACAGCCCCTCGATGTTGTGGGAATGCAACCTCCGTGGGTACTAACCAGCATAGCTATTGGTGGGGAATTCTGTGAGTTGTATTATGACCGCGTCTGACTCCTATTCTGGGTTTTGACCCTAAGCAGCCTAATCCATAACTTAACCAATTCTATTATACATAAATATGTTTAAACAAGAGAGCCAGTGTGTTTAAGTGGTTTAAGTGTTGGACTGGGGCTTTGGTAGATCAGAGCTGCTCTCCACAGAAACCAACTGCATGACCTTGGGCAAGTTACTGTCTAAATTTTATGATCCACTTTTAGATCAGTGTTTTTCAACCTTTTTCTGACTGTGGCCCCCTTTTGACCTTGTTTCCTTCCTGTGCTGTAGCCCCCCATCGTACTGGTAGAAAGGTAGCTATTCAAATGTTTTGTTTGTAAATAGAACATTTTTTGTTTATAATTTGTATAATTTGTACAAAATACAATTACATAGAATTACAATTACAAGAGAAATGAAAGAAAAAAGAAAGAAAGAAAAATTCTACCTGGTAAAAAGGTTAAAAAAACCCAAAAAACAAACAAACAAACAAACAAACAAACAAACAAACAAACAAACAGGTGATTAAAATAAAAAGCAGGAGCAGACATACTGCGGTCATTCATAGCGAGCTGCCAAGGACCAGAAGTTAACAGAGGCAGCTTCAATCCACCACGTTGGAAACATCAGTTCTAAGATGAGGGACAGAACAGAAGCTGCGGCAGGCACAGATTTCATCGGTGGAGCTATAATAGCTATAAGCAGCAGTGCTTATGGCACTCTTTGATTGTTCAGAGCCTAAAGGCACTGCTAATAACTATGGCCCAGCAGCAGCAGTCCATGATGGCACAGTTTGTCCAAACTCAAGAGCCTGCAGGTCCACAGACTACAGAGTGATCCTCTAGAAAAAATTATTGATCAAGTGAACCTGGACAGGCTGACTGATGATCAGGCTAGCAGCTCCAGTGCAGTCTTGAGAAAGATTTTCACACATAATCAGCCACTAATGGGAGTGGCTAAAATGGGGCTGACTAGGAACTTAAGAAGGATGGGGGAAAGGAAAAAGGGCAGGTCAAAGGGCTTACCAGTGTTTTCTCCGCAGTTGGAAACAGCAGAATGCTAGGTTCAGGCTTTCAAGCCACTTCTGGAGGCCATTTTGAGAATACAGATTCCTCCCAGAAGGGAGGGGTAGGAGCAAGGATAGCTGCAGGTCAATTGGCAGCCATTTCAGAGGCTAAGCACAGGCATATGACAAGGAAGCTACACCTCAAGCTATGAAAGGGAGACATCTTTTGATCAGAGAGAGAAAAAACATGGCTGTTTTAAACACAAGTCTTGCAGCATATCTGGTCCACATCAGACTGTTATAGTGCTACTATTCCACTTTCAACATCCTATGGAATCCTGGGGTTTGCAGTTTAGGGAAGGGCCTTCTCTGTCGGTCACTTCCCTGTTTTCTTCATTTTTCACTTCCCTCTATGGCCCCCTAGTCTCATGCCATGGCCCCCCATTTATGCAATTTTCACCTGTGGCCCCCTTGAAATATCCTTTGGGCCCCCAGGGGCCCATATGACTCCTGGTCAAGAAACACTGTTTTAAATCATGTAAATACTGTGCATGTATGTTTAAGAACTATGTTTCCTTCTCCCAATTACATTTATTTCTCTTGTGCCATTGGAAAGGGACTTTGATTCCAATCAAGTAGACACAATTCAGAAAAAGGAAGTATAACTGGAAAAATCAGGTTTTCAAATCATTTATTGATTGCTACAATTAATTTATAATGGTCTACCATTGAAGACCTGGAATGATAAGAAGTACAAAATAGGGCTGCTAACTAGTTCATGCTTATGAGAATTACCTCTCTAATATTGAAAAATCTACAATGGTTGACAGTTGCTTTTTCAACTCCATTCAGAGTGTTGATTTTAACTTACAAAATATGTTTAAATATTTTTCAAAAATTATCCTTTAATTTTTTTTTGGAGATTTTACTATTCTTGTGTTTAATGTTTCAATATTTCCATCAGTCTAATAGTGTTGTACTGTGTTTTGCTCTATACCATTTAGCTGTTTTTACAGAAAGCCGGAATATATAAATGAAAATAAATAAATAGATAGATAGATAGACAGATAGATAGATAGATAGAGTGAATGCCTCCACTGTTTCCACACATCAGACCATGCCATGGGATACAGATTGTTTTCCCTGAAATAACTGTCATTATCAGTCTGGCACTACTGGAATGCTACTGCTCCACACTCCTGGTTTTACAGCCTATTTTATTGGGACAGATCTGCATGGGAATTGAAATCAAGGTAAAATGTTCTAGGTCAGAGCTTTTCAAACTTTTCATGTTGGTGACTTTTTAGATATGCATCATTTCGTGACACAGTAATTCAGTAAGTGGAGGTAGCCTGAGCCTGGCCCACCCCCACCCCCACCAGGGTCTTCCTCAGGCCGGGGCAGTTAAGGCAATGGCAGGAGAGGCAGCCCCTCCAACAGGCTTGGCCCACCATTCCCTCTGGGCTCTTCCTTGGTCCAGGATGGTGGCAGAGGCAACCCCTTCACCTGGGCCTGGCCTGCCACAGTGGCAGGAGAGGCAGCCCCTCCACGTGTTACACTCATGTGACACACCTACACACTAACACGTCACAACACACAGTTTGGAAAGCTCTGTTCTAGGCTAAGTGACTATGACATTAAATCAAAGCTTAGTCTGATTACCGATCAGGCTTTACTAGAAGATAACACCAACTATAAGAACAGGGTACAAAGGGTGACAAATCGTTGTATCTTACACATCGACACAGGAGTAAGTGTTCAATGGGACTTACTCTGGGTAACAGGGTGTAGAATTGCAGGACTGAAACCTCACAACACTGCTAAACTTTACATTGGGGGGACAATCCTCTGAAATGTTGGGATAAGGTGCCTGCCCTCCCCCCGCTTAAGCTACAGTCCCCAACTGCACAGAAGTATCTAATCCAGTCTTCATTGGAGAAACCTCTTTTTTAAAATAAATAAATAAATAAATAAACAACACAGTTGGTCACTAGGATAAACACTGGTAAAGTATGCAATAGACAAATTAATGATGCTGGAAAACTGTTTTAAAATTTAAAAAATGAATAAGTGAAGCAGAATCAATAAGCTTCCAGATGTAATAGCACCAAAATGGCTGACAAGCCCATCAGCTGACAATCAACTCTTAATCTATGTCATATTTCTAAACTCAACAAGAAGATAATAGACCTGGTGGGCAGGAATTGCTGCTTTCCATGGGAGATGACTGACAAGCTTGCACTATGGCTTACTACAAAACTGGAGGTTTATTCATCTCTGTTGTATACTAAACAACTCTGACCATGACAGACTAAAGAACCAGGGTGTTGCAAGAGAGACAGACTAATGTTTACTTCCATACTTAGCTGTGAAGCTCAGTAGATGATCTAGAACCAGTTACCATCTTTCAGTTTAATCCTCTTTGTGGACTCATTTTAAGTACAGAATGGATAACATTACATATATAGTATATTCCTCCAAGTGACACATACATGTCCCTGACCAATGACATCTACATTTTGCTCCACAAGTAATGAAAGTTCTTTGTCACAAAGCCTATAAACCACCATGCATAAAGTCATTTTCATCATTTAAACCATGCTGTACCAAGAAGATAACTATTAAGTACCTTTTCCCCAAACAGAAGACAACAGCAATACCCAAGTAGCCACTGGGCAACTGAACACCAGTAAGGGCTTTATCACACAAGGCAGATAAATCACAATTATAAAAGTATAGTAGTGTCTTTGGCTGGGACTTTTCACGTGAACTCTTCTGGGCAGGAGACCATTTGGAAAGCATTTTCTCTTACAAAGGAAGTCACTGAGAGAAGAGGAACTAAGTTATGCTATAAGTCTCAGCCAAAGATGCTATTATCCTACTATAATTGCAATTTTCCTGCCTGGTGTGATAAAGTCCCAAATCAGCAGTTCTTAAACTGTGGTCTGGGGACCACTGGAGGACCATGATATCCCTACAGGGGGCTCATGAAGGGAAGAAAGAAAGTTAATGAGATTTTACAGTTAAAATTGTAAGAATGAATGAATGAATGAATGAATGAGTGAGTGAAAGGAAGGAAGGAAGGAAGGAAGGAAGGCAGACAGACAGACAGACAGACAGACACTGATCTCAAAGAGCAGGATTCTTTTGCCAGCAACAGACATCACTTGTACAAATTTTATTACAATATCTCAGACCCTTCGAAAGTTATGAAACTGATAGCAAAAATGTACTCAACATTTGTCACTTCTGCACATGGTGAGAGCACACAAGTGAATGACACTGAGTGGCTGAGAGAAAGCATGTGACATTTCTTGCACATACCACACATACAACCAGAAGCCACCATAAATCTTGGTGGTCTGCACCAACAAAAGATATTTAAAAGGGTAAAGAAAAGATTAAAAACCAGTGCCCTAAATCATCTCAAGATGTCCTAATTAACTATTTCCACTAACTGGTAAAGCTTTGCCATTATGTATTACTAGACTTCAATTGGCTCCTAGGGAATCAGTCAGACTCTAAAATGAACCTTAATTACATGGAGTGTGCAGCACAATCCACAAATATGTCAGACGACATGCAAACAGCCCATTAACAATTAATACCAACAGTTCAAGTCATTCTTTGATCCCCTCCCCCACTCCACACACAGAGGTTTAAAGACAGCTTTTGATTATGTTCTGCAGTTGCCTGTCATAACATTAACACCCAATTTAAGGCTGTCATAATATTGGGTTCTATGCTGATATTGCTCAAGTCATGCGACAAAGTCAAGATAAAGCTTGAAATAAAGCAAAGAGCAGCATTTCTCATTCATGTCAATTTAAGACTGAGTTACTAATTATAACATGGGCCTCACTTGGTGGGGCCGGGTCAGAATAAAGAATAAAGTTCTTATGCTACGGTGAGAGACAGAGGGTTCAAGAGACACAAGAAAAATGAGAGACAGAGGACAGAGGTGTCTGCCATCTCTCAAGTCCTCTGGCAGGGCCACTAGACTTGAGTGACAGGGAGAAGGAGGAAGGGAATTTAGCAGCCATTCCCTCTCACCAGAAAACACAGAAGATTTAGTTCTAAGGAGACCAAGAGATTCCAACAAAATATTCTCAGTACTTTACCAACTACAATCCCCACAGTTCTTTGGGGAAGCCAGTTATATAAATAACAGCTGAAGGGTCTTAGCTAGGCTTTTTGCTCCACATTCTCTACACTGGATTAAGAGGTATAGTGATCAACAAAGGAGAGGACTTTTTCTCTGTGATCTCTTCTCCTGAAGGAGTCACCCATGGTTTCCGCTGTATTATTTCTTTGGTGTTTGGTTAAAAATATTCTTTATTTTCTCAAACATTTGAACAGTTGTGATTCAGCAGGACATTATATATATTCTAACAGTGGAACTGAAGGGTTCACTCTGCTGTTTTAAAGAACTCTTTTAGCTGTTTGGCGTGCTTATTACATTTTTTGGTTATCTTTAACATGCTTATTGTATATTATTTTGTTTTAAACTGCACTATAAAATGCACTGGTATAAATTTTAAAAATGAGTATATAAGAAACCTATAGATATAAAACAGTGTCACATTTCTAACAGCAGTTAACATCGTTGGAAAGATATAACAACAAACAAATTTAAATAAGTCTCTACGCAAGCATGCTTGCAGGCAGAAATTCTCAAATTAATGTACGTATTGAAGGCCATAGACTACATGCAGTAGACATAGCCAACGATTACTAGCATTGAATGAAGGATCTCAGTGGGAAGCATTTCAAAACAAGATTTATACAAAACTGAGGCTGAAATCACGTACATGCTCACTTGGGAGTTTCATCAAACTCCTAATATCACAACTGTGTAAATATACTTTATATTCTGAGGCCTGGCTATCACTCCATGTTACATGTGAAGAAGTGGGTTTATATCTATAAAAAAGCATGTTAAAATAAAAAACAGTTAATCTACATTCCTTCTTTTCTTTCCCCTCTTCTTCCCTTCTTCCTTTTTATATCAAACTCAGTGAAATTCATTTCTGAATACACATGCATAGGATTGCATTGTCGTTGCAATCCAGAATGAATGTATCCCCTCATTATCATATTGTCATGTTAGTATTTCTATACTAATCCCTTTACCAAACCATATTACTTCAGGGAACCTCTCCCCCTACCAAGGCACCAAAATATTCAGGAAACGTCCTGATGTTGGTGTGAGGGCGTGTGAATTTCCATTTGGCGGCAAGACACAGATGCACCTTCTCTTGCATCCATCCTTGGAGTGATCTCTCTCCTATGCAGTAGTCAGACCCGGAAAGTCTACCCCTCTTTTTACCCTGGCCGCCTTCTAGACAGGAGTTGTTTGGAACTCTCTCATGTGTTGCTCGATTGTGTTCTGGCTGCATTATGAGCTGCTTTGGTATTTAAAACAAATAACAACAACAACATACTACTACTACTACTACTATTATTATTATTATTATTACTACTACTACTATTACTATGATTTGTATCTGCTTTTTTCCTCAGAAGGACTCAAAGCAGCTTACAGTACTTTTTAAAAAAGAAAACACAGTTTAAAAAAATAATAACATACAAAAGTTAAAGCACAAATTAAATAATCCAGTAGTAACTAAAACAAAGTTAAAATATGTGTTTAAAAGACAGACAAGAATAAGCCAGCACCTTGCATCAGGTAATGATCACATATTGAATGCTTGCTGGAATTAAAAATGTCTTATCTACAAAAAGAAGGAAGAGGTATAACTTTTCTGGGAAGAGAGTTCCAGAGCCTGGGAGCAGCCACTGAAAAGGCCCTCTCCCATGTTCCCACCAGATGCAGTTGTGAAGGTGGTGGGACAGAGAGAAGGGCCTCTCCAGCAGATCTCAAAGCCTAGGCGGTGAAGGAGAATATTGTCTTTCAAATAACCTGGATCTGAGTCGTGTAGAGGTTTAAAGGTCATCACCAGCACTTGGAATTGTGCCTGGAAACAGACCGGCAGCCAGTGGAGCTGTTGCAGAAGGGGAGTTGTGTGATCCCTGTAGCCAGCCCCATTAACAATCTGGCTGGAGGTCTTTGGACCAGCTGAAGTTTCTGAACAGACTTCAAAGGCAGCCCTACATAGAGCATGTTACAATAATCCAACCGGGATGTAACCAAGGCATGTGTCATCACGGCCAGGTCTGACATCTCAAGGAATGGGCGCTGCTGGCGCACAAGCATTAACTGTGCAAATGCACTTCTGGCTTACTGCTGAGGCCTGGGCTTCCAGGCTCAGAGTTGAGTCCAGGCTGCAAACCTGCATCTTCAGCGGGAGTGTAACCCCACTAATACAGACTGAATCTCTATTCTCTGATCTGCATTTCAACTTACCAGGAGCACCTCCATCTTGTCTGGATTAAGTTTCAATTTGTTTGCCCTCATCCAGCCCATTACTGATGATCAGCACTGGTTTAGGAACAAAACAGTTTCCCTGGCTTGTGGTAAAAAGCACTAACAAAGTTGAGTGTCATCTGCTTACTGATAGCACCATACCTCAAAACTCCAAGCAACCTCTCCCAGTGGTTTCATGAAGATGTTAAATAGCATGGGGAACAGAACTGAGTCCTGAGTGACCCTGCAGGCCAAAGAACAAGGGGTCATACAGGGGTCCTCCAGAACCACCTTCTGGATTTGGCCCTCTGGGAAGGAATGGAGCCACTGTAAAACAGTGCCCCCAAGTCCTGGCCCAGAAGGATAACACTGTCAATAACATCAAAAGTAACTGAAAGTCACAGAGAGGTCCAGCAGAACCAACAAGGGACACACTCCCAGTCTAGTTCCCAGGACAGGTCATTCACCAAGGTAACCAAAGCGATCTCAGGCCCATAGCCAGGCCTGAAACCAGACTGAAATGGATCTTGATAATCTGTTTCATCCAGAAACCTTGGAGCTGGGAGGCCACATGATCCAGAACCTTGTCCAGAAATGGGATGTTAGGGGCCCATAATGATCCAAAATGGTGGTATCAAGGATCTACATATGGTCTACCATCTTATACAGGACAGCATTTACCCTAAGCATATCCAGCTTAGTTCCTACAGAAGCTCCCATGATGGAACACTTCCATTCAGAAAGGAATGCTGCTTACAGAAAGCCAGCACAGAGTGGGCCTCCCAATGCCTGACCTTGCTCCAAGGAGATGCTTTGAACACTGAAGCATTCGATAAGGGCAAGTTTCTACTTGAAGTAATGAAGAAGAAGCATGGCTTCCATTCTCACTTAGGACGTGTCTCTTTATTCCACCACACAGCAATATTGTGGCGAGTGAAAAATCCCTGAACTCTATTTAGACGTTGTACAGCAACAACAACAAAGATCACAGCTTCCTAACCAGCTCTCAGTGGTTGTCTGCACGTCTATAAAACGGCCTGGAGCTGAAGCAGAGGCCTAGGGCTACTGGAAGGGGCCAAAAAAAAGGGGGAAAAGCGGGAGAGAGAGAGAAAAGAGAAGGCGCAGGTGGGAGGCGAAGGGAGAAGTTACAAGAATAAATCGAATGACAGGAGACGTGCCCCAACACACCCCAGCCAGCTGCCTCCCCACTCGGGAAGGAAACCACCCCCGCCGACCCCCTTCCGACTGAGGAGGGCCTGCCTGACGCAGACGCCCCTCCTCGCCCGCTGTTTGCAGGGAGGCGGGGCGGCTCGCCAGCCTACCAAACACCGAACGCTGCACCCGCCGAAGGCGGCGCGGGCTCACGTTCTGGGACGCGGGAAACCGGCGCTCTGGAACGGCGGCGGCGGCGGCGGCGGCGGCTTCGGCGCGCTCCTCGTTAAGGCGGCGGCGGCGGCGGCGGCATCGTCGTCCCAGGCCCGGCCCTCACTCACCTTCCCGTCACTCTCGAAGGGGAGGCGGTCGTCTTTCTGGGGCGAAGCCGAGCGGCCCCGCTTCCCCCCGGATCACTGGGGAAGGCGGCGCGGCGGCGGCGGCGGCGGCGGCGGCGGCGGCTCCTCCATGGGGCGAATAATCCGGGAAGGGGTTGTTGAAGGCCCGCTCCTCCATCTCCGCCTCGCCTCCTAGTTGCACCTTCAGTCTTTTGGACATGCCTTCTCCCATCTCAGCCGGGCCCTCCCACCGCCGCACGGCGAGCCGGCGAGGACACACTCCCCCGAGCCGCAGAAATAACAGCAACGCGTTCGGGAGGTTGCGCCGCCGCGGCAAAGACGGCGGCGGCAGCGGCGGCGGAGGTGGCAGCAGGAGCTCTGGCCGACAGCCCCCGGGGCGGAAGCAGCTGTTGCACCTTCAGTCCAAAAAATTGCGAATAAAAAAGGTGGTGTGTGTCGGGGGGGAGTTCAGCAGGTGGCAGCAGCGTTATTGCGCGACTGGAAAGGCTGGGCAAAGGCTCCTGGCTTCCCTGCGGAAGGAAAGACCAGCCGGGCACGAGATCTGAACCTCTCACTCGCTGGCCGAGTAGCTCCGGTCCGGCGAACCTCCGGAAAGGCTCAGCGCAGATGCGGGGCTACGGCCGGCCTTTCTTCCCCCATCCTATTCCTACGGTGCCAGCGGCCAACTTTCACTGTGGGCGCGCGCGCGTGTGAGAGCGTCCCCTCCCCTCCCCCTCCCCCTCCCCCCTCCCTGGGGCGACTCTCCGTCACGGGTTCGGAGCAGAAAAGCACCACGCCCCGCCAGCGACGGGACACTCCTGGAAGTCAGGCAGGCGGACAGCCCCAGCTCCCTCCCTGTCGCGGGATCAGTCCTCCGCCGCCAAACGCAGCGCAGAGACTCGAAATCCTCCCGGCCACGAAGACGTCCCCCAACCCGCCTTTCCAACGCTCATCTTGCCTTCCTCCCGAGAAAGTCGGAGGGAGAGGGATCAGGCCGCCGCCGCCGCCGCCGCCGCCGCCTTCTCCTCTGCGGCACTGGCCATCCCGCCCCGCGGCTGCAAAACGGCGCTCGCCCCAGTCCCTGCCTCTCCGCAGCCGAGCGGGGCCGTCGCCTCCCGAATCATTTTAGACCATGATCAGCAGGACCATGAGCGGGAAAGAAAAACCGAAGATAAGGCAGTAGATGAGCAGTGCCTTCTTGGGGCGGGACATCCAACCCCTCCAGCCGGCTGGAATCATCGGGAAAAGAGGCGAACCGAAAGCCACGGGCGCCCAAACAAGTCACAGCCTCTGCGAGTGAGACCCCGCGGTGGCCCTCGCCTCTTGCTCCGGCCCCGGCTCCCGGGAGACGCTTCCTAGCCGCCGCCGCCTCGCCTGTCAACAGGGCTCCTCTTCAGCTGCCTGCCGTCCACCGGCGCTACCCGGCCCACCCTCGGAGGCAACAAAGCCCTGCCCAGATGGGAAGCGCCAGGAGAACGGGTCGGGTGGGTCGGTGGGCAGCTCCGGAGGCTGACCAGCCCTCTTCTGCCTGCAGCTCAGGGCTCCTTTGGGCGGCTGGGTGAGCTCGGTGCGTGTCCGCTTTGCGGTGCCGGGGAATGAATGAGCACACGGAGCCCTAAGCGACACAGACGACGGAGGGAGGGAGGGAGGGAGGGAGGGGGAGGCTTCTTAGCTTTCCTCGCGGCTGTCGAGGGCGCACAGACACCCCCCGCGCTCAGGTCTATGGAATGCGCCAGCACTCCCCGGGGGGCTTCCACGAAGAGCGAAGCGCCCCCCTGCCATCGGGGCGAGGTGGGATGGGCCTCAAGACCCTGGTGATGGGCAGATTTTTAGGCTGGCGCAGGCTCTTTTGTTCTTCACCAGAACCTGAAGATCTACCAGCTGGACCCGGGTGCACTTAGAATTAAAGTATGTCAGCTCCAAGACCTGATGGTTCAAAACAGTCTGCACAAAAATGGTTTCTGCATCTTCCTTCATCTCAGCCCTGGCAGAGTAAATTTCCTGCTGCTCTTGTTAAACAATTTGGAATCAGAAATTCTTGTTGTAAAGAGAGGCTGAGTTGCCATTTGTGAGGGATGTGGGTTTAGCTAAGGGATTCTTGCATCTGCAGGGGGATGGGTTACCTGACCTTTTAGATCCCTTCTGACTTTGCCATTGTATGATCTACTTTCAGAAACCTAATAACCCTGCCTAACCCTGCTGTACTGGTTTACCTGGAAGTAAGTGCTGATGAGTTCGATTTAAGCTCCCAAATAAGTGAATATAGAATTGCATCTTTAATTTAATTCCATTAAAAACTAATTGTTTCAAGATGCATGGGCTTGTTTCTTACAGGAAGAATAATGCATAAAGTATATAATATTGTTTCAATTTCCAGATTCTCAGGACAATCTTTCGTAAGTTTAGCTCCTTTATGAAGGGAGAGTACTAGAGATTTAGGATAATAAGAACTATGTGGCTACTTTGGACAAACCCTGAATTCAGAATTGAACTGGGCCATTTCAGTCCAACTGAGCTGGGGCCTGAAGTTGATGAGCAAAGCCCAATTTAGACCTACAGTGGTCCTGCCCCAAAGCAAGTCAGATCCATCTGGAGAAGGGAAGGCAGATACTGGCCATTTCCACATTAGACTGTTATAGCGCTATTATTCCACTTTCAACATCCTATGGAATCCTGGGCTTTGCAGCCGGCCCCTTCCTAAACTACAAAGCCCAGGATTTCATAGGATGTTGAAAGTGGAATAATAGCACTATAACAATCTAGTGTGGAAATGGCCACTGTGTCTATTCCTGCTTCACCATTCAAATTGCTGAACTGTTTCCTTCACTCAGGATGATGGTAGATGTCCCACATCCACCACCCTATAAGCAAGCATATTCAAGGAAGAAACTATGGGCCCTTTCACACTACACAATTATAATTCTATGATTCCACTCCAGCTGCCAAGGCTCTATCCTATGGAATCCTGGGATCTGCAGTCTAGGGAGGGACATTCAGAATTCTCAGCAGAGAGTTCTGGTGCCTGACTAAAACTACAAACTGCAGGATTTCATAGGTTGCAATCATGGTAGTTAAAGCAGAATCATAGTATCATAATTGTGTAGTGCCCTATTTTACATATTCTAAAAATGATGAACTAAGGAGAGAAGCCATCTAGAGACAGTACTCATATTTTTTTCCGCTGCAGAAAATGTCAAGGGACAGCATGCAACACAATTTATATATTATTCAATAAATTGCACTAAACATTACATTAAAAACAAACAATCTTTATTTTGGCCAGGATCTCCTGTTCTTCACCTTCATCTTTGGGCATGTAACTATCACTTCCTAATAAAAACAGTTGAAATATTCCTGTTCTTATCCCTTAAGCTTCTCTTGTACCATATCATCTTTTTTAATACAACCAATGCAAAACAATTAGTCTGGAGTCCTAGTCAACCAATGGTGGCAAAACAAGTTTAACGAGGCAGCAGAAACAGATAGATAACCTTGTTATTGAACTAAGGCAGACTGATAATGAATTTTCACTGTACAGGGAAAAGAACTGCTGTCTCCTATTGAGAAACAGACATGGGGTGTAAGTAGCAAACTTTCTTTTTTCCCTTTTTATAATGTGGGTGTCTGATGGGAGGATATATGCAGTTGGGAAATCTGCCTGTGACAAGGTTTGAATCTAACTCCACTGAGTCAGGAGGAACTTTGGATTGTTGTTTTCTGTCCCATACATTTTGATAAATTGATTTATTTTGCCTGTATCAAGAGATGTGCTCTCCTACAGAAAATGAGAAAAGTTTATGGAAATTGAAAGAATATACCAGGGATCTGGGATGTGATCTACACTTTTGAACACAGATGAAAGTGAGGGATGAGCCTTGTAAGAAATATTCTATGTACCATGGCTCCTTGAGACTTTGCTTAGAATTCTGTTACTGTGTTACACTGGTATTACTGTGTCAGTATAGGTAGTGATGGCCGAAGCATAGGCCAGAGGTGCAACAGCTATGAAAGAAATGTGGCACTGGAGTTCAAATCCTAACAGGACCTTGGAGCTGGCAGAATTCCATGTAATGAATGATCTGATCCGAAACATAGACGAGGCTAGCTATATCATACATAGAAGAAGGCACGATATGACTCTATAAACATCTGTTCTATTGTCCTATCTTGCTTCTGGTTTCTTCAGGTTTAACTTCTTTCTTCAGAGATCCTGAAAAGAGGCTAAACTAATTCCAAACTTTCAGGATAAGATCTGCCAAGCCTGTGTAGAACTGTGTAGAATTGCAGCAAGGAAGGACTCAGCATAATGATACTATGTGATGAGGTAAACTCTGATAGATATTTTTGACTGGCATTTGGACTTGAATTCTACATGTAGTTGCATTTTTGGTGGCAGCATTTTTTTTTTTTTTTGAAGGACAGTGATAATATTTCATTCAGTCTCTGCAATCCAGCCTTCAGGAAAGGGAATCTCCTGATTCATTCAGTGGCAGAAGGGGCCAGATGCTAGTTCATGATGGAGTCTAAGAGGCCCTTATTTTCCCTGAGAACTCCATGGAAATGCACAACTTTGCTGGGGCACACATTTCCTGGGGAAACTACAACAGAGAAAAAGAGTCTGTTTTCTCTAATACAGTGGTTCTCAAACTTTTTACTCATGTGACCCCCCGCTTACAGCTACATGAGGACATTGCACCCCTGCCCCATGTCATGTCACTCCCATCTCCTATCCAATGGCTCTCTTTCCCTCTTTGTCTCACAGGCCCCTTATGCTGCACATGTGTTCTTAACTTAATGTTGAGTTCTTGTGCTCTCTGCCTCCTTTCTTCACTTTCTTCCCACTCCACCTGAGAAACTGCATCATGGTCTCTAAGGGGGACGTGCCTACTGTGCCAGCAATGGAATTTTGGAGAAGCAGAGTGGGAAAAGCATTAGAAAAAGGAAGCTGATGTTTGCTATGTCTCAGTTGGAGGAAGACACAACAGTGGAAGAAGCTTTGCATTGCTCTTTTGCAGAAACCAGTCAATCCTCAATGGTGCACATGGGTACACGGACAGGCTTGCCCTTCTTTTCCACATTGGCTGTACTTGCAGGCTGATTTTTCTTACACCCCCAGTGAGTAACTATCAGGGCCCCCCTTGAGGTCCCTCTCCACAGATTGAGGACCACTACTCTAATAGCTAATGGGAAACAAAACCAAAACCCTTTATATCTCCATTAGACTGCTAATTTCTGCAGGAGCTTCAGGCACAGTAGGTAGTAGTGTGCAGGCAAGCCTTACAGAAGCACTATCCTATGCAGTCAATTCAGAAGTAAATCCCACTGACTTCAGCAGGACTTACTCCCAGGCAAATGGGTATAAGACATGAAAACTAAGGCCCTTTCTGCAGTGTCCTCCCATCCTAGCATGGGGATGGGAGAGGAGGGGATCGTGATGATGCTTCTGCATGATGTCGTCACAGTCCTGCTCCTCTCCCATCCCCAGGCAGCACAATTACGGATTAAATCATTGATGAGTTTTCCCTGTCAATGACCCGTGATCATGCTGCCATCCCGCACTTACCTGTGCTGTGGAAAGGCAGGAAGCATCATGGCAAGCATCATGGCATGATGGCAAGACTTCCTGCCCCAGCACAGTCTGGGAAAGAACCTGGCTGTGCTGCGAAGGAAGCAGCGTGTCTATCATGCTCCCTTCCACAGTGACCCAGTGCCGGGTGGAGGGGAAGGCTCCCGTCATTCTCCTTTCCTGGCCAAGCTGCTGCTGGGATCACTATTGAAGCATGATGGAACAAGGTAGGGTGCAGAAAGGGCCTAAATCTCTTTCTGTCTGTGCGTGTGTCTGTCTCACAAACAACCTATATATTACAGCATCATCCCTGCCTGTTGGGCCTAAATACTCTAAAGCAGTATTTCTTAACCTCTTCTTTACTGGGGACTCCCTGTAAATATATTTTGTTGGGAGGGATGCCCAATACTTAACTCAAGTTTTAAATATTTATATTTAGATTTAAATATTCAGATATTTATTTAAATGTTCAAATATTTATTTACTTATTTATTGAAAGTGTCTGGAGACTACAATTCAAATCCCTGCTCACACACTGGGTGACCGTGGGCAAGTCACAGTCACAGTCTCAGCCTCAGAGGAAGGCAAAGGCAAACCTCCTCTGAACAAATCTTGCCCCCCCCAAAAAAACCCTATGATAGGTCCACCTTAGTGTTACCATAACTCAGAAGTGACATGAAGGCACACAACAAGAGGAGGAGATTCTTTCTAGCCATCATGTCTTTTGCCTTTGAAAATTGATTTATGGCGACCGTAAGGCAACTTTATCATGGGGAGTTTCTTGGCAGAATTTGGTGATTTTGCCTTTCTTTAAGGCTGAGAAAATGTGACTTGCCTGAGGTCACCCAATGAGTTTCCATGGCTGAATGAGGATTCAAGCTTTGGTCTCCAGAGTCATAACTTGGGTGTGTGCACATCACACACACCTGCTGCCATGTCCTTTTCACCTATGTCCTTTTCAGTGTGCGCATGTGCTGAAACTGCTCATTGCTCAAAAATATGATCTGATATACTCTGTATGGAATTTATCATATGAAAGCTGTATTCTAAGCACAGTTACTTGGCAGGATGCTTTTATGAATATAGTAGGATACAGTTATGCCTTAGCATAAATAGGATCAGGCTGCATACCTATATCCATGTAAATAAAGTGCCATTAAACTTGGCAGAAATTACTTTTGAGTAATATGCATAGGGAGCCAGCATGGTATAGTGGTCTGAGCATTGGACTATGACCTTAGACACCAGGGTTCATTTCTCCACTCAGCCATGGAAACCCACTGGGTGACCTTGGGCACATCATATATTCTTAGCCTCAGAAAACCCCATGATAGGTTTGTCGGAGGGGCACCATAATTTGGAGACAACTTCAAGGCACACAGCAACAACAAATATACACCTAAGATTTGCCTTTCTGACTCTTTGTATTGGTCCTTTCGGTGCTGGGTTTGGTACCAGGTATATAATTAGGATGATGGTCATAGGTTCCTTTTTTTCTATTGACATAGTTGAGGTTTGTGTTACACAGCCTTAGTGTCAAATAATGTGCCTGAAAATAGGATGTGTCACTTCCAAATACAGGTTTACTTATGTAAATTATCTCTCCTATTGACATTCTCTGCACATAAAAAACTGGCACATTGGAAACAGAGGGATTCCTTGGAGCCTTCCCCTTTCATTTGTATTTTGTAGACATAACATTGCGTTCTGTAGCAGTATAGTCCCTTGACTTGCTCAAGGGTTCTACTACCTTATATTCTAAACATGCCATCAGTCCTAACAGCAGAACCCTACCCATGTTAAGAAATAAGGCCCCCTAAGTTTGAAGAGACTTATCCCCAGATAAGTATACTATTGCAGTCTAAAAGGTAGATCCATCTTTAGAATAAACTACATTGAAATCAATCAGACTTTAAAAATTAAGAATGACTAACTTAGATTTCATTAAAGAAACCAGAATGGTTGATGAAAGAACTCTCAGCTGAGCTAAGTGTTAAAAGGAACATGTACAGGAAATGGAAGAATGGTGAAACTACCAAAGAGGAATTCAAGCAAATAGCAGGGAGATGTAGGGAGAAGATCAGAAAAGCTAAAGCGCAGAATGAACTCAGGCTTGCCAGCGACATCAAAAACAATAAAAAGGGCTTTTTTAGATATGTCCGTAGCAAACAGAAAAACAAAGAAATGATAGGGTCACTGTGTGGAGAAGGTGACCAATTAATAACGGGGGGAAGTGAGAAGGCAGAACTCCTCAATATCCTCTTTGCCTCAGTTTTCTCCCAAAAGGATAGAAGTACTCAACCTGGGGTGTGGGGAGCAGGTGAGGAAGCGAGGGGAGTGCAGCACAGAATAAGTAAAGAAATAGAACAGGAACATCTGGCTAAACTAGATGAATTCAAGTCTCCAGGGCCAGATGAATTACATCCAAGGATATTAAAAGAACTGGCAGAAGTCATTTCTGAACCACTTGCAGTAATCTTTCAGAATCTTGGGGAACAGGAGAAGTCCCAGCAGACTGGAGGAGGGCAAATGTCGTCCCCATCTTCAAGAAGGGGAAAAAAGAGAGGACCCAAATAATTATCACCTGGTCAGCCTGACATCAATAGCAGGAAAGATCCTAGAGCATATCATTAAACAGTCAGTTTGTAATTACTTAGAAAGCAATGCCATAATCACTAAAAGCCAGCATGGATTTCTCAAAAATAAGTCATGCCAGACAAATCTTATCTCTTTTTATGATAGGATTACAAGGTTGATAGACGAAGGGAATGCTGTAGATGTAGCATATCTTGACCTCAGTAAGACCTTTGACAAAGTTCCCCATGACATTCTTACAAAGAAACTAGTAAAATGCGGGCCGGACAGGGCTACTGTTAGTTGGATTTGTAATTGGTTGACCGACCAAACCCAAAGTGTGCTCACCAATGGCTGCTTTTCATCCTGAAGAGAAGTGACTAGTTGGGGTGCCACACGGTTCTGTCTTGGGCCCAGTGCTATTCAACATCCTCATCAATGACTTGGATGAGGGAGTGGAAGGCATGCTGATCTAATTTGCAGATTATACCAAATTGGGAGGGGTTACTAATACACCAGAGGACAGGATCAAAATTCAAAATGACCTTGACAGATTGGAGAGCTGGGCCAAAGCTAACAAAATGAATTTCAACAGGTCTTGCACTTAGGCAGAAAAAATGGAATGCACAAATATAGGATGGTGGGCGCGTGGCTGGATAGCACTACACGTGAAAGGGGTCTAGGAGTCAGCAGTGTGATGCGGCAGCCAAGAAAGCCAATGCAATTCTTGATTGCATCACTAAGAGTATGGTGTATAGATCGAGGGAGGTAATGGTACCACTCTATTCTGCATTGGTTAGGCCTCATTTGGAATACTGTGTCCAGTTCTGGGCACCTCAATTCAAGAAGGGTATCGACAAGCTGGAACATGTCCAGAGGAGGGTGACCAAAATGGTGAAGGGTCTGGAAGCCATGCCCTATGAAGAATGCCTTAGGGAGCTGGGTATGTTTAGTCTGCAGAAGAGAAGATTAAGAGGGGACATGATAGCCATGTTTAAATATTTGAAGGGATGTCATGTTGAGGAGGGAGCGGGCTTGTTCTCTGCCGCTCCAGAGACTAGGACAAGGAGCAATGGATTCAAGCTGCAGGAAAGGAGATTTCACTTGAACCTCAGGAAGAACTTCCTGATGGTCAGAGCTGTCCGGCAATGAAATATGCTGCCTCGGAGTGTGGTAGAGTCTCCTTCTTTGGAGGTTTTTAAGCAGAGGCTGGATGACCATCTGTTGGGAATGCTTTGATCCTGCATGGCAGGGGGTTGGACTCGATGGCCCCTGGAGTCTCTTCCAACTCTATGATTCTATGATTCTATGATTATTTGAATGGATTTACTTGAAGAATACATCAGTCTGGATCCAACCGTAACTGCCTGTGATTTTACATGACCTTCGGATTTCTTCCAGCACTGCAGTTTCATGATATGATGACTCAAACAGCTTCCAGCACAGCATTATTTGCACATTTTCTGCTGTTTGTTTTCCCATCTTTTGTTCAGGCCTTGGAGCTCTGCTGAGTATGATTGAAGCATTTGTACAAGCCAAATAACCTGCAGAGTAAGAATAATGAATGTCACAAAGCTGTCAGTAGCTGTTGTGTGTATGTATGTATGGAGAGAGATTGAGATTTTGCTCCAAACATTAATTTTCTTTAGTAGAAGAGTTATCTAGTTCATTTCATGCTGAATGGAATGGAAACAAAACAAAGCTAATAAAATGTGATTAGCCAATACTTAACCAGGACAGGGTTTATAGTATACATGCATAAACTTCATACATTCCTTGGTATCATCTAAGAAAGGATGTATCCCCACCAACAGGTGATTTTTTTTTTACAGATTTACGCCCACCTGCAAACATTAGAACCCATAGAAATGGATCTGTTGGGTTCAGTTGGGAGCTATAGCTCAGATCTTTTGAATGAAATATTATGCAAAGAAGGAAGACTGAAAGCATGATTCTCAGGATGTCTACTCATAAGTAAGACCCACTGAGCTCAGTGGCCCTTGCAAGGGTGTAAAGGAATGTGAGTAAAGTTCTAGGAGTGTGATTTCAGGGTCTGGGTACCATATTGTCCCTTAATGAAATTTGTGCTGTGCCAGTGGATACACACAGTATCTCTGCTGAGCATCATAAAAGTAAATGTTGGGTTTCCACTGGATTTTTCCCCTCAATGGAACTCAATTCTGAGTATATATGCATAGGATTGCACAATAAGAGTTGTTTTCATGATCATTGTACTTTATATTCCTGGCTATTCTTTACAAGTATAACTTTTTAAAAAGACCATCTGTACTTTTACTTTTAATCTCTTAAATGTTTCCTTTAAGTTTTCCTCAGTTGTTGTAATGGCCAGCCTTAAAGTATCATATATTTTCTGGTCTTTCTCCTATGCTTTTGATATCTGTAATGATGGACCCTAAATATTCCTTAACTGTAATTACATTTATTACTTTGGCAAATATTTTTGTGTGTGTGTGAAAAATAAGCTCTTAGCTCAAAAATAGACATAAGTGCTACATAATCATGTAACTGCACACAGAAAATTGGTGTATTAGAAAGAAGGCTTTCCTAGAACTTTTCCCTCTGATGTACAGTATACTTTGCAGGAGCAGTGTTGCATTCTGTAGCAGTATAGAACCTTGAGTACTGAGAAGCATCTGATCTGATATTTTGATACTGTTATGTGCTGGTTTATTATGAAGTAAGATTGAGACAAATCTTAAGATGCTGGTCTTCTCTGTGTTGGATAAATATTTCTTTAGAAAGAGATACCTGGTAGGGAGATGGTGGTAGATATTTCCAGATGCAGGGATAAATCAACGGCTGTAAAGATGGAGCAACAGGTAGTTTCCCCTTTGGAATGTGTAGGACATCTGGGGTGAAGCAAAGATGAACCAGGAAGGCAGAGGATAGGGAGTCAGGCAGAGTCTTGAACCTCTTGGCAGCCTATGTGTTTTGAGTGGGTGTACCCAGCAGGGAATCCTTACTGATCTGCTACATCAGATTTGTAGGGGTAATGGTATTTCTGGTGACAATCCAACCTGAAGAGCTGCTAACTTTGTTGACTGATTGTTTGTCCCAACTGTTCTGTTGTGCGCCCCACCTCTTCTGCTCCTGAGGATGGGATTAGAAGAATGTTCCTTTCTGAATCCTGGACCAAAAGATCCTTTTCGCCATCAAACTACTTGGGAAATGAAAGGTAGCATCTAGCATTCAGTCCCAGACTGGTTGTTTTCTTTAAACTGGGTGGACAAACATGAACAAAGTCTCCTTGACAGGCAGTATAGTGGTCAAAGCAGTATAGTGTGGCCATCTAGATATTGCTACAGTGCATCTCTTACAATTTTTCACCATTAGCTAAGCTCTCTAAAAGTTTTCAATAGCTTCTGTTATTTCCCTTTGTAAAATTTGTTGTTGTCTGCCTGCCATGTATTTATAAACAGAAATGGTAGTGTGATGTGTGTAGTGTGTGGTATTTGGGTGTGTGTGCATGAACTCAACACTTGTTTGTGTTGGGGGTCTGTAAATGTTACTAGCAGCTCTGGTTTTCCGTATCCATGGGATCAATATCCTTGACTGACACAGTACATTATTCTTTCTTCTGATCTGTGCACACAGCACCAGGAATCTTCTGACTGGTAGATCTTGAAGCAGCATGGCACATAGGGAAATGCAAATCTTTCTAACAACAAGTCCTATGCAATTGTTGCATGCTAACACTGCTTCTGATTGACTCTAGAAAATCCCATATGATCTGGACAGTAAGTTCTACAGGGGGAAATAAGTTTGTAGAGTGTCTGCTGAACAACCAAAATGGAAAATAGAGTGCATGGAAGCTGATTGCTCCTTACAGCTGGAAAAGGAAATGGCACACAGGTTGAAACCCAGAATAGGAGCAATCCTGCTATAAAATGAGTCTACATGACAAAAGTTTGTTACTTTTAGACCTATTTATTCTGCAGGACCAAAGCATGTAGAGGCCAGGAGGCTAGCCTGAACTTAATTGCTTGAAGGCAGCAGGCTGGAGAGCAGTACTGGATTGTGACCTCTTATTGCCTTTTTCTTTCTTTAGACACCTAGCTATACCTAGAGTTGACAGTTTTAAAAACTGTTAGAACAGGCCAATAAACAACAGCCTTGACATCTTCAGTTCCTGGGCCCCCTTCCTCAGCTGTGATTAAACAAAAACAAAAAAAAACAGGTCAGATGGTTATTAGGCCAGATTTCTTTTGAATGGAGTGTGTAACTGAGGGGTCTTTGGTATAAGCCTTTAAGTTGCCTGTCAACTTATGGTGACCCCATGAATTTCATTGGGTTTTCTTAGGCAGGGGATACTCAGAGGTGGTTTTGCCAGTTCCTTCCTCTTAAATATAGCCTAGAACACCTGCTTTTCATTGGTGGTCTCCTATCCAAGTACTAACCAGGGCTGACTCTGCTTAGCTTCCAAGATCAGACAGGATCTGGTGCCTATAGGAATGGACAATTGCAATGGATGATGGATCCCTAATGAACAGCCAAAAATGCAAAAATACATGCATATATACACACCCTGGGTTTGAAAAACAACTTTTTAGAAAAATGTTAAACAATGCAAGGAACCCCAAACAGCCAATGAGTAGGGACTGGCAGTCGATGCCATAGGGAAAAAGGGAAGATACACCTGCAAGTGCTCAGCAGTAGGTGGGAGTGCTGCTGCTGGTCTTGCCCCCTCCAGCCAGGAAGGACCTCAGCAGCAGCAGGGCCATAGCGGGCAGGGGTGGGGCGGTGGTGGGCAGAGGCAGGTGGGGCGAGGCTGTGGCAGGCAGGGACAGGGCAGGGCAGGGGGACAGTGGTGAGTGCTGCTGCCACACCCCCAGACAAGAAGGACTGAGGGGGGGCAGCAGTGGGCCAGGCCCAGGTGGGGGGGTGCACTTTTTTGCACCCCCTGGCATTGGCACCTGGGGCTTACGCTCCAGTTGCTCCACTAGGTATGCCTCTGGAGGCAACACCACATCAGAGTGCAATAAAAATGGCAAAAAGTATTAAGAAGAACATATAAGCTAGGACAGGCTCCAGCAGTTTGCTTTTGCCTGAGCCTACTGGGAAGAGGAAGGACATGTCCCCTTGTCTTCCCACCCCGGCTGTGCTAAGTCTAAACTACTTTTGCACTCTGAACTATGTTTGAAGCAACTGAAGTAAGCTAAGGACAAAGGGGGGGTGGGAGGAGGAGAGAGGACTAGAGGCATTTTAAAAGCAGCTGAAAAAGTGGGACAATAGAAGGTATCAGGACTGTCTCTGCCAAAACAGGATGGTGGAGGGTGTGTAGAAGGATATTGCAATGCAACAGGTACAGGAGTCAGGCAGTTTTAAAGACAACATCCTTGACAGATCTAGGAGACTGGAACAAGCCAAAGGAGAGGAGGGCAATTTGCTAGTTATGCAAATACCCAACTGAAGGACTTGCACACTATCATTGTGAATATTCAGGGCCTAAAGAACAAGCAACAAAATTCTTCACAAAGGTTGTGTCAGGATTTGCCTAATTCTGCAACTGGTTATAAGCAAATGTGCACACATTCTCTACAGTTTATCAGGCATCTACTGATCACAGGGAGGTTATGTAAGAGCTAGAAAGCCATTGCTTTTAACTTTTGCTATTTTGTTCCTCTCCAGTAATAACTGTGTCAGGAACAGAATCCACACACAAATAGTACGATGCATGAAGTACTATATATTTGGAGTGAAGTACATGTAATGACTTTAGTGAGAAGACTAAAGGTAAAGTGAAAGTACATGGGTTTCAGATTCCCACCCCGTTCCCTCCTCTCTGCAGAGAGACCTTGAGAGCCAAGCTGTGGTTATCAGCACATTCCTAGCAGTGTTAGGCATTGTTTATATAACGGTCTCTAGCTTCTACTGCTACAAGCCTCCTAATATATTCTCTTGACTACATATCTCATTACTCTATATGAAGGGCATCCCAACATCCTGCCCCTCCCAAAAAGCAAAAAAAATCAGTGAGTGTTAGCAAGGCTAAGTTTATAAGGCTTAGAAGGTTTAGAAGGGTGGGCTTTGTTTAAAGTGGCAACAAGTTCAGAAGCAAACACATTAGCGGAATACACCCATTCAGCAAGTTGAGGGAGAAGATTTTTCCAAAGGATCAGGTACTGAAGTTTTCCTTTGTGGATCCTGGAGTCGAGGATTTGAGATACTTCTGCAAGTCCAGAATCAGTTAGCGAAGAATCCAGTGAAAGGGCAGGCTTCAGCAACCTGCAGTGAATAACAGGATGAATGAGTTTATATTTAGCAGGCAAAGAGAGTTTGAAAGTGACTTCATTTATGGCTTGCTTAATTGGGAAAGGATTAATGAATTTTGGGGCAAGTTTTTTGGAGGGTCCTTCAAAACTTAAGTTTTTTGTGGTTATAGGAAAACAAGGTCCCCAGGTGGTGGTGGGGTTTTTTCTTGCCTTTTCCTGTCCACAAGCTGTTTGTGGGAATCTTTTGAAGTTTGTATAGCAGAATGGACAGATTTCCAGGTGTCGGAAATGTTTGGAATCCAAGCGTTGCCAGAGGGGGGATTATCTTCTGTGGATGAGATCAGAAGGAATTGTTTGAGATCAGTCCCACTGACAATTTCAAAAGAAGACTTTCCGGTGGAGGCATGAACCGCTGAATTGTAGGCGAACTCAGTGAACGGGACAGGGCAACTCAATTGGGTTGACTGGAGTTTATAAAACACCGAAGGTATTGTTCAAGGGTTTGATTGACACATTCGGTCTGTCCATCAGTCTGTGGATGATGGCTACTGCTGAGTTTCTGTTTGATTTCAACGGTGTTGGGCCCGAGGCCCTCTGGGAAGGCCCTGTGTTACACACTAACACATTTTAGTTCAGCTTGCCTTCACCCCAAAGAGCATATTGGTGGTTAGCTCATGCTGTTGCATTGCTAGGTCAGGCTGCCCTGCATGTTGCGGATCTGTGAGAATAGTCAAGGAATGTTAACGAGGGGTACTTCACTCCCCACGCCATCCAGTACGGGGAGGAGAGAGTGAAGCCTGATTAGGGACCATCCGCTGCCGTCTCAGGCAGGTACTGTAACTGGCAGACAAGGGGGGATAGCCCCCCGTCTCGGCACGGCGAGTTGATGGATGGGCAGCCTGTTCTGCTACTCGCCTATGAAAAGCCTATATAATCTGTTGAAACAAAGAGAACCCCGCTCCGTCGCCTGCTTTGCCTTTCCGACGGAATCATAGTGTATGTATGCTTGTGTGCCTTTCATTTCTTTGCTTAATAAACTGCATCCTCAAAGACCAGAACCGGCTTGGTACTCTCGTACTTCGAACCTTGCATGGCCACCCAATCCAGGGAGGGTCGTGTGTCCTACAGACGGATTTCAGAAAGGAGGTCCAGAACTTGGAGATAAGAATTGGTTCTCTATCTGAGATAATGCATGAGGGCATTCGATGTAGTCTCCAGATGTCGGCAAGCTTTTCTGCGGTGGGGACTTTTTTGAGAGCGATGAAGTGAAATTGTTTGGAGAACTGATCTGTAACAACCCAGATGACATGGTAACCTCAGCTGTTGGGCAGTCCGATGATGAAATCCCAAGAGATGTTATCCCAAGGTTTTGAAGGGGTTGGGAGCGGTTTCAAAAGTCCATGAGGTTTCAAGATATTGCTTTTGCTGGTGTTGCATGTAGTGCAGTTTTTAATGTAGTCTTGAACATATTGGTTAGACCTGGCCAGTGGAACTGTCATCTAACTGCATGCAGGGTCTTGAAGAATCTGAAGTGACCTGCAGATTTAGTGTCATGATGCCTTCTGAGGACCTCTGGTCTGCATTCAGGTGGGATGTACAATTTGCTTCCAATAAAAGTAATGCCATTATTCCAATCTACTGTGTCAGGGTGGCTCTTCAGCCATTCATCTTTGTTGTAGGCAGCTTTAATGGCATTGAGGAATTCAGAGTCAAAAGTAGCTGAGATGGAGGAGTGGAGGCGTTCTTGCACATGTGTGGTGACTCCAAGTCCCAAATTGTCAGGAGAGAAGAGTGTTCTTTTGGAGAAGGGGATGACATACAGTCCTCGTTGCACGGGAGTCTGGAGAGAAGGTCCACAAGAGTGTTGGATTTTCCAGGCTTGAAGACAATTTTGAAGTTAGTGCTGAAATAATTCTGCCCAAAGTGCTTGTTTGGAGGTCAATTTTCTGGCTGTTTTCAATGTTTCCAGGTTGCAGTGGTCACACCATACTTCAAATGGCAATCTGGCTCCTTCCAAAAAGTGTCGCCAGGTGGTGAGTGCAAAGTGAATAGCCATTGCTTCTTTCTCCCATATTAGCTGGTCTTGCTGGGTCTGGGAGAACTTCCTTGAGATGAAAGCGCATGGTTAGAGGTGACCATTGTTGTCATGTGGAAGTAGCACTGCGCCATCACAAAGTCTGAGGCATTCGTCTATATTATGAACTTTCTTTTCTGGGTCTCGGAAAAGAAGAAGTGGTTCGGTGGTGAACACATGTTTGAGTTCATCAAATGCAGTTTGGCATTTTTCAGTCCATACTAGCCTTTTCAGGGCTGTGGCATCCAGCTTTTTTCTGCTAGTTGGTGTTTTCAACAGGTCCGTTAGAGGTAATGTGATCATGGCAAAGCCATCAATGAAATAGCGGGAAAAGTTAGCAAATCCTAGAAATTGCTGTAGTTGTTTACGTGTTCTCTGGGGTGGCCAGTTCATTCTTGGATGGGTCCATATTCAGGGTATTGTTGCACATTTTGTATCCATGGTAATCAAAAGTTTGAGTGTGAAATTCACACTTAGACAATTTCACAAAAAGTTAATTGTCTATAAGTCTTTGTAATACTGTGCATACTAATTCCACATGTTGGGAGAGAGTTTTAGAGTAAATTAGAATGTCATCTAAATACACTATGACCCCATCATAAAGGAATTCCTGCAGAACAGAGTTCAGGAACATTTGAAATACAGCAGGCCCTGCTTGTAGTCCAAAAGGAAGAACAGTCCATTGGTAATTCCCCAATGGGGTGGAGAATGCAGTGAGCCATTCGCTTTCAGAGTCCATTCTAATCCAGTGAAACACTGAGGTCTAGTTTTGTGAAATATTTACCCTGGACCAATTGAGCTGTTATACCTGCTGTGAGTGGGATGGGGTAGGCATTAAGGAGTACTGCCTGATTGATAAGGTTATATAGTTCATGATGAGCCATGCATCCCTCCATCTCGCTTTTGTCAGAAAAACACTGGACTGGCAGTTGGTGATTAAGATGGTTTACTGAAACCGCATTGTAAGTTTTTATTCAGGAACTTCCTCAATGCCCCCAGCTCTTGTTTGGTCATGGGATATATCTTGGGTTTTGGAATCTTTGGTCCTTTTATAAGTCTATGCCCAAGTGCTTGGCCTGCGGCTTCAGGATCTCGCTTTTCCGGGGTACTGGCTTTGGAGTGGGAAGTTTTGTTTTCTCCTCTGTAGATTTCCCTTTCTTAGGCAATCAGTGGTAATATGCCCCCTTTTTCCGCAGTTGAAACAGGTTCCTTCACACATCTATTTCTTCCTTTCTTCACTGCTCAAAATGGTGAGTTTTCTGGATCCTGCGTCCGGTCTCTTGGGCTTGTTTCTGAACAGTGAAGTGGACACTTTCAAGCAAATTCTCTGCTTCGCCAACAAGCTTCATCCAGCCCAAGAGGTTGGCAGGATTTCTCTGAGAAAGGCACCTGTCCAGGATAATGTCGTTCAAGCCATCCTGAAATAACTGCTTCAGTATTTCATCTTTCCATTCTCGTACTTTAGCAGCTAGTCTTCTAAATTCGCAGGCATACTGTCAGGGCCTCGGGCGTTGCCGCGCCGGCAGGCGCTGCGGAGGCCAACGCCGCCGTTACCTCCGAGGAGGAGGAGGCGGGGCCGGGCCCGTCGGAGGTCACAGCCGACGACGGGGGCCGTGCAGTCGCCGCGGATGGCTCTGCCGCCGGGGAGGATCGCTGGGATGCTGCGGCAGACGCCGATCCCAGCAAGGGTCTCCCTGGCGCGGCGGAGGCCGCCACCGCTGACACAGATCGGCCCGGCGCTGCGGGGGCCGCTGGCCCGGCTCCCGGGCCGCGGGGCGTGGCGGACGAGGACCCGCGGGAGGAGGCGGGCCCCGGGTCCGATCCCGGGGCACCGCCTACTCGTGAGGCTGCCTCGGAAGAGGCTGAGGCCGCTGTGCCGACGACGACATTCCAGCAGCGTCGGCGGCTGCAGGAGAAACACCTGGGGGCAGGCAGCTCCCAGCTGTAGCACAGCTGCAAGCCCGGCCACGTGCTCGGCGCGGATTGGCCACGGCCCAGCCCGCAGGCCTTTTTAGGCAGGCGCAGGGCTGGGGAAGGCACGGAGCAACAACTGTCGGCTTCCCGCGTGTCTGTCGCCCGTGCCTTGTTCCAGTCCAGCCCGTGTCTGTGTTCCGCTGCCCAGCTCTACCCAGACCCTACCCTGCGTTAAAGGTGCAGTAACCATTTTGCGTTTGGGGTGAGGCAACCCCTTGTTATTTCCGTTGTCGCCTGCTGTTGAGGCAACCCTCAGTTCAAGGCCCTTGCTGGCTGCAGCGCCCGGTGGGACAGTTTGGGACGCTGCTGGTGGCCGCCTCCGGCCCGGCCCCTGCTTGACCTCAGCCCGCGCTGACACATACTTTCTAACAGTTCCTTTTCCCTGGCACAGTTTTCTAAGTTGGTGTCTGGCCTGTTCTTGTATGAATGGATCTTCAAGCCTCTCCCTGAGCCAGTTCTTGAGCAGTTGGAGATCCACTATTTCTTCAGCTGTTGTGTTGATGAAAGAAAGCGACCCATTTTGAAGCCTCACCCTTCAGATGCTAGCTTAGGTATCTCACTCTGGCAACGTCATCACTGAAGTTGTTCCCATAGTCAGCCATGTAGTTGGAGGCCCCACTCAGGAAGTAATTGAGGGTGGCTCCATCTCCATCATAAGTGGCTTTCATCTCTCAGATGGGTCTGGGTCCCAGCTGAGGTAAAGGCCCCACCTGGGGTGCTGCTGCTACAGCCACTTGTGCTGCTGCTGCGGGACTGTACTGTTGAGCTCGGCGTAGTTGAGGCACAAGATTCCTCCAGTCAGCTAGCTGAGCTCTCAATCTAGACATCTCTTCTTGTAATAATTCCACTTCTTCTTTTTTGGCTAGTAGTTGTTCCATCAGGTCAATTTTGCTGGTTGTAACATCCCAACATTTGGCATGGCAGCGTTGTCTGCAAGCCGTGTCGGGGTGCTCTCCCTATGCCCACATTTGGCCAGAGATAGGAGTAGCTGCAGGGATTGCAGGATGTACCTTTGCTCGCACATCTGCAGGCAAGGTAGGATTCGCTTTGGCTCCCTCAACTTGTTCCACTCCTTGAGCTTCTGCTGCTCCAGCACCAGCAGCTCTCTCCTGCTGGGTTTCTTCTTCACGTTCTTGTAGAATGGTTTAAAGTTGATTTGTGAGTCTTCTCACTCTGTTAGGAACAGAATCCGCACACAAATAGTATGATGCATGAGATACTATTTATTTGAAGTACATGTAATGACTTTAGTCCATTACATGGAGCCCTGGTGGCGCAGTGGTTAAATGCCAGTACTGCAACCACAAGGTTGTGAGTTTGATCCTGCCAGGCTCTAAGGTTGATTCAGCCTTCCATCCTTTCGCAGGTCGGTAAAATGAGTACCCAGCTTGTTGGGGGCAATTAGCTAAAATACATTGTAAACCGCTTAGATAACACTAGTTGATAGGCGGTATAGAAATAAATGCTATTAGTGAGAAGACTAAAGATAAAGTGAAAGTACATGGGTTTAAGATTCCCCACGTTTCCTTCCCTCTGCAGAGAGACCTTGAGAGCCAAGCCGCAGTTATCAGCACATTCCTAGCACATTCCTAGCAGTGTTGGGCATTGTTTATATAACGGTCTCTAGCTTCTACTGCTATAAGCCTCCTAATATATTCTCTTGACTACATATCTCATTACTCTACATGGAGGCATCCCGACAAACTGAGCTGCTCACATAGTGTGGTCTCATTATGATGGTATATATGCCCTCTAGATCTCAACATCCTGTATTGTCTCTGAGGTACACATCTATACAGGAGTCCCATCTACTCATGGTATGTCACATTTTGCTCACTGAGTATATGAATGCAGACTTTACGACTATTCTGCCTAATGCTTCCTGACTCCAGTAAAGATGATGCCAACACAGATTAAGTTATAGAGCTGGCAGAGATAGAATCAAAAATGATTTTGCAATACTAGTCTTTTGACAGCTACATCAGAGATGGCTAACCAGTGGTAGGTAAAATCAGAACAGTAGGCTCACCCAAAGTCTCATGGAGCAGGGTGTTGTGATATTGTGGCAGGGCTGGGCAAAGGCATTTTGCTGCCTGAGGCAAAGAATAAAATGGCATCCAGCTCCATTCTGTGTACAGATGCTAATTTGACTTGAAGTTGAATCTGACTTCAACACTAACAATCAGATTTCAGGGCAGCAGGCTGGTTCAGGGTGTGCAGGGCAGGCTGTGTGGCACTCTGCATACTGGTAAAGCTAGCCTTGTGTTGTGGGGCTTTGTGATGTCACAAAGCTACAACTTTTACAAGTAGGGTTGCCATGTCTCTGGGTCCAGCCTTGATTGTTCAATTTCTATGCATCACCTCCAGGTGGGAGACAAGGGTACCAAGTCTCCAGTTTTGGTGAGTTTAGTTCCAGGCAAGACAAAATTACAGCAATTCTCCAGCTCACTTACTAGAGACGCAGCTTGATACAAATTGTTACAGCTTGCAAGGACTTTTTTTTTGGGAGGGCAGGTGTCTATGTATTTACTTAGGCTCTTTCACTCCTCCGCCCCCACTTGTTGTGGCACCAAGGCTCACCCTCTGCTCTGCTGTATATCCATCTTCTGGTTGGAAGTATGTGGACTAGATTAAATCTTCTTCATCCCCTCTTCCAGGGCCTAAATACTCTTAAGGCACCAGATCCTGTCTGACCTTGGAAGCTAAGCAAAGTCAGCCCTGGTTAGTACTTGGATGGAATACTGCCAGTGAATACTGTACCAGGCACTTTAGGCTAGATTTCAGAGGAAGGAGCTGGTAAAAAAACAAAAAACAAAACCCAAAACAACCCTCTGAGGTCTCCTTGCCTAAGAAAATCCTATGAAATTTGTGAGGTCACTGTAAGTTGGCAGGCAACTTGAAGGCATGTACATATTCCTTCTTCCTAAATCAGTGAGAATGAATAATCCCCTCACTTTACTTTGATCTTGAAACCACTCCTTTAGATAAGATTTTTGTCTTAATTTCCAAACAAGGAAAATATGTTCTCTGTGTGCATGCACACATGAGCACGTATGTTTGAATCACAAGCTATGAGCAACTGTTCTTGGTACTTAATGCTCAACCAAGGACCGTTCTTAGATCTCTGTTTTTTACCTGGAAACGTCATGGCCTGAGACAATTCTGAACTGGTAATCCTATTCAGATTAGGGCCATTTCTGCGCGACGTTGCTGTCCCGCAACAGCAGTGGGTTGTTTCTGGTCCAGAAGTTGTACTACTGCACAACGTCATCGCTATCCAGCTGCTATCCTGTTCCCAAGCATTGCAAAACTGCCTTATACTATTGCCAGAAAAAAATCTGTTAAGAGCCTCCTTTAGTGCTTTAATCCCATTAGCCAGCTCTGTGTAGTACCATAGCAGAACTTGATAGCACTTTCCGTTGTCACGGATCCAAAAGTGGGCAGGATGTGGATGTGCCCATCTTATTCTTTCCTCAGCTACTCCCATAGCGTGGTAACTTTGAAATCTATCACCTATTATTTTTAATACATTTTTAAGCATTATAGTGCAAAAATGCAATAGTGTATTGGTGTGTCATGCCATTACAACATTGCTGCACTAGTATGAATTAAAAAAACAACAACTGACCAATGGGGCAGGGTGAAGGTGGGGAAAGAGAGTGCCCAAGGAAGCTATAGTGTGGAAGGAACACCAGTGGCAATACCGCTACTCATCTGCTTAAGGCGGAATGGCACGGAAGAGAGTGTTCCTAACTTGCTACCATCATACAAATGGTAATGCTGGGATTGTAACAGAAGAATACACTAATAGGGTATGGTATGGAAAGGGCCTAAGAGAGAAAGACATACCAAGGAAATGGAAACAAGAAGGAAAACACAGAGGGTTTCATTTAGGCTGAATTGGGAAAGGTACTTGGGCAATATTTCCTGTTTCAGAATGATACATGAATTCAGTAAATTAAAATTTTAACATAATACTGCCTGGAATCTTCAGGACCCACAGTTCAGTCTGAGAATAGCTGATGACCCTCAAGTTTAAATGTGTCACTCCAAAGTCCTGAGAGTTGATCACAAAACCTGAGCCTGAGACCCAGGGGTCTTTCACACTAGATAATTATATCACTGTATTCCACTTCAATTTTCATAACAATATCCTATGGATTCCTGATGTGTGTGGTTTTGTGAGCAACAGAGCTCTCTGCCAGAGAATTCCAAATATCTGTCCCTAAATGGCAGATCTCAGGATTTTCTCAGGAGGGAAATGGCAGTTAAAGGGGAATTATACAGGTGTGTAGTGTGAAAGGGCCACTGGAATTTCTAAGTAAAAGTGTTGGTACTGCAGACTGCTGCCTTAGAAAGCTGTGTCATTGTTGCTACCTTCCTCATCAAGACACAGATGCTGACATTGTATTTCTTGCTATATGCATGGGTTGTTAGTTAAACTTACTTTTTTCAGTACTTAGAGGAGTCACTGCTACAACTTTGGGAGAGAGGAAATTAAAGGTTCCTTCCTCCCAACTCTGAAATAACATTTCTCAGCTTAAAAAGGGTGAACATCTGAGAAGTGTTTCTGCACATGGAGGGGATCAGAGCACACTCCTTAGTCATCATGCAGCAGATTTTTCCTCTCATTAGCACTGTTGCTAGACAGATCAATATTTTGAACAAATTCGTTCTGAATTAAACTCTTTAGGAAGTGAAACAAATCACTGCCTTCAGGCCTGCAATTGCTTCATTAGTGCTTTGACATTTTCACAGAATATGAGCGATGCTGCATCAGAAAAAGCTGTCTGGCAGCTGCAGGAAGGCAAACATTTTGAACAAATGTCACTCCTATATGGGTTACTCCACTGAAATGGTGGTGGTGGTGATGATGATACTATTATTACATTATATCCACAGTCTATTAAGGTGTTCAGTATACTTTGTTCAACAGATGATCCTACATATGTTCATAGAGAGGTCCCACTGTATTCAGTGTAACTTATTTCCTAATAGTTAGAATCATAGAAATGTAGAGTTGGAAGAGACCACACGGGCCATTGAGTCCAACCCCCTGCCATGCAGGAACACCCTCAAAGCACTCCCAACAGATGGCCATCCAGCCTCTGCTTAAAAATCTCCAAAGAAGGAGATTCCACCACACTCCGAGGCAGCATATTCCACTGCCGGACAGCCCTGACTGTCAGGAAGTTCTTCCTGAGGTTCAAGTGGAATCTCCTTTCCTGCAGCTTGAATCCATTGCTCCTTGTCCTGGTCTCTGGAGCAGCAGAAAACAAGCCCTCTCCCTCCTCTATATGGCATCCCTTCAGATATTTAAACATGGCTATCATGTCCCCTCTTAACCTTCTCTTCTGCAGACTAAACATACCCAGTTCTCTAAGTCTATCCTCATAGGGCTTGGCTTCCAGGCCCCTCACCATTTTGGTCGCCCTCCTCTGGACTTGCTCCAGCTTGACCATGTCCTTCTTGAATTGGGGTGCCCAGAACTGGACACAGTATTCAAGATGAGGTCTAACCAAAGCAGAGTAGAGTGGTACCAGTACCTTCCTCAATCTAGACATCATACTCCTATTGCATTGGCTTTCTTGGCTGCTGCATCACACTGCTGACTCATGTTCAGCTTGTGATCTATGAAGACTCCTAGATCCCTTTCGCGCGTACTGCTATCCAGCCACGTGTCCCCCATCCTATATTTCTGTATTCCATTTTTTCTACCTAAGTGTAGGACCTTACACTTCTCTCTGTTGAATTTCATTTTGTTAGCCGTGGCCCAGCTCTCCAATCTATCCAGGTCATTTTGAATGTTGATCCTGTTCTCTGGCGTATTAGCAACACCTCCCAATTTGGTGTCATCTGCAAATTTGATGAGCATGCCCTCTATTCCTTCATCCAACTCATTGATGAAGATATTGAACAGCACTAGGCCTAAGACAGAACCGTGTGGCACCCCAACTAGTCACTTCTCTCCAGGATGAAAAGCAGCCATTGGTGAGCACACTTTGGGTTTGGTCGGTCAACCAATTATAAATCCAACTAACAGTAGCCCTGTCCAGCCCGCATTTTACTAGCTTCTTTGCAAGGATGTCATGGGGAACTTTGTCAAAGGCCTTACTGAAATCGAGATATACTACATCCACAGCATTCCCTTCATCTATCAAACTAGTAACTCTAGTAACTATATCATAAAAAGAGATAAGATTAGTCCGGCATGACTTATTTTTGAGAAATCCATGTAGACTTCCCGTGATTACCGCATTGCTTTCTAAGTGATTAGAAACTGACTGCTTAATGATCTGCTCCAGGATCTTTCCAGGTACTGATGTCAGGCTGACTGGGCGATAATTATTTGGGTCCTCTTTTTTTCCCTTCTTGAAGATGGGGACAACATTTGCCCTCTTCCAGTGTCCTCCAAGATTTCTCAAAGATTATTGCAAGCGGTTCCAAAATGACCTCTGCCAGTTCTTTTAATATCCTAGGATGCAATTCATCTGGCCCTGGAGACTTGAATTCATCCAGTGTGGCCAAGTATTCCTGTACCACCTCTCTACCTACTATGTGCCTCATTTCTCCTGCTTCCTCACCTGCTCCCTAACCGCCAGGTTGAGTGCTTGTATCCTTCTGGGAAAAAACTGAGGCAAAGAAGGTGTTAAGTAGTTCTGCCTTTTCTCTTCCCCCTGTTAGTAATTCGCCATGTTCTCTGCACAGCAACCCTATCGTCTCCTTCTTTTTCCTTTTGCAGCAGACGTATTTAAAAAAACCCTTTTTATTGTTTTTAATGTCTCTGGCCAGCCTAAGTTTGCTCTGTGCTTTAGCCTTTCTGACCTCCTCCCTACATCTCCTGGCTACCTGCTTAAATTCTTCTTTGGTGATTTCCCCTTTCTTCCATTTTCTGTACATGTTTTTCTTAACATTGAGCTCAGCTGAGAGTTCTTTACTCAACCATTCTGGTTTCTTCAGATGCCTTCCATTTTTCCTTATTGGCACAGTTTTAGACTGTGCCTTCAGTATCTCCCTTTTAAGGAACTCCCATGCCTCCTGAACTCCTTTGCCTTTCACTATTCTTGACCACGGAATTTCAGCCAGCAGCTCCTTAAGTTTACAGATGTCTGCTTTTTTAAAATCCAAGATGAGTGTCTGGCTACCCTTCTCTTCTCCTTCCCACTGAATGCCAAATTCCAATAGGGCATGGTCACTCCCCCCTAAAGATCCAACCACTTCTACCTCATTAACAAGGTCATCCCTGTTGGTCAGCATCAGATCTAGAATATTTGATCCCCTTGTAGCCTCTTCCACGTTCTGGACCATGAAATTGTCTGCAAGACTAGCAAGAAACTTGCTGGACCTTGCTGTCTTGGTAGAGTTTGACTGCCAACATATATCCGGGTAATTGAAATCTCCTATTATTACTGTATGTCTCCTTTTTGAATGTGCAGTCATTTGGTTCAGGAAGGCATCATCAAAGTCCTCAGTCTGGTTTGGAGGTCTGTAGTAAACCCTCGCCAGAATATCCCTATTGTTTCTTGCTCCCTTAATTCTTACCCAGATGCTCTCGACCTGGCTTTCTGGGTTTAAGTCACGGATCTCTTCACAGGTGAAAACATCCTTGACATACAAGGCTACTCCTCCTCCTTTCTTGTTAGGTCTATTTTTACAAAATAGGCTATACCCCTCTATTCCTACATTCCAATCATGAGACTCATCCCACCAGGTCTCAGTGATGCCTATCAAATCGTACTTATTTTGTTGTACTAGGAGTTCAAGTTCATCTTGCTTGTTTCCCATACTCCGTGCATTAGTGTAGAGACACTTAAGTCCCCGGGCCCTTCTTGCAAGTCCTGTACTATAGTTCTTCTTCGTGGTCTCTGTGCCTCATACATTAGGAGCTTTCGCGCCTGCGCAGTAGCGTTCGGAAAATTCTAGAGCTCGTTAGCTTTGGTGGGAACCCCTCCCCCACGTCGGTACTGCGCATGCTCCTCCCGCCGACTAACGGTCTCTCCTCAGTTCTTTCTTGTCCGCCTCAGCGTTCAGAAGGTTCTGCTTGTTGGCTTGCTTGTTGGATTGTTATTTCGGTGTTTTCGACTTCGGATTTGGCTTTTGACTACCCTCACGGATTTCGGACTTGGCTTGGTAATTTCTTGATCGGTTTTGACCTTTTTTTCTGGCTTGACGACGATTTCGGATCTCGGACTGTGTTTGGCGTTCTTTCTTGCCTTGCCCTCCGTTTATGTCGGCTCTTTTCAAACGCTGCGCCTCCTGTGGAAGGAAGGTCACTCTCTCCGACCGACACTCTAAGTGCCTGATTTGTTTGGGCGAGGGGCACAACGTTCAGGCCTGCTCCATTTGCAGAGAGTTTACCCACCAGACTCTCCGCAACAGGTCGGCAAGGCTCAAGTCCCATTGTTGGGAGGAGTCTCTTCGTGCAAAGGGACCCGAAAAGATGGCCGAGAAATGCCCGTCGTCGTCTTCTTCTTCTTCGGCAGCAGCGGCGGCTGCTGTGCCCTCGACCTCGTTGACATCGGTACCGGGCTCGGTACCATAATGAAGTTGCCGAGGATACCAAAGGTCTCGGCAACTCGGGCACGTGAGGATCCTGTGGGCTCGCAGGCTTCAACCTCCTCCTCCAGGCCATTGACTGCGGCTCAGAAAAAACGCCCAGCCACTGAGGGCCTGGGGGAGAAAGAAAAAAAGAAGAAGAAGAAGGAGAAACAACGCTCTCCATCGAAGGTGGTGCGACCCCCGACTCCACCACCCACCCAGCCCGCCGAGGAACCCCTGCTGATGGAGCTCCCCGTGGAGGAGGAGCCTCCGGATGAGGATGTTATCCTCGAGGTGTCGGACGAGGAGCAGGCCGTGCTGGTCTCGCCTCCTCAACCGCCCAAGCTGATCGCGGAGATCACTCCGCCGAGTCGCCGTCCGCCCTCGGCAGAATGCCGAGAGGAGGCCGTGGTCAGACAGCGCCCGGCCTCTCAACGCGACGAGTCCCGCTCGCCGGAGCAGCGGGCCAGGCCTCCATCCCCGCGATCTGGGAGATGCGCCTGGAGAGGCATCGCTCGGGAGAGAGAGCGTATTCTCCGGCCTACCTTGGACGGTACGCCCAGGAGCAGGTGTGGCACGAACCGGCCGGCTCGTACTACTCGTACTCACCGTCCTACAGGGACCGGTACCACCCAGACCCTTGGTACTGGTCGCCTCGTTGCCGGTCTCGCTCGCCACCGCGGGAGGCTCACTACCCCCGCTATGAGAGGTCACCTCTGCGTCGCTCGCCGAGCTGCTGTCAGTCCCCAGAGCCCTCACCTCGCTACAGGGCTGTTTCTCCACCGCTGTGGACGATGGCTACAGCGACCCGACTGGCGCCACAGCCACAGCCCACCGTGGCCCAGCCGGCGGTAGTGGCGACTTCCACCACGCAGGCGGCACACCGCCCTAGGCCCGCGGTCGTGCCCCTGCAGGTGACTTCGATACCGGTCACAACCGTATCGGTACCGACGCAGGCTGCAGCTCCGACGGCTATCCTGGCACCTCTGGCCCCTGAGGCACCCGAGGAGAAGGAGGCAGAGAGGTCACCATCTCCATCAGGCGCCTCCTACGATTCGGACTCTGACTCTGTGGAGTCCACTCCTTCCTCTCATGAATCCCCACCGCTGGGGTTCGGAGAGCCAGCTCCAGAGTCTGCGCCGGAGGACGTCCGTCAGTTCTCGGCAATCCTCCTCCAGATGAACACAGCCCTTGGCCTTAAGGTGACCGACCCTGCTCCTCAAGCCCAGGACCCCATCTTCCAGTACTTGGAAGCCTGCCCACCGTCAACTGCACCGCTGCCGTTTCTGCCTACCTTGGTGGATGCGATGAAGCAGCCGTGGGCGAAGCCGGCGTCAGCACAGCCTATCCCCCACAGGCTGGAGCATTTGTACAGGACTCAGAAAGAAAACGCGGAGTTTCTCTTCACCACCCTGTACCAAACTCCATCGTGGTCGAAGTCGGCGCAGACAAAGGGAGGCAATCGGGCGCATACCACCCCTCTGGACCGTGAAGGACGGAAGCTCGATGCCTTCGGCCGAAGGTTCTACTCGGCATCGTCCTTGGTGGTCAGGACGGTGAACACGATGGCATGCCTCACGGCATACCATCGGAACCTCTTCAACCGACTCGGCCCGCTCCTTGCTGACTTACCGGAGGAGTCACGCGCCTCAGCCAATCAGATCTTCGGCGAGGCCGTTGCGGTGGCTACACAGCAGCTCGCCACCTCGAGGCACGCCGCGGAGGCTACCTCGAGGGTGATGGTCGGTGCCGTAGCCCTCCGACGTCACGTGTGGCTCCAGTCCTGTGGGCTCCAGGAGGACAGCCGTCGAAGGATTGAAGACCTTCCTTCGACGGCGAAGGGCTGTTTCATTCCTCCACTGATGAGGCCATGGATCACCTTGTCAAGGCCCGGCTGACTGTGAAGAAGATGGGCATAAACTAGCCAGCCCAGACTCGCCGCTCCTTCCAGCCGAGGCCTATGTGGAGAAGGTCCTCCTCTTCATCGGCGTACCAGCCGCGGTCTCCGCGGTCGACCAGGTCGAGGCCATCGACCTCTTCGGCTTCCAGGAGGCTTCCCCGACGACGCCCATCTTCGTCGTCCAAGAAGTCGTCCTCGGGAGCGAAGTCCCGGTTTTGACGGCCTTCGCAGGACTCCACCCGTGCCATCCTTCGCCCTCCCAGTAGAGCTGTTCCACCACCCGAGCCTGGCCAGACACCTCAACTGCTGGCGGGAGATCACTGCGGACTCCTGGGTACTTACCATCGTCCGCCTGGGTACGCCATCAGACTCCAGGCTATTCCGCCACGGGGTGTCTACTATTCCACCCCGGCCAGCTCGGCTCTACTGGAAGAGGTCCAGTCCCTCCTCGAGAAGGGAGCGATCGAGAGGCTCCCGCCTTTAGCCAAGACCACCGGCTTCTACTCAAGGTACTTCACGGTGCCGAAGGCGGACGGATCCCTGTGGCCCATCCTAGACCTCCGAGGGGTGAACGAATACATCCGCCCCAAGAGGTTCAAGATGGTCACGCTGCCGTCGATCCTCCCCTTCCTCCGCCGAGGGGACTGGTTTGCGTCCATAGACCTCAAAGACGCCTATTTCCACATCTCGATCCGCCCGCAGCATCGGCGATACCTTCGGTTCGCGATCGACGGCACCAGCTACCAGTACCAGGTGCTGCCGTTCGGACTTTCCACCGCACCGAGGGTGTTCACCAAGTGCATGGCTCCGGTCGTGTCCTTCCTGCGGACGAGAGGCGTCTCCGTCTACCCTTACCTGGACGATTGGCTTTTGGTGGCGTCCTGCAAACAGAAACTGTACAGGGACATTCATCAGACTTTGTCCCTGCTCACTCGGCTCGGACTCAGGGTGAACCCCAAGAAGTCCCATCTCGAGCCCACCCGGGTTCTCGACTTCATCGGGGTGACCCTCGACTCGGTATCGGCGAGGGCCTTCCTCCCGGACGAGAGGGCGCGGACGCTTTGTCGGGCGGCGTCCGCTGCCTTCGAGGCCTCGACACTGTCAGCAAGGAGGATCCAGCAGCTCCTCAGCTACATGGCCTCGACCACCGCCGTAACCTACCTCTCCCGGTTACGCGCACGGCCGCTCCAGCACTGGTTCGTCAGGGCCTTCGATCCACTCTGGGACGACCAGCGCCGCCGGTACCGTCTGCCCCGAGAGGTACGTCGATCGCTCCTCTGGTGGCTGTCGTACCGGAACTTGTTGTCGGGCATGCCGTTCCGCGAACCCAGGCCGTCGGTCACGATAACGACGGATGCCTCGCTCTTCGGCTGGGGAGCGCACACCGGGGATCTCCGGGTCTGAGGCCGGTGGATGGGCGAGTTGTTTCCCACATCAACTCTCTCGAACTGTTGGCGATCCACAAGGCCCTGAGAGCGTTCCGACACCTGGTCACGGGCCGCACGGTGCTGATCCTCACCGACAACACGACGGCGGTCTGCTATGTGAACAGGCAAGGCGGGACGCACTCCACCACGCTGCTGGGCATCGCGCTTGAACTTTGGAACTGGTGCGTCCCGCTCCGGATACACCCCGTGGCGGTTCACCTGGCGGGGCAGGAGAACACCACGGCGGATGCTCTCAGCAGGGACACCACCTCCCATCACGAGTGGTCCCTGTCCGACGAGGCCTTCCAGATGCTTCGGGACCGATGGGGCGAGCCGACCATCGACCTCTTCGTGACCAGCCAGAACACGAAGTGCCGCCTGTTCTGTTCGAGGGCCGGTCACGATCGCCGCTCCATCGGCGACGCCTTCCAGTTCCCGTGGGACGAAGGGCTGATCTACGCCTTCCCTCCGTTCCCGCTCCTGGGCCGCATGATCGCGAAGATCATCGCGGACCAGGCGGACGCGATCCTGGTGGCGCCCTACTGGCCGAGGCAGCACTGGTTCGGACCCCTGATCGAGGCCGCCCGGGGCAGGACTCTCAGGTTTCCTACAGTACCGGACCTGCTGTCTCACTCCGACGGACTGGTCTTGCACCCAGACCTGCCGCTGTTGGCCCTCCATGCTTGGAGGATATCGCCCTGACGATCCAGCCATCGGGAACATCTTGACCGCGGCCAGGAAGGAGTCCACGCGAAGGAACTACCACTATAAGTGGCAGCGCTTCGTGGCCTTCGCCGAGGAACGTCGAGAGCCGGTATCGCCTGTCACCCTGCGTACTGTGCTCCACTTCCTCCTCCATCTCCGGCAACAGGGCCTGGCCTTCCCGTCGCTCAAAGTCTACCTCGCCGCGATCGTGGCATACCAGCCGCCACGATCCCCGTCGGCCGCTCTTTTCAGGGACGGTACCGTCAAGCAGTTCCTAAAGGGCCTGCAGCACCTCTACCCGCCGTATCGCTGCCGCTACCGCCGTGGTCGCTGTCATTGGTGCTGTCCCAGCTGACGAAGCCGCCCTTCGAGCCCATGGCCACGACGGACGACAGGCTGCTCGCGATGAAGACCGCGTTCCTAGTGGCCGTCACCTCTGCCAGGCGGGCGGGAGAGTTGACGGCGCTACGGTGCGATGAACCATACTTAGTCTTCCATCGCGACAAGGTGGTCCTCCGGCCTGACATCTCCTTCCTGCCGAAGGTGGTGTCCAACTTCCACCTCAGCCAGGACATCATCCTGCCGGCCTTCTACCCGGACCCGATGACACCTCTGGAGCGTTCCCTCCACTCCCTAGATGTGCGTCGGGCGCTGGCCTTCTATAAGGACAGGACTGCAGCTTACAGACAAACACCCCACCTGTTTGTCTGTTATGGCAGACGCTGGAGAGGCCACAAAGTGTCCACCCAACGCTTCTCTAAGTGGGTGGTACAGACTGTGCTGCTGGCATATGAGCTTGCCAGGAAGCCTCCGCCAGACCTGCTTCGGGCCCACTCCACCAGGGCCGTGGCGACATCTGCTGCCCTCCTGCAAGGTGTCGACCTGTCGGAACTCTGCCGTGTGGCGACCTGGTCCCAGCCGTCGACCTTCGTGCGCCACTACAGGCTCGACTGCCGTTCCAGGAGGGATGCCCGGTTCGGACGTGCTGTGCTGTCTTCTGTGCTGTAGGGTCTGGGACCTGACCCACCATCCTCTGGTAAGCTACACAGTCTCCTAATGTATGAGGCACAGAGACCACGAAGAAGAAGAACAGGTTGCTTACCTGTAACTGTGGTTCTTCGAGTGGTCATCTGTGCCCTCCTACATCCCCACCCTGCCTTCCCCTCTCTTTCAGGTCCCATCTGCTTCGGCGGACCAGAACTGAGGAAAGACCGTTAGTCGGTGGGAGGAGCATGCGCAGTACCGACGTGGGGGAGGGGTTCCCGCCAAAGCTAACGAGCTCTAGAATTTTCCGAACGCTACCGCGCAGGCGCGAAAGCTCCTAATGTATGAGGGCACAGATGACCACTCGAAGAACCACAGTTACAGGTAAGCAACCTGTTCTTTCCACTCCTCCCACCATTGGACACTTGTACTACTTGGCCAATATCATTTGGGCCTTTTCCCCCCGCACTCGCCGAGTCCTTGCCCTGAATAATATTGTCTCCCTCCCCAGCGGAACTTAGTTTAAAGACCTTTTAATCCTCCTTGCGAGACTGTTTGCAAAAATATTCCTGCCAAGTTTCATGAGGTGCAGCCCATCCCTTGCCAGAAGTCCACGTTCATGGAAATTCAGGCCATGTTCCAAAAACCCAAACCGTTGCTGGTGACACCATGTGCAGAGCCAGTTGTTGACCTCTGCTATTGCCCTTTCCCTTCATGCGCCATATCCTTGAACAGGGAGGAGAGACGAAATTACCACCTGCGCACCAAGGTCCTTAAACTTTCTCCCCATAATCTCGTAGTCCTTTGTGATGTGGTAAAAGCTGCGCCTCGCAGTGTCATTGGTTCCGACATGAACCACAATGAGGGGCTTATAGTCAGTGGGCTTGACCAGCCTGGTTAGTCTCTCTGTTATGTGGTTGATCCTGGCCCCAGGAAGACAGCAGACCTCTCGATTGAGCTTGTCCGGTTTGCAAATTGCCATTTCGGCTCCTCTGAGCAAGGAGTCTCCAATAACCAGAACTTGCCTCCTCTGAGGCTTGTCCTGGGCTCCTCGACAAGCATGTTCTTCTAGGACTCTCTGGGCATTCTGTTCCCTCTTCCTGGTGCTCCTCATCATTTGTAAGGCCAAGAACTTTGAAGTAATTGTGTATGGTGAGAGTCTCTGTTATATTCCTGGTCCTTCTACTCCTCCATGTGACATTCCTCCAAGCCTCCATTTGCTGGCACAGTGTGCTGACTTCCTGATCTGGCAGCTCCTCCGCACATTCGGTCTTGAGGAAGGTCTTCTCCGCCCTATCCAAAAACTCCTCACCTTCCCTAATAAGACGAAGATTAGAAACTCGTGCCTCCAGCTGGCGTACCTTCTCCTCCAAGAAGGTCACCAGCTTGCACTTAGTGCAGGTGTACCCGAAAACATCATGTGGCAAGAAAAGGAACATTCCACATGTGCTACAGGTGACCGCAGCAGCTCCCTCACCTTCCATCCTGGATACTGCAGAGAGTAGTACAGGGAGTAGTTCTAGAAAGAATAACCGGGCTTTCTTTCTCAAATTCAGCTATATAAGCTATGTCTGCTCTACTGATTGCCAAGGGTTGAACTTGAAGGATTCAAGTAGAGGACTTCCAACAGTGTGCGCCTCTGGCGTGCGCCATTAGGAGCTCCTAATAAGACTCCTCCCCCTCATTAGTCAGTTAGACTGTGTGCTCAGGGAGAGCACACGGCCAGGACAAGGAATCTTAACAAACACAAGCAAGCAAGCAAGCAAACAAACAAGCACAGTCCCACAAGCCTGTAAACACACCTGGTCAAGGATGTCTTCACAGACCCGGCTCCCCCTCTGCTCTTTCCTTTGGGAATGAGCTAGAGGCCCGTTGGGAGCTCCTAATAAGACTCCTCCCCCCTAGCTGACTCCTCCCTCTTGTTTGTCAGTTAGATCGTGTGCTCAGGGATTTATTTATATTTAGGATTGACTCTCTTTTAGCAGCTAGTGCAAAACAAAGATAATAGCGGAATTCTATAATGTCTACTCAGATATAAGCCATATTATATAAAGATAGATAGATTATTCTCAGGAAGGTGTGAATAAGATTGTGGTACAGGAGACTGAGTTGTGAACTAGTTCCCATTTCACTTATGTTGTTTGCTCAGCTAAGTGATGCAGTTAAGGTCTTGAAGGGAAATCATAATACTGACATTACATGCTTGTTTAAAAGATTACAGAGATAATGTAAATGAAGCCTTTGAACACTCTGTGTGTATTTTTAACATTTCTATCTCATTTTTACATTTGAAAGATGCCCAAAGTAGTTTGCAACCAATATGAAAAATAAGCAACTTGTAATAATTAATAATAATCAATCACTAATCAGTAAACACAGTGTAAATCTGGATGATGACAATGATAATGATTAATTTATTTGTATTTCGCCTTCCTCCCAGAATTGGGACTCAAGGCAGCTTACAGCTTAAAAGAGTAACGTAGCTAAAAACATACAAAAAGTGAACATTAACATGGAATTAAACTGGTCACAATATTAAAACACTTGAAATTTCTAGTTAAAAGAATAAAATGCCATTTTAAAAATTAAAAAGTTACTAACAGTTTAATATTTTTACTTTTAAAACAATGCAGCACCCCCTAGCCCATTGTTTTAGAACTTTCTGTATTAAAAGCCTGTAAGAATAAAAGCCTCCTTGAGAAGAAAGTTCCAGAGTCTAGGGGCAGTCACCAAAATATTTTCTTTGCTTGTGGAACTGGTAGAACTGAGAGAAGGGCTCTTCTGATTATCTCAGGGCTCGTGCAGGCACGTACAGGGAGATATGGTTTGTCAGATAGTGTGGACCTAAGAGATATAGAGCTTTATAGGTCATAGCCAGCACTTTGAATTGTGCCCAGGAGCAAACTGGGAGCCATTGGAGCTGGTTTAACAGTATGGTTCCTGTAACCCACCCATTAGTGCTCTGACTGCAGCTCTTTGAACTAGTTGAGGTTTCTGAACACTCTTCAAAGGCAGCCCCAAGGAGAGCATATTACAGTAGTCCAAATGGAATGTAACTATGGTACCTCTATGGCCAGATCTGGCATCTCAAGGAATGGATGCAATTAGTACATAAGCTTTAAATGTGCAAAAGCACTCTTAGCCATCCCAGAAACCTGGACCTTCAGGTTCAAAGCAGAGTCCAGGAGTACACTTAAACTGTAAACCTGTGTTTGCAGGGGAAGTATAACCCCATGTAGCACAGGCTGAATCCCTGTTCCTTGATCTGCTCTACCACTTGTTACCCCAAGTTGTAGGTGCCACAAGGGCCACCCCACAATGCCAAATACCTCCTTGCGAATGTGGGGAATGAATTAGCTCAAAGAGGAGGCTTGCAGGGTGTGTGTGTAACTTAATGAGACCTTTCTACCAATGTTTACAGGCTCACGCAGGAAAAGAACCAGCCAGAGATTCAAAAGTAAACTATAATTGTGTTTTATTGAGGGGAATTCACTCATACATGCACACAAGATACACATGGTCAAACATTCACACAAGAGCTAACTGAAAGATAAAGGGAGGAAAAATTAGGCTGAGGTTTTTGGGTTATAATTACCAATTCGGAAGAATAGTGAAGAGCTGAAATGTGGCTTGGCTTAGGTAGGACTTAAGGACAGTTCTCGTTCAGGAGCCAGATGGACAGAGTGACAGGTAGACCTTCTAGAGACTGCACTGGGCATCCTGGAATCATGGGTATATGTACCCAAAAATAGCCTGTGTCAGTGGAAGATATGTGCAGTTCCAGGTGTGGAACAATGGGAGTTACAGCGCAGGAAATGGACTATCAACCCACTAATGTTCGCCTTGTCTGGATGACAAAGACATAATGTATGTTGTAATAGCTGTCTGTTGGGGTGCTACGAGGTAAGAGGAAGGAGTCCAGGTGCACAGGTGATGGGTATCTGTTAATCAGTGTGCTGGTGGGCTTCTCAGAATTGTGTTTTCTGGGAAATTCCAGCTTCTAGTTTAAGCTTATTGTCCACAGGAACAGCGATCATTTGCCTGACAAATGACCCAGTGGTACCTGGAGGAGGTCTTAGATTGACCAGCCTTTCTTCCTCACATTCACAGTCAGAATTCTCCTTCTGTTGGTTTGACCTTCCGGTCACCTTCAGGTTTGAATTTGATATCAGTGCCAATTGAAGTGTGTTGCCAGTTAAATATGATGCCAATTAGATATGGTGCCCATCCAAAACACACCATTACTGGTAGCCAGACTCAGGTCCTAACACTCTGACCAGGAGCACTTCTGTCTTGTCTGCATTAAGTTTCAGTTTCTTTACCCTCATCCAGTCCATTACTGACAACAAGCACTAATTTAAAACCAAAACAGACTTCTTGGATTGGAATAGAAAAGAGTAGTAGAGTTGGGTGTCATCCACATTTTGATTGCACCACATCCCAAAACTCCAGACAACCTCTCCCATCAGTTTCATGTATATATTAAATAGCACGGGGAACAAAACAGAATCCAGAGGAAACCCACAGACCAATAGACAGGGGGTTGAACAGTAGTCCCCCCAGCACCACCTTCTGGGTTCACCCCTCCAGGAAGAAAAGGAGCAATTGTAAAACAGTGCCTCCAAGTCCCATCCTAGCAAGGTGCCTGTATCAAAAACTGCTGAGAAGTCCAACAGAACCAACAGAGACATACTCCCCATATCTAGTTCTCTGCACAGGTCATTTACCAAAGCAACCAAAGATGTCTTTATTCCATAACCACGCCTAAAACCAGATTGAAATGGATCTAGATAACTGTTTTATCTAAGAGCCCCTGGAGCTGAGAGGCCACCACATGATCCAATACCCTGCTCGGGAATGGTAGAATCATAGAATTGGAAGAGACCACAAGGGCCATTGAGTCCTACTGCCTGCCATGCAGGAATACATCATCAAAGCATTTGTGACAGATGGTCATCCAACTTCTGTTTAAAAATTTCCAAAGAAGGAGACTCCACCATACACTGAGGTGGAACATTCTACTGTCAAACTGTTCTTATCATCAGGAAATTCTTCCTAATGTTTAGATGAAATCTTTTTTCCTGAAGTTTGAAGACATGGCTCCATGTCCCAGTCTCTGGTATGTTAGACACTGTCTGATAATTGTCCATTATAGAGGGATTCAGGGACGACTTTTCCAACAAAGGCCTCACAACTGCCTCCTTTTGGCAGATTTGAATTCTGCCTTATTGTAAGGAGACATTAACTGTGTCCTTCACGCACTTGACCAGTCCCCCTCTGGCCTGTTTAATGAACCAGGAAGGACAAGAGTCTAGTACACATGTGGTGGCTCTCACCTCTCCAGGGAGCCTGTCCACAACCTGAGGCTGGACAAATTGAAAGCAGAAAATAATAGTAGACAAGCAGAACAAGCAGCTAAGTTCCTCCATGCTAAGATCCCATCCAACACAAAAAATAAGATTATGTCCCCAGCAGCATGAGTGGGACCAGATACTACTTGGGACAGACCCATGGTTGTCATGGTGGCCATGAAGTCCTGAACCACGCCCAACAGAGCAGTCTCAGCATGGATGTTGATGTCTCCGAGCACTACTAGACGAGGAGACCCCAACCCCAGACCCAAAACAATCCCAACCAACTCATGAAGGAAGACTATTGAACACCAGTTGGGCGGTATAGCAACAGAATCCCTATTCTGTCCCAACTACCCACCTTTAGGTATACACACTGAAAACCTGCAGACTGTGGGATTAAGGCACCTGGTCATGGGAATGGAATCACCACTGCAAATCTACCTCTCCACCCCTCAGGTCTGGCCTGGTGCTGCACAGAAAAACCTGACCAGCAGAAGTCAGAGATATTAACATCCATCCCCTGCCCCCTGCAGCCTCGTCCAGCCAGTTTTCTGTGATACAGGCCAAGTCAGCATGCTCATCCAGAATCAAATCCTGAATTTTCTCATTCGTCAACCCGGCATTTAACAGCTAAATATTATTATTTCAGTAGATTTGATTGCTCATTTTTAGAAATCAGTATTTTTTATTTGACCCTTTGCAGCACAACCCTATGGAAGAATCCTCAGAGAGAAAAAAATCTTACTGTGTCCAGTAAGAGATTTACTCTCAGGTAACTCCGCAGAGAATTACAACCTTAATTGTGTGAAGGGGAAAATATAAGATCTGTTCAGGTTACAGCATTTGGGCAACATTCCAAAGGTCCAGAAACAAAGCATTTCACATACCCTTAAGCCCAATCAAACAGCTGCTGTGCATGCAGTCACAAGTACTTGTTGCTACTTGCTTCTGCAATTTCTATTTCTAGCAAGTGGATAGCAAATAAACTACATTTTTTGCTCTCCAATCAGTATGACTCCTGGATTGATTGTCTTTCTGTATTGGCTTTCACTGAATGAAGTAACTTCAAGTTCAAACAATGATCAGGTACCTTGCATGTCTGTATCGTACAAGATGCAGTTTGCAGGAAGGAACTGCAATCTATGATTCTAATTTAAGTTCAGACACTGGTGTTACAATCTAGACTCCTTCTGTTCTTAGCAACCAGGATATTCTAGAGAACCAAGCCAATGCCACTGTCAGGTATGAAGTTCCTCAAGCACTGTAACTTAAATGGTTATCAGGCTACTACTGTTTCTTTTTTCTACAGCATTTGGATCACAGTTCCTGATATTTTCAGTTTTTATGAAGCTTAGGGTGCTGAAGAATGTGACAAAAGAAAATCTTCTGCTTGAAATGCCTTGCTGCCCATCAGTGATACTGCCCTTATCTCTGCACAGCTTTGTCTCAGTGATTAGTGCTGGGGGTAACTTGCTTTGTTGGAAGAAATGATTACTCTGAAAAACAGCAATGAAGATGGTTACCTACTCTGCAAGCAGCGGTCCTGTTCATCCATGAATTTGAGTTTCAAATAATGGATATATAGACAATTTTGTTCATATGCTTTATTAAAATAAAATAAACATGCTTCAAAAACACAGAACATTCACTTCTGAAAAACAAAGAATACGAAATTTAGTATTGCTTAAAAAGAAAATCTTGGTACCTTATGTTGCTTCCATTTTGGAAAGGATAAACTAAATACACAGATGATTAAAGTGGTTAGTTCTCTTCATACAAAATTCACTTTATCAGTGGATTTTAAGTAAAGATTTCCCTTTAGGATATAGTGGAGACTTTCTAGGATAGCACCGTCATTTCATGGATCTCTTTATACTTTCTTTGCCCTTCACAAAGTATTGTTTATATGGAAACATTTGGAACAATGCATTCCCAAAGTTATGTAACAAACAAGTACAAGTTTATTACGGCAAAAAGCCAGCAATTAATCAACAATGACTTTACATTTTAAGCACTGGAATACATTTTAGCACAGTTATGTAACTGTTCACTTATTATCTACCCCGTTAGAAAAGGAAGAGCTCACCAAGGCATGTCTGCATTAAACATTTAGACCTAACTCCATTTAGGAATTCCAACTAAAATAGGCCTATTGATTAAAAGACATTTATGTAGATGTTGACTAATTGTTCCTGTTGGTTTAATAGGTCTTGCTGTAGTTGGAACTAACAACTGGATTTAAGCCTTAGATTGCAGCAGAGGTGGCAATATGCAGCCCACCAGCTGGTGAACTGCAAGTCTCAGTAGCCCTAGTTAGGATAACTAATGATCAGTAGTGAAGGGAGTTGTCATGCAAGATCTGGACAATTCCCACCACTGGAATGGAGTAACACACATTCCTTCTTTCCAAGGAATCCTGTAGTACTGTGAAAGGCGAATGAGGGAATGCTCAACACTTCACCAGGAGGCTTTGGGCAGGGGGAGAGAAGACATACCCCCTGAAAGCAAGTTAGGTTGCAGCAAATATGAGCTCAATTTTCCTGACGGGCTGAAAAAGTGGTTCTCTCATTTTTTTTATTCCTGTCTCCATGGATCTTTTGGTGCTTTTAAACTCTGAGCAACATCTTGTACATGGTACTCAAAGGTAGCTCTCACTGAGTTCAGTGGGGCTTACTCCTGGGTATACACGTATAGGGTTGCAGCACCAGAAACCTTTATTTTCTAGATTCAGTTGCATTTGATATTTATTCTCTCCCTCATCTCATACCAATTATTGCACTATGGAGACCACTGCTAGGATGCAGTTCTTGGCACAAGTGTATATTTACAGAGCATCAACAGAGGTCAAATGTGGAATCTTTAAATGTCTCCATCTTGGCTGCCGATGTGGATTGGGCAAGACAAGAACTTAGGCCAGGTTCCAATGGTCTACTTCTACTGGATCCTATTTCTGCCAGAATTGGCAATCTCCATCTTCTTGTAGGCTCTTTTGCACCTTAAAAATCTGCTCCAGATGGCAAAGAAATACCTTTCTAAAATACAGTTTTGGATCTGCTGAGTGCTACAGCAGTAGGGGGAAAGTTGAAAAGGTTATAATTCCATTGACACCGGATACAGAAGTACACCACTGAATCTTGGCCTTAGAAAGTGAAGAGTTGATGAATTATGATTCTTGCTTAATACTTAGAAGTTACATTTATCTGGGTGGAACAAATTCTGTTGTTGCTATTGTCGTGTGCCTTCAAGTCATTTCCAATTTATGGTGATCCTAAGGTGAACCTATCACAGGGTTTTCTGAGTCTGAGAGTGTATGACATGCCCAAGGTCAGCCATTGGGTTTCCATGGCCAAGTAGGGAATTGAACCCTGATCTTTAAGGTTGCAGTACAATCTTAAACCACTACACCTCACAGCTGACTGTATTTAGAGAAAGTAATAATCATCTCAATTTTGGGGTAAGATCTCACTGACACATTTTCAAAGACACCCTCCCCCCACTTTTATCACCAGTATTTCCATGAAGCTTCAACTTACAGGTCAAACAAAACAGTCTTTTTTCTAGTCAACATATACACTACATTACATCATGTGCTATCCTTAGAAAATTTTAAAAAATGGAGAAGAATTATGCACATCTTGCTACTTTCATCACTTAATTTACAAATATTTTTTATCAACATTTTAAAAATCAGCAATACAAAATGTGACATTTATTTCTACAAATTGTGCTTTCACAGATGCATTTACATTGCTCAAACTATTGCCTGTACACACAGATCCCCTACTAGTCCTGCCTAACCTGCATTAGGTTCAATGTGGTTTGGACAGCAACAAGGGAAGGTGGTTTGGACCCTACAATTAAAGATGTGCTACTGAATCATTTATACAAAATCATATGAATCTTGTCTACATAAAGTTATTGCAACATCATATAACTGATACATATTTGGCACTAATTCCACAGGATCTTTATTGACCCAGGCTCCCATCCTCTTTAGTCATGTGAAACCACCTGAGGTTGATTGGATGGGATGTGTACCCCAATCTCATCCTACCTAAACACAGCCAGACAGTTAAATGGGAACTGGGTGGACTTGTGTACACAGTTACCTTAGTGGATCAGGGCACACAAGCCCTGGTTGCTCTCTACACCAAACTAAGAGTAGGGAACCTGCTTTACCTGAGGACTGATTTTATTTTCAAAGAGGACTTTGGGGGCCATATTCCAGCCATGGATTGGGTTACTGGCAAAAGGATGGTACCAAAAATCCCAGCATATTTTAGCTGAAAGCATTTAAAGCCTTAGAAGTGGCATTTTATCTTTTAAAAATAGAGTGAGTGAGGGGGACGTTAAAAGGCTGGGAAACCACCAAATCATGTGGATCCACAAGAGGCCTAGATTCATCCTCAGGGCCTGAATTTCTCCACTCCTGTCCTAATATTCCACGCTGTTCGTATTAAATCAAGACATTTGGGTAGAGCAAGATGAAAATTAAGTCTCTTCTGATTATTAAAGTGGCAAATATTTAGTTGCACAAAGCTCTCTGTTCTCTGTTAAACTGAGCCCTAGATGGCCTCTTATTTTGCAAAAATAGCTACGGTTGGGAACAGGTAGAAAATTAATTCTTTAGAAGCTTTTGACATTCATTGCCTTTGAAAATCAAAAGGCAGCTAAAACTGTATTCAGTATTTTAGGCAGTTATGTAAGACTTAATACTTTTGCCATAGTGAAACTACATCTCTGATAAGAAAACTAATTTTCACTTTACTTTCCCCTGTATTGAAGATATACAGCAGCAAAATACATTTTTCCATTTAAACAGAGTGGCAATTAACAGTCTATTCATTTTATTGGAGGTTTGGTAATTCCAAATGCTAGAAAAAACAGAATATTTGAAGATACCCTGCATTGCTCTAGTATAATTCATGCTGGAATGAAACAGGGATTATGAAACCCTTTCTGTTAGCCTTGACCCTACTAAAATTCTGTAATATTTTTAAAAATTCACATACCCCAGGAATTATACAATCTGTGTTCTCGCTGTTGCTATAGCACTCACAAGTGATTGTCACTGAGGGTTGGGAATGTAAGAGTTGTGAAATTTTATTGCTCAAAATAGCAAACCCTAACTAGAACTCCAAGGACATAAATTAACAGAAAAAGGGAAGTGCATGTGGACAGTCTAAGGATAATGAACAATATGATACAGATGAAGGAACTGAACATAGCAGTATTTTTGCTATTCCGCTCATAATAAAAAAGTAGTATTTAAAATAAAATCATACTGTAATATGAACACTTCCTAAGTAATGGGCCTTCTTAACCTGGTTCACTGTCCTCTAGGACAGTGGTTCTCAACCTGTGGGTCCCCAGATGTTCGTGGACTTCAGCTCCCAGAAGCCCCAGTCACTATGGTCAATGCTCAGGGTTTCTGGGAGCTGAAGCCCACAAACATCTGGGGACCCACAGGTTGAGAACCACTGCTCTAGGACATCTGCAAACTGGTTATATTTTAATGCTGACATTTATTCTGAAGGATTGCTTAGGAAATAGGGGAAAAAAGGCTTACTTTAATAAGTATTTGTTTTGTTTTGCACAGCTGATGTTGCTCCAAGCATTCCTCAATCCATGGTTTTAAATAGGGGGCAATAGAGCTTATGCCAGTTCACAGCTGACAGCTTTTAAAATTTATAATAATGAGTAACAATGATACTTGTGATACACTGAATTTCATTCATGAGTTTAAAATAAGAAAATCAGACAATATCTTTGGTCCCAACAGCCCATTTTTAATGTAAAAGGATTATTGTAGTGTTTATCTTTAATTTTTTTTCTTAAAAAGACTTCTTAAAAAGTCAGATACTAGAGCCACAGAACATTATTGGAAAAGTAAAGAAACATGGAATTTCAGTAGAAAAAAATAACAATCAAATGAGTTAGGATTATAAAACCTTTAACATGTTTCCCCAGTACTGGAATTCTATATAGTTCACAACAGTTTTACTAAATGTTTTTTAAAAGAATGAGAGGTGCAAACAGAAAAGAGAATTCTCACTTTGCCCTAATGAAAATATATTCTCACAGAGAAATAAAAATTATAGAAAAACTAGAACAACGTTAACAGCTGACATTGAAGAGGTAGGTAGCAGTTTGGTGTATTGCTCATACTGAATGTCCAAATTCCCAGAATGTAATGCTTGTCAGGAACTGCAAAGAGCCGTATACTCAGGGCTGCTTTATAAATAGCCTGTTCTTTTAGTGAAAGAGTTAGCATTGAGATTCCAGTGTAGGAATGATTGCATGGAATGATTCCATAAGATACTTTTATGTGGTGTATCTCATGCAACACATGGAAGATATTCCAGCCATTTGGTAAACTGAACTGCTCTCATGCTTCAAGTACAATGCTGGTGCATATGTGCTAGGGAAGCTGTGGGTAGCTGCAAGTCCTGACAGGAAATCTGCAGGTAGGACATAGACATATTGCATGCAAGCCTTTTCAGTAGCAGTCTTTTGTCCCTTCTGCAATGCATACAAAAGATATTTTAGCTTCTCAAAGAACTACATTAGTTTTATAAAGTACAGCGATAACTAATGGTAACTAAAATGGGCAGAGTGTGGGCCATCTCTTTGAGTTTCCAGCCCTTGTAGATATGACAGTGGACATTTATTTAATACCTTCAAGACACAACTCTCACACAATTACACGTGCCCAGGTAAGAAACTTGTAATAAAGCACATGTACATCAGCACTGTATGTATTGTTTAGGTTCTACTTTCGGTATGTAGACAATTCTCCATCATGGAAATCTGACCTCCTTACATAGACCTAATTTTGATGGCAGATCTGTATCTCTCCTAACCTAACCTAACCTTTCTCCTGCCTTAAGTTTAAGATGTGAGACTGCCAAAATCCAACACATCTTTCTGTTGTGCTTTTACCATTTGTAAAATGAAATAACAAAAATGAAAAAAAAAATAAAGAAGCAAAAAAATTAAAGGAAGCCATTCTATGAATACATACGAATACTATCAAGCAAAGGCAGAAAACTTTCCAAGGACTCATCTTGCTATTGCTCCAGTGAGGTGAGAATGCCTCCCATAAATGTTAGGGAAAGGAGTCAGAAGCCCCAACAAGCATGGAAGGAATGCCAGGTTGTAAGCATTCCATTTCCCAGGAGGGAAGACAATGGTGTAATCCTGTGGTACACAGGGAATCTCACCTCTTGATAACACTAGAGCAGACTCTACTAAGTGCAGAAATAGTTCAGCACATAGAAAACACACTGGTGTGAACAATCAATTTATTTCAACAACTTCATGTATTATGGGGTAACAACTCCAAAGATCAAGAACTTAACAAAATGTAGGAGAAATGTAATTTCTTTCTTAACCATTTGAAAGATCAAATCCAGAATCTGATGAGACAGATGTAGTAAAAGTTTTACCACTGAAGACACAGAAAAGTAAATTCCACCTCATGGTTGCAGACTGCTCTGTAAAGCTCAACGTATGTAATCTTACCAGGCCTAGGCTTATATGAGTTTTACAGGAAAAAATGATTCACTGAGAATCCTACTTATGTTTAAGTAAAATGTGTTTTCGTATCAGTATCTTTACGAAATCAAGAATGAATGAAGCTGAGGTGAGCTAGCCTGCTAATGTTTTTATTTCTGCTATGTTTTGGGGAACTTACCAGAAATGTAGCATAATTAGTGCGTATTTTTTAAGAAGCAGTTTTATGAAAATGCTTATTCCAAAAAACAGCTGGTTGCTTTAGGCTATAAAGATGCATAATCATAAATCATGAAGACATTTTCTGAGATAACAGTTAATTTTTATGGTAAATGTTCTAGTTTTAATTCTGTTTATTAGACACAAAAGTATTTTTGTTAACTCTTATGGTATCATGACATAATGCATTTTGTAAACCATAAAACCTGGACCAGACAGTTTAATTTTGTTAACTTCCTTCTCTTCTTCGCTCCTCTTTTCTCCATCTCTATTGTTATCAAAGTTTTGAGCCTAATTCATAATGTATAGTACCTAAACTTTCTGATGAAGTATCTTCCATGCATAATGAGAAAACATCATTTTAATAACAGCTTTGCTATTATTTTTTTCTTTTTGGTTGCAGGAGGTAGCAAATGAATCCACACAATAAGAAAACTAAGGTCAGAATCCTTCACAAATCATCTATGTAGTGTACATGTGAAATTTGCAGGGAGTTCCACCGAACTCCTTGGAGTTTACTTCTGAGCAGATATGCAAAGGATTGCACTGGAATTATACTTTTTATATAATTTCTGCACTGGCTTTATATTCTTCTAGCATCAATACATTTGTGAGTTAATTTAAGTAAACAGATAGACAATACCCATTTCTGCCCCTGCTTTCTTCATGTGATTGTTGTTTATTAATTGATGAATTATACCAGCCAACAGAACTTTCATTGTAGGATTGGATTTTGGTGTGAAAATATTTTTCCCTCACTGTAATTGCTTTTGGTACACCCACTAAATTTCAGTGGAAAGATCAATGGGAAATTCTCCTACACCAGTTCTATTAAGATAAATGGTTATTGAACAAAATTGTGACTTCTGTAGGGTTTGTGCAAGATAATGCCACTGCTGCTGTTAGGTTGCACACAGCTAGGTCCATAATTCATACCATTTCAAATAAATTGCAACCTTTGCATTTCCTCATTATTCAAATACATAATCTTGTGCCCAAGTGCCTTCAAGGCAGTGTGGTGGAAACAGTCTTCTTTGCTTGTTTGTTTAAATGAAACTTTTCCATTCATAGCTTTTTAGTTAAGCTTTTAGAGTTGATTTCACAGCTCTAGAGAAAACAATGGAGCCAGAAAATGAATGAGAATGAATAAACAAACAAAAATATTATCTTGGTCAACAGTGAGCATTTAAGGGACTAGTCTGCTATGTACTTTAGAAGCATTCCTGAACAATGCCTTATGACTGCAAAATTCTGGCCTCCAAACAGTAGTGGTTAGTTGGCAGTGAGTACTATAGGCAAGTTCTTCCATTAAATGGACTTGAGCTGATCAGATTCTCTCCATCCTGTTCGGTTGTTCTAAGAACTGTCTTAAGCAAAATCCCCATTTTTTCCCCAGATGCTCTTTTCTCCTCAGTTGTATAACGAAATATTAAATGAAGCTGATGTTTAAAAAGCTTGACCAAGCATAGCAACAATTGCTGAAGAGACACAGAAAAGTGTCTTGTTCTTTAACTCCTCCCCTACGATCTCCAAGAAGGATCCATATGGCACCAAAACAGTTCAATATCTGGTCGTCTTGATGTAATGAAGCTCTTTAAAAATTCCAAAGAATATTTTATAAAATATAGAACACAAAGGATTTAAAGTGGATGCTGCAGCTGGATTGCATTGAGAGATTGCAATTCTTTACAGTTAAGAAAAGAATGAATGCAACAATGATTTCTGGCTTGCTGGATGTTATCTCTTTGTTGCACATTGCATCTTCCCAACAGGGAGAGGTAAGAGAAGTACTAAACAAGCTGAGTGAAATCAGTAAACACACCTGGACAAAAATGCATCTTTTGGCATATCGTGATTTATATTTCATCTGTCCATAGTTTGTTTCTACAGCAGCCAGCAGCATCACCTGCATTTTAGTCATGTTGCTGGTGCTATAAGAAGTCTTTCTTTCAGTGGTCATGCTGAGGCTTCAATGTATTCACTTTTTGGTGTTGCTACCCTTAGGTATTCTGGATTCTCAGCTGCAGGAAGCTTAGAGAAGCCATTAGGCTTGGTCTCCTTAGGCAAGAAGTCTTGCTGATAATCAGGGTTGTCCAGATTGATTTGGTGATTGCCCTTCTGGTCCAAGTAGGGGGAACTGTCAGAAACCACATTAGCAAACGGAGAGAGGCTTGTGTTGAGATACTCTGGATTGTCCAGTGCTGTGCTGTGGGAATTCTGATGGTTTGAATCAACCACAGGCTTTGGCTCAATAGGAAGGGAGAAATTGTTGTAGACTGGATTTCGCGTGACAGAAGCAGATGGTGTTTTGGTCAATAGTTGGTTCACGTATTCTGAAACGGTTTCAAGAAACAAAGGTGGAACAGAATTAACACAATTGCACAAGAGACTTGTGCAAGCTAAGAATTAAATTTTCAGCAAACCAAGCTTGGTTCAACTATCCATCAAGGACTGACAGAATCTTCTGTAGAGAACAACAAGGTGGATGATGCTTATTTTGCACATTAGTTGCATTTCAAGGCTAGTCATGTTCACAAAAGAAACACTGCAGCCCACAACTATTTTCATTTCCACCTTCATTAAAGTAATTTCCCACTTTTCTGAATTAGTGTTGCCAAGTACAGTACTGTTAGCATCCTGTGTATTTTATTAGATGTTCTATTGCTCTAGATTAAAACAACCACAGTTTCTATCCATGGACTCATGAATTAGAGGGAAAAAATGAAGTGTGAAATGAACCCAGGGTTGAGAAAAAGAACTTTCCGGATGGATGTTGCAGTTTATACGGCAAAAAAGTTTAAAGCAACAAAAGGACTTTCTGCTAGAATCTGGAATGAATGTGTCAGTATTTACATAAAGTTAATTCAGTTATAACTCAGTTGCTATGCAAACTACCTCGATGCTCCTGAAATTTACATTAGATTTTGGACTTCTGAATTAAATAGCCCTGATTGCAAAGAGTTAGGATTTCTTATCCACCACTCTTGTCAATGCACTTTCTAAACAGTTTCCCATATGTGCAGTTTACTCTCACTGCAGTTTTCCATTTCTTCAGTGCATTTACATGTTCCCTTCTAGATAAACCACATACATGAGCAATCATGTAATTTAAAATCCTTTGTAAAAGTTCACAGTTGCGTTCCCATCGAATTTCACTTTAGGTGCTCATTTCCTCATTTCCCTCTCATGATGTCACTGGACAGTGCTTTACACTTTTGGCCAGTCAGAAACAGTGTACTGCATCACTATGCACACCAAAAAAAAATAAAAAAAATAAAAAAAAAATCTTGTGACTCCTTGTGCTATGGGCATCCTGCTCCTTAGCGGTCAACAGGTGGCAATCAAATTACTGTGAGCCATGGCATTGCACTGCATATTGCTGCTTAGAAAGCCACTCAATGTAACTCAAGTATCTGTATTTATCAACCCTGTTACTAGTAATATTAATCTAGTAGGCATTCCTGTTAAAAAATAATTACCTCTTTTTTTCTTTTTTTTAGAGAAGATGAAAACAATGAAATGACCTTGCCCCCCCACTAACAAGACAAAATTCCTTTAGAGGATTTCTGTCCCAAATAAGAAGCATATTCATAGATGAGCATTATTCAGCACAGTAACAAACGGCGATTGCTTAGTGCATTTACAAAGCAAATAAATCTTCAGTTTGATTCAGGTGCCATTTACCTAATCTACCATCGAGCCACTTTTGTGCCAATGATGGCTTTATAATTATTGTCAAATCACCTAATAATTAAAAAAAATTGCCATTACACATACAAATCAGAGATAACATCTCAGTCAAACAAACTGTGAAAAGACTGAATGTCTCTGTATTTACCTGGAGCGGGCAGAAAGCCATCATCCAGACTGTCATCCAGGCAGCCTCTAGTTGGGTCTGAACTGTATCGCTGGATAAAGCTGTCTTCTCTCACTCGGTGTCCCTGCAGGTTACAATGGATTAAAAAGAGGAAATCTGAAGTACACAGTTGCTGACAGCAAGACACGGCCTTTCCAATGTTAAAGCTAAACTTGGATGACTTGTGGAGTGGAGATTCTTTTAAGCTGTCACTGATGGCAAAAAGAATTAGAGAACAGACTAGTAGCTGCTGCCAGTGGTTGTGATTAGTTCAAACTTACCCCATTAATATCAATGCATGTTGCCACTGCAGAATTATCACTGGTAGCACTCTACAATAGAAGAGGAAAACGTTTTATTACTTTCATTTTAACATAGGAAAATATGAAAAAAAGGATATGAAGAATATTTTATATTAAATTGTTTTGGAGAGGAAAGCAAGTCTGATGTCATCTTAAAGTTTAATAATTTGTGGTGGCATGAAACCTGGCCAAGGAAAGCTGATGTAACAATACATTTGATAACATTTAAAGTATTACTTGATGTAGCGTGTTTTTTTGCTTGTTTATCTGTCTTTTTGGAATTCCTTAATATGAAAGATTTTTTGGAAACAGACTTATACCAGTGAATTTAAGAGGGGTGTCCGAGAGTTTGATGGGCTGCTGAAAAATCCTTGGTGTGGAATGAGGTATTCATCTGCATCCACAATGTCCTCCATGTCCTCTTCTTCCATCAGACTCCGGTAAAATTTTGAGTCTGTTGGGCTCGGTAAGTTCATTCTTTCATCTCCCTGTCCAAAGGCAAATCATAATGACAATTTGCATTTTCAGAGTCCACTATTAACATTTGGGTTTTTTTTAAATTCTCCCCACAGTTTGAGGCATATAATATGAATTGAAACTGAGATGAGGAATGCCCAAAGTCTGTACTTTTGGGCACCACTTGGCTGTAATCACATTAAACATAGGAGCTGTGTGGGATCAAATATCCATGTAGTTCAGCATTCAGCTTCCTATACTAACAAATCAGATGGCTTTAGGAAGCCTACAAAATGGAGTTTAAAGAGAATGCTCTTCTTTCCATGTTGCTCCCCTGGCAGCTGATGCTGACTATCACATTCACCAAATTGAATTTGGATGTTATGGCTAGAATGGGGATACGTGCATAGAAAATAATCATGGAATTTGAAAATGTAAGTAAGACTACTGGAATTTCCCAAGACCTTCCATCTGGCTGAGTATTGGAACTAGGAATATGTGGAACTTACCTGGGAAATTTTTTGACATTACTGAAACTCTTTTTGCCTTCTTTCAAACTGGATGCTTTCCCCAAGCAGAAATATCCAAATTCAATTTGGTGGCAACTCCACCTTAAACAAGGGATCTTTTTACTAATCAGTCTAATCCCTTTAGAAGTGACCTAGCTCTCTGTCTCTTTATACTTTTTTAGAATATACAATCAATTGGGAACTGCCTGGCAATATAGTATTCTCTGTTACTGGGAATAAGTATTGAAGCATAAGAAGGCTATTATATCTAAAATCCAAAGAGAGACAGAGAATGGATGAGTTTAACAGCTTTTTCTCACACACATCAATGCTTTTGCCCTTACATATGAAAATGGCCAAACATTTTCTCACATCATTATACAATTTGTTAACTCCACCCAGCCAAATCTGGCCTGCGACCTGACAGGACATCATCCCTAATCAGACTTTTGGATGGCACCTGTAGCTACACCAATACATAGTGTCATGTAATTCCCACCAATCATGACTGCAAAGTACTGGTTTATGAATCACAAGCTAATACACTAAAAACATGTTACTGGACTGTTTAACTATGTTTTATATAAAACCAAAGCATGTACATTTTTCCTTTCATTTTTACAGTTAATTCTATTATTGTGATTTTACATCTATTTTGCCATTTATATGGGACAGAGAAAAGAATAGAATAAATTCAAGCAGAATTATCATTCCACCACATATACCCCAATTCTCCTCCAAGGGAAAGTAAGCATTACAGTACTGATGACCAGTACCTGTATAACCAAATAGCGCTGTGGGTCCCGAGCCATTTTGGAGAATTCTGCTATCAGCTCCCGAAATTTGGGGCGGCTCTCTGCATCAATCATCCAACCTGGAGAACACATAAAAACATATTGAAGGGAAAAAGGGGACTTGAAATGAAATCTGGAAAGCAGGAGCACTTGCTTGCAAAAGAGTAATGGACTACAAACTGTTTTCTAAACAATAGCCAAATATGCCTGATATAATCAAATGTTGTTGTCCCTCTCATGGATGGACATCTTATGGCAGAGAAACTAATACGAGCAGTGGCAAGGATCAGTGTGGAACCCTGTTGTAACTGCTTGTCACATCATGGCTTGCTGGTGGGAGGGCCTGGATGTGTCATCCTCTAGTACTCTGCTCACCCATGTCCAGGATTACAGCAGATACAGGGAAACTGCCATTTAATTATGTATTGATTGTATTCTTGTTTTATTTTTGACTATTACTGTCCATTTCAAGATTTCAGGAAAGAGTAGAATATAGATAATCTGTCTGGATGCTGCCCTCATCCTCCTAATTCAGCAGCCATTCAACATTGAGTCTGTTCAAGCTATTCCTCTTCTACTCAAAAACAAAATAAGAGGCAATTCATAGAGTATCTAAGCAAAATTTCAATTTCATCTGGTTGCTTCTCATGCCATTATTGTACCACCTTGTAAAAACCAAAGATACAATATGAAGTAATGGAAAAAGTTATTTAAATGTTTTTCTGTTCCATCCAATTGATTCTTCCTACAAGTTCTGTGAGAAATTATGGTTTTGCATGCAGAGAGTGTCAAGCTGAATCCCTCCTGTCTACCATTAAACAGGTTTCAGGTAGTCCAGTTAGAAGAGTGCAGACAGGTGTAGATGGACCACCAATCTGACTTGATATAAAGTAGCTTCCTATTTTGGTATGTTACCAGAGCAGCATAAGAAAATCCATGCGGCACTAGCTTCTGTGTTGCTCAGGTGACACACAAGGCAGCCATAAAATAAGAGATGAGACATTGTGATAATAATGTTTAGGAGAGTAGAAGAAAAAGTGAGGCATCTACAATAAAAGTGCTGTTAATCTCACATAATATTTAAAGATAGCTTAACATTATTAACAAGCTTATTAATATCCTCTTTTTCAGTCTATAGCCCAGGAAAGAAGCAATTATTAAATCTGTCAGGAAATCCCAAATTGTGTCTGAGGTTTTTACATTTAAAATTAACAGGCAATAGAACAAACTCTGAAATTCAAAGTGAAGTATTTTAATGCCATCTAGTGGATTATTTGTGAACACACACACACATGCACATTTATTTTCATCAACATGACAGAATGTTAAACTATTTGGAATCTTACAAAAGTTCTTTTTTTCTGTCCTTAAAATGTGCTATTAAGTTCACAAAGAAAAATAGAAAGAAATAGTAATGAAGGGTCATGAGATAGAAGGGAAAGATTCAGATCTTAGCTATAGAAATTATGTCACTTTTGTTATGAGTGACATAATTCTCTTTGATAAAATACTTCACCTTCACCACAATGTGGGGAAACAAGTATTTCAGCTCAAAACTGGAAGGCAGAGGGTGTAAAAAGCATGTATCTCATTTGATAGCAGATTACAGTTTGGACTGTACGCTTATTATCTGACAGCACAGCAAGCTCCAGAATGAGCTTACCATTTAATCATAGTTTTTTTTTTATCTGCTTTCCCTTATTTTCTTTAATAATTTGCTAATACTACAAGTAGTGGCAGAACTATAATGATCACTTTTCAGTTCCTGCTATTTTTTTAGGGTATCATCAAATGATGTTTCACTTAATCCAGACAAGGCAGAAGTTCTCCTGGTCAGTCAAAAAGCAACCTGTGGTGGATGAAGTAACACTCCCCTGATGATGCAAGGCCTACATCTTAGGTGCACTCCTGGGTCTAGTTCTAAGCCTGGAAGCTTAAGTTTCAATGGTGATCAGGAATGCATTTGCACAGTTAAAGCTTGTGCACCATCTGCGTCTGTTCCTAAAGATGTCAGACCTAGCCAAAGTGTCATATGCCTTAAGTTATGTCTTGTTTGGAATACTGTAACACAACCTACGTGGAGCTGCCTTTAAAGAGTGGAAACTTCAGCTGGTCCAAAAAGCTGCGGCCAGAATGCTAACTAGGGCTGGCTACAGTTAATAAACAACTCTCTTGCTGCAAAGAGTATATTTCTGAGCACAATTCAAAGTGCTGGTTATGATCTACTAAGTCCTATGTGGCTTAGTTGCAAGTTACCTGAAAGACTCCTATATGAGCCTACTCATGTTGACATGAGATCTTCCGGGAAGTCCCTTAGCTCTGTCCCACCAAGTCCTATGTGGCTTAGTTGCATGTTACCTAAAAGACCCCTATATGAGCCTACTCATGTTGACATGAGATCTTCCGGGGAGTCCCTTAGCTCTGTTCCACCACCCCCATAGGTACATCTGGTGGGGAAACACAAGAGGGCCTTCTTGGTGGCTGCTCCCAGGATTTGGAACTTCCCTCCTAGAGAGGTTAGACTGGTGACCTGCTTGCAATTTTTCCACAGGCAATTAAGGGCCTTTTCACTTCAGCAGGCTTTTGAAGACTGCTTAAAGGGAACGGATCTTGTATGGTCTATTCATTGTTTTCTTCTCAATGGTTTATTTTTTAAACTATTTAATTATATTTTTATCTTTTGTGTGCTGTTATTTTTTTTATTATGCTTGCTAGGTAAACTGCCAGGAGCTATGAACAGAGAAAAAGACAGGAAATAAGAATAAGGAGCAGCTATGATTCTGATAGTGTTCTGGGAGGCACTGTTGCTGGTGGGGGGCAGGATGGCAGATGCTAGAGGGCTGACATTTCTTCACAAGTATTGTATATACTTGTGTATAAGTAAAAAAATTTATAGCAAAAATTGACTCCAAAACCTGGGTTGGCTTATATATGGGTCAATGTGGTACCTCTGTCTGCTGCAGCGTGGCTACTGGCCTTTTATATTGCCTGTTTGAAAAAATGGCAGGAGCTCCTTGGCATTTCGCCACCATGGAGGAGAGAGCAGAGGGGGCTGGTGCTTCTTTTCAGGCTCCTATGAATAGACTAAGCTCTCACCTTAGTATATCCTGGGAGAACCTGAAAGAAGCCGCAGTCACCTCCATTCTCCCCACCATGGTGGCAACTGTTTGGCACATCCATGCTGGGGCAGGGAGATTAGAAGAGGTTGGGAGAACCTCACAGAATCCCCCATCCCCATTACTCTCCCTGCAGTGGCTGCTGGTCTTTGGTGCTTCCCCACCAGGCCAGGGAGAGTGGAAGGGGCCAGGAGAACTTGAGAGAAACCCTGATCCCTTCTACTCTTCCTGCTGTGGTGGCACCTCCTTGGCACTTGGCACTGAGAATAGAGGGGGTAAGTCTGTTCCTTTTTGGTTTTCCAGAACAGACTAATCTCTTGCCTTAGTCCATCCCAGGAAAACCTCACCATGGTGGTAACTCTTTGGTGCTTTCTTGCTGTGGTAGGGAGAGTAGAAGGGGTTGGTCTTGCTTTAATCCATCCCAGGAGAACCTGAAAGCAGCCCCTTTATTTTTTTTGTGGCAGCAGCAGCAGTTCTTTGGCACTTCACTGACATGGCAGAAAGAGTAGAGGAGGTTAGTCAGTGCTTCTTTTAGCTTCTCCCAGGATGGACAAATCTATCGCAGGAGAACTTAACAGAAACACTAACACCCTCTACTCTCCCCATTGTGGAACTGTGTCTGGCCTAGGTAGGAAAATGACACTGGTGGCAAGCAGCTCTACTTTGCCATGCACTCCACACTCCTTAAGCACAACTCCTTGTTGCTATATGCCAGCCCAGAAGCAATAAGGAGAACATATCTCCCAATTCCTCCCTTAAAGGACTCATCATCCACCCAGCTCCCCATCTGTCCCTTTGTCTCCTCTCACCTCCTTTGGTCCCACCTGTTTTCTCAGCCTGCTCACTTCTTTTTTCTCCCTCTCCCTGCTGCATTAGTCTATCCTTGAAGGACCTGAAAGCAGACCTTCTCTATTCTCCCTGCTGTGGTGTAGCTTCTGGTCTGGACCAGAAAGTTTAATCTAAAAGTTAATATTGTATGTTAATCACTGTAGCAGCAGAAGCCATTTTGTTCGCACGTGCTACTTCCACTGTTGTTCCTATTGCTGTTGTTGTGTACCTTCAAGTCATTTCTGACTTATGGTGACTCTAAGAGGAATCCATTATGGGGTTTTCTGGGGCTGAGAGTATGTGACATACCCAAAGCTACCCAGTGGGTTTCCATGGTCCTAGTTTCCAGTGTCCTATTCCAATGCTTAAAATCTGTAATTCTGGCTCCCAACCTGCTTGTGATTTGCACATGGGGTTGACTTATACACAAGTTTAACAGTATGCCCTTCAAAATGATATACTGCCATGACACAGAATTAATGTGGGGTCATTTTGAAGGGCAAAATTGTATAATGGTGCAGCTTTAGTGAAAACCTACACTGTGACCTGTGGTAGAAGAAAATGAAAGTTATTTTTATCAGTGAAATGTAAACATCTTTATGTGAGTTGCTCCCCTTTTTCTGAGTGGTATAGACCTTTGAGTAGCATCCTCTATTAGGAGCAACTCTAAGAAGATCAGTCTATGAACAGCCAAACAGCAGTGGTAGGGGAAAAAAAGAAAAAAGATCAGGAATAAAGCAGGAGTGGGGATCAAGAACAGTGGAAGGACAACACAACTGGAATCCTTCTGAAAGAATGGGAAAACTTTATCACAATCCCTAATATCAGCAGAAAAGAAACCAGCGCTATACTGGAGGGAGCATGTTCACTTTTCATTGATTAAAACAACCAGCTCCCAGATAAGAACCAACAGTCTTTTTTCTAGCAGTGGAACATCCTTTGTGGGACATATCAGAGTTCTCTAAACAAGGGATAGATAGCTGTTGATATCCACAGTAAAACTTGCTTTCTCTCTTTTGGAGTATCCATACACCAAAGGAGATTTTGGCAGAAGTGAAAGTATCCAGTTTATAATGTCTCATCAAAGTTGAGGCAGACATCCAGGTAGTCGCCCTGTAAATTTCTACAAATGTGGCATCAACTGCCAAAGTAGTGGAGATAAGGGGACTCCTGGTGGAATGGTCAACAACTGTCATAGGGATCCCTTAAATCAACTTGCTGAAAGTGGAGATAGAAATTTTCATGGTTGGAAGCAGACAAAAAAGTGAGTATGATATCCAGAAATACTTTGTCCTTTTTAAATAAATGAGAATTGCACTTCATACATCTAAAATATTTCATTTTTTTCAAGTGGCTTCATTGGCAAAGGAATGGCAGAAAGACCTCCTGGGCCTTGTGGAATGTTGTGTGTACTTTTTGTATAAAACTGGGAACTAAACAGAGCACAATAAGCTTTGATATCCTGCAGGAAGAAGTCAAAAACTGGCCCTTCCAAGATAAATTATGAAAAAGTGCGACAGGAGAAAAAGCTAAGGCCTCCAAGATAATATAAAAATCTCCTGAAGGCTAGCAATAGATAGTAGGAAGAGAAATCAGTGCAATCCCTCTGAGGAATCTACTGACATGGGATGTGAGGACAGTCAGGAACCTTGTTTATGAGGCAGAAAGGTGATGGTTGTGATTTGTTTCTTGACCATGTAAGGGCATAATCCACTCAACACTATCCTGTGAAAATGTTAATAATGAATCGAGACAGATAGAAAACATAGAACGTTATGCTTATAGCAGTGTCAGAAAATTCTAAAGGTGTGTTCATACTGGTGGAGGTATTCTTGGAAGGAAAAATGGTGGTTACTCAAGGTCCTTTAAAATGCATTGTTCAACTTCAAAGCATGGAGCTGGAACCACTCTGGATCTGGATGGAAGTCCCTAAGTCCCTGGCTTAGTAGGTCCAGCAGGGGAAGTAAAGGCACTGAGCTCTTGGACAGGTGTAGAATCTCTGAGAACCATACTCTTGTTCTTGGCCAAAGAGGAACTATGAGTATTACCTGTGCTCTCTGATATGATGTTAAAATATCCATCTCCTTTGTCATGATCCTTGAAAAGAACCTCATTATCTTGTTATTGCCTGCTGAGGTGAAATTTGACTACCCACCAAATTTTCTCTTGATGCTTTGGAAGACATCTGCTTGAAGACTCCATTCTGCCTGATCAAAATTAGTCCTGTTGAGTTAGTCTGTCCTGGAGTTTAGGCTGCCCTGAAGACATTCTGTTTCTAGGGAGAAAAAATGGGACTCTACACATGATAGATCAGTAGAAAGTGAGACCATATTCCCGTTGCCAATTTGTATGGGCTTTCATGGTCACATTATCTATCCAACCCCTCAACTTCAGGGACTGGCATCTCTTGTTACCTGGATGTTGGGTAGTTCCTTAGATGAGTTGGCTCCTCTTGATGGGCATGGATAGCCACCACATTAAGGAATCAAGGGAACTGAAGATTGAGATGGGTGTTGCTTGTATTTTTTATTGATAGGGACTAGGAACTATTAAAGGGTAGATGTAGAATCTTGTCCATGGAACACTATGTATGACCCTGCAGGCATATTAGGAACAGGATATCTGAGCTTGGAGATGGCTTGATGAGACTGAAGTAATTTTTAATGTTTTCCATTTTTTCTGTATGAAGTGAAGCTACACCAGCTACAATGTCAAGGACAGCTTTTCAGATGCTGGATTCACCTGTGAGGGAGTAAGGTGGTTCTTCCCACAATTTATTAGAAAACCATTGAGACAGAGAGAAAGACCTGTTAGAAGGAAGCAGATCTGATAAGCAAATTGTCCAGGTATGGGTAAACCTGGATATGGGACTTACTCCAATGTGCCACTAGGGCCACAAGATTTTGGTAAACACCTACGAAGTGGAAGAGAGGCTGAAGGGGAGGGCCCTGTATTGATAATGACTGTTTTGATACATAATACAAAGGAATTGTCTGTGATACTGGAAAACCAGAAGTTGAGTATGCCTCTGTCAAATCTCTTGGTCTGAGGGCTTCCAGAATGTATTTAATGTGTCCATGTGAAAATTTTGTTTTCTTATGAACATGTTCACCCAATTCAAAATCAAGATGACTCTGGAAGAACATTTTTTCCTGGGTACAGTGAAAAAAATGAGTAACAGCCTCTGCACTTTTGAGAAGATTGCCTTCTTTCTAGGGCTCCATCATGCCTTGGCCCAGCAAATGTTGAAAGGCCCTCCCTCCATCCCTACTACTCCTACTGTGGCCTTGGAGGGAAAGAAGAACCAGAAGGCCCATCATCTGACAAAAGGCCTCACTCCATCCCAACTGTCACAGGGAGCCGGCATCTGCTAGACTTAACCCCACCATCCCCCTCTCCTTGTACATCACGTCTTTTGATTGTAAGCCTGAGGGCAAGGAAATGTCAAAATTGTAAACTACTCATTTTGCCCACAGCAGCAGTGCTTTAGGCATAATATAGGTGGCAGATGATACTCTAAGAACTAAAGAAGAAGCCTCACATGGATTCTTAACAGCTGCCTCAGATTTCTTTTTAAGTCTTCAGTAATTTCCAGGGCATCATCTCTGTCCATTACATACACAGAAGAGAACATAAGCACTGAAACCAGGACATTTGCCAAGGGGACCTGTAATCTAGTCATAATGTTCCATGGCAGATGGATTTAGTCTGTTCGTAGGAGGCTGGCTATGTTCTTCTATCACAAAAGAATATACAGTATTCTGAAGGAAAGGGAATATCAGAGGATGATGGCACAACCTTAGGAAAATATTTCCCTGTGCTCTGGGACAGGTCAGAATCCTGGGACTTTTCAAGAAAAGAAGGACAGCTGAGGCAGAGAATCTCTTAACTATCCTTTTAAAGAGCAGCAAAAAATCCTCTGATTGGAAGAATCTAGTGGATGCAGGAACAACAGGTGTCTCCTTCTCCTCCTGTTCCTCTGAGAAGAAATGGCAAAGAGGAAGGCTACATGAAATGTCCTTGGTGGAGGAATGAGAAGGCAGAAAAGCTAACTGCTCCATGTGGCAAGTTTGATTCTATTTTCTTCTTTTAACTGGATAGTCTAGAGTTTTTTTTGTTTTGTTTAAATCATTGGGCCGTTACTCTATCAGCAGAGTATTCTGAGGCACTCAAAGTGGCCACCAAGGGAGGTTAGAATTCTAATGAGACAGTCAAAATGGGAATTGTGGGAATGTCTGCAAGCTCTAAACTTCCCTTGCTTGCTAGGAGAAATAGTGGATACCCTAAGAGAGGAGGAAGAGTTGAGAGGAAGAAGAATCCCTTAAATGCCTCCTATTACTTTTCTGTTCAATGTTGCTGAGATTATTTTTATTTATTTCTTTACTTATTTGATTTGTATGCTGCCTTTTTCCCAGAGTGGGACCCAAGGCTGCTTCCAGAGGAATAAGTTAAAAACCAGAACATTTTTTTTAAAAAAATTCAAATTGCCATATGTAAGCCAATATAAAGACATTTAAAAGCTGAACAAAAGTTTAAAAAGACAGATAAATAAAACATCCTAATAAAAGTTTCTCTGCTTATACATTAAAAGCCTGCTTAAGCAGAAAGGTCTTTGCCTGCTGGTAAAAGGAAAGCAGGGAGGGAGACACCTTAGCTTCTCCAGGAAAATAAGTTCTAGAGGGTGAGAGCAGCCAGTGGGAGGGTTCTCTCCTGTGTCCTCACCAAGCAAGATTATGATGATACTGGGATTGAGAGAAAGCCCTCCCCTGAAGATCTTAAAAACTCTGGCAGGTTTGTAAAGGGAGATATGGTCTTTCAGATAGTCTAGACCTAAGCTATATAGGGCTTTACAGGGCATGACCAGTGCTTTGAATTGTGCCCAGAAATGAATTGGCAGCGAGAGAAGCTATTTAGCAAGGGAGTTATGTGCTCTGAAAACTGGACCTGGTCAGCATGCTGGCTGCAACATTTTGAACCAGCTGAAGTTTCCAAAAAGTTTCCAAAGGAAGCTCCATGTAGAGTGTGTTACAGTAGTCCAACCTAAATGTAATCAAGGCATGTGGCACTGTAGCCAGATTTGACATCTTGAGGAATGGGCATTAGCTGTGCAAATGTACTCCTGGCCACTGCTGAAACCTGGCCATCCAGATTGAGTGCATGAGAACACCCAAACTGAGGGCCTGAGATTTCAGGGGTAGTGTAACTTCATCCAGCACAGACAGAGTCACTGTTCCTGACCTGCCTTTCGAGTGACCAGGAGCACCTGACAAAAGACGTTGGTTCAGTACCGAGACAGCTTCCTTGGAATCAGATGGAAAGGAGAGTTAGAGTTGGGTGTCATCAGTATAATGGTGACACTAAACCTCAAAACTCTGGATGACCTCTCCCAGGGGTTTCATGTGGATGTTAAGGAGAATGGAAGACAACATAGAACCCTGAGGGACCCCCCAGGACAATGGCCAGGACATTAAACAAGAGTCCCTCAGAACTACCTTCTGATTTCACTTATCCAACAAAGACCAGAGCCACTGCTTAACAGTAGCCCAAGTCCAATTCCAGAGAGTTGGCCCAGAAGGATACTGTGGTCGATGTAATCAAAAGCCATTGACAAGTCCAGCAAAATCAACAGAGATACACTCCCTCTGTCCAGTTCCCTGTGTTGGTCATCCACCAAGGTGACCAAAGTTGTTTCTGTCCCATAACAAAATCTAAAGTCAGTCACCCATCTCATCCAGAAACCCTTTGAGCCAGAAGGCCACCAAATGTTCCAGAATCTTGCCCAAAAATGAAATGTTAGAGACTAGTTGATAATTATTCAGAATGGTAAGATCTAAGGAGGCCTCACCACAACCTCTTTTAGGCAGGATGGAAACTTCCTTTGCAGCAATGAGGCATTTAACACTTCCCTTTCCCATCTGGCCAGTTCCCCTTTAGCTGTGATTTATACATAGACCACCTTAATTTATTAACTGCTACGACGAAATTACTCTAGCATTAAAGAGTCTTCACTTTTTAGGTTGTGTTCAAGTTGATAAATGTATTGGGCATCTTTGTTTTTTAGCTGGTAGGTGAAAGCCATTCTATTTACCACAGCTTTGCACAACATTGGCACTTGGATATAGCTAGTATGTATTCCTTTGTGCTGTTTAAATTGTTTCAGCTATAAATTGTTATTCCACATTTTAATACTGAATATTTATTGTATTTTATGTTGTTTTACAGTCCTCCCTTCACATTCATGGCTTTTACCTTCATGAACTTTTTGTGAGGTGCCTGCTCGCCTCCCATGCGCCTGGGGAAGAGACAAGGAAACGGGAGAGGCACACGTGCATCTTCTCTGTGTATGGGGCTGCGTTCTCCAATTTACTTGCCTTTTTGCCTGGGTGTGTTGAAAGAAGCCATGCACACCTGGGGAAAAGGCAAGGGAATGGGGGAAAAGGCACATGCACATCTTTTCCACGCATGGGGCTGCTCCCTCCCATTCCCTTGCCCTTTGCCAAGGCATAGAGAAGGAAGGCAGTGTGCCTGGGAAAAAGGCAAGAGAATGGTGTGGCGGGGAGAGAATGGGAAGAGGCATGTGTATGCCTTCATGTGCAGGGTTGCCCCTCTCATTTGCTTGTCCTTTGCCTGGGTACATGGAAGAACGGCAAATACACTCAGGGAAAAGGCAAGGGAATGTGGGAGGGGAAGCATGTGCTTGCCTTCTCCATGCACAGGACTGCCTCTCTCATTTGTTTGCCTTCTCTCTGCTCATAGAGAAGGAAGGCAGCACACCTGGGGAAAAGGCAAAAGAATTGGAGGGGAGAAGAGAAGGACGAAAGCTCAAATGGGATGGGAGCCCTGGAAGTGAAACAGAAGGGGAGAGCTCACTTGGACAAGGGCGGGGGGGAGTTATTAGCTTTTTTTTTTTTTTTTAATTTTCATGAAGGTTCTGCACCCTCAATCCTCACGAAAGTCAAGAGGCCACTGCAGCTGTTTTATTAAAACCTGCTAGAGACCTTACATTGAAAACTAGTATATATGTTCTTAGTATATAAATTGTAATAAAACTGGCACCAATGTTCACTCACATTATCATTTGAAAGCATTATTATTAAAACCAGGCCATATTAGGATATGCAGTATTGCTACTCACTTTTGTTTAAGTGTTTTTATTTTTCTTAGCATGAGCTCAGCACCTCCTTATGAACTGAATATTTTTGCAATCCTTTGAGCAGTTTTCTTCTCAACCATTTCCCCAACCATTCTTCAGAAAACTAATCTTAATAATCAGTCTTGTTTGTGCATGTATAATTCACTTTGCAAACAAGTGGAGAGTACTAAATTAATATAACTTAATTAGGTGTATCACCTTGAACATATGTAGCCCTACTACATATGGAATATATGTGCTTCTAGAATTTCAACTGTAATCTTTCAGACATAAACAGAAAACAAACAGAGAAATAATCATTAAGTTATATACAAACAAAACAGCCACCAAGGAATATACATTCAGTCCTTTCTGGTTTCACTTCCTTTCCACCGATATCTATAGTACTCTTCCAAAATAACTGCTTTGCGAATTGTAAAAGTGGGCAAATTTTCAGATGAATTGCAAGATTAAACATATCATTTAAAAAGATGTAGTCTTAACTAGGGATGTGAAGAATACTCATTAATATTCACATCTTCAAAGAAATAAGGTGTGACACTTCGGCTGAGGAAAAAGAGTTTCGCTGCACTTTGTTAGGAAAAATCCATTTGCACAAAAATATACTTAGTTTTCTTGTGCAGAAGACATGCTTTGTGGCAGAAAATGTGTATTTCGTATGAAATACACTCATTTCTGAATAAAACACTGCTGTTTGTATAGAGAACACATGCAGAAATCTACATGTGGCTTTTTTTGTGAAGGAGTCCATGTCCTTGGCAAACTGAACAAATCTTACATAAATCATGCAGTTTTATGCAATGTGAGTAAATATGTGGCTTCCTATACACAGAACAAACACATGTAGTTTTCCTGCATGTGTTTTCCATGCAAAGGAATAGTATATTTGGCACAAAATACAGTTTATCTGCTCAAAAATATTTTTCTGTGCTGGACATTTTTCCACAAATTTTCTCCAAGGAAGTCTCAAGGTACAAATTGTACAGAAATCTTTCTATTCTTGGAGACTAGGGAGGCAATTCTTGCACATGGAAATAAAATAAGCAAAGATTTACATCTTTTCTTACTCAAGTAATTCATACCAACATCTACAGTGACCTGGCTTATATTGACAATAACTATTAAGATGTCTGCTATGCAAATAAGAAGGGAAGCTGACTTACATTTGACCATGATCATGTAGACATCAATTGTACAAACTGGAGGCTGGGGCAACCTCTCCCCCTTTTCCAGGACACAGGAAATTTCACTGGCGGGGATACCGTCATATGGTTTTGATCCAAATGTCATTAATTCCCAGACGGTGACCCCTGAAATGTCACAGTTGCAGAGAATGTTAAAAGACTCATCCAATAAAATCAGAAAGCCAGATAAAAAGGTACTTGCTTATTCAGCAGAGAAACAATCTCTGTAGCATGGAGATTTCAGTCTTAGCATCAGATCAGGAGAGGGGATCTTTTGAAGATCTCTGCTACTTGTTTGTGCTCAGGTACAACAACAACAAAAAATGAGTTCTTCAGTAAGTATGAAGTTAATTAAATGAAGATATGTTTTACAAAAGATCACTTCTTCGACTATCCAAGCAAGGTATGAGAAGCATAAAGTCAGTCAGTTCATTAAACAACGGGCAGGTAAGTATTATATTTTTCATCAGCCCCATACAAACTCTGATGTGGGACATTCCAGACATATATCATATATGCTTGTGTCTAAGCTTCATGTATAAATTGAGGGCAGGTTTGGGGGTCAAAATTTTGATATGACCCATGGATAAGTCAAGGGTCACCCCTCAAAGAGGTGAGGCATCACTTATCTCTGTCACTGCCATTTTCCTCCTCAGGCCTTTTGCAATTCTGCTCAAAGAAGGGGATGGTTCCTTTTTTAAAAAAAATAAGCGTTAAGATACGGTACTTACATTGACCTATGGATAAGTTGACCCAAGTTTTTTGGATTGATTTTTTGACTAAAATTTCTAGACTTATACATGAGTATAAACAGCACTGGACTACAGCCCTGGAGACCAGAGTTCAACTCCCTGCTCAGCCTTGGAAACCCACTGGGTGACCTTGGATGCATGATACTCTCAGCCCAAGAAAACTTTGTGAAAGGTTGACCTTAGGATCACTATAATTTGAAATGACTTGAAGGCACACAACAACAACAACAGCAGCAGCAGCAACAACAACGGTAGATTTATAGCCACACAGAAAATTTTTTTAATCTGTATTAGATCACATTTCTTCTGAAAGATTGTTTTGGAACTGAAGCATGAAGTTATGCTAACACATCTGAGAGAAAGCATATTGCCTCCCTAAACAAATTTTGCTACACCATGTAATAAATAAATTGATGTTTTCTGTAATCATAATAATTATACTCAGTTAATTTGCTACTTGAACTATTACAAACACCGCAAAAACAGGAGAACTGTCTTTTAGAATATTATAAAAGAAAAAGATGAAAAATAATTGCAAATCAGCTCAGTTGCAGTCCAGGTAAAACGACAGCACTTAAACCAGACTCACCGTAAGATTCATGGCATGTTAACAGTTCACAGGTAATCGTAAAGTTAAAAAAATCGACTGCTTCACGTATATTAGCCATAGCTCAGAATCTCACTCAGACAGATGACTACACTGTCCCAATGGTGTTAAGATCACAATTTCTTTTTCACCAATCTATAGTGTGGTGGCACAGTGCAGATCAAGCTGAATATGGAAGTTTGGACTTCCTGGTAAACATCTTTGAAGCATCCATGCAATGAAGAATTTATTAACTTGGGCATATCTGTTTGGACATGTTTTTGGGGTCTGTATCAAGAGCAAAAGAACTCTGTTGTGATCTACCAGGCAGGATATCCCATCTGTGTGCTCAGTCTGGGAATCTGGCTGTAATAGGCCATGATGGGGTTTAGCTGCATACACACGTATGAGCTGAGGTGTTTCTTCTTTAAACTGCCTTTACAGGATGACCTCTAGACCCTGTAGTTTTAAAAGTAACCTTTGTCAACTGCTTCCCATATTGCCAGTTAGTTTAACTTAAATGAAGTTAAGACCATTCCTTGGCTGGCAGTGGTAGGAGAGAGAAATTTTGCTCCATCATGTATGATAGTGAATTTATAATAATTATGTTCAGCTAATTGTCTATGGAAACCATTTTAAACATCATAGGAGGAAAAGAAGGCTCTTTCAGAATAAGACAGGGAAAAGTAACTACAGATCAGCTCAACTGGAAATCCAGGATCACCATAGCACTTCTGTCACACTCACCATAACTCCAAACATCACTTTGGTGGGTATAAATGCGGTGCAGAATAGACTCCAAAGCCATCCACTTAATAGGAACCTGAGATGAGTAAAACACTATTGTTAAATCTAACAGCAAGAGAGGTAGCACTAAGAAACACGGAAAACAGCTAATAGTTAAGGAATATAATAAATGTTTTGTGATTTGTAAAATACTCAAGTGGCTCAGAATATGTAAACTTGGGAAACTTTTCCCTTTAAAATACAAATATATATTTATTTTGTATAGTTACTTTCTACTGAGCAGTTTTAAACTGCTTTATAATGAGTGTCTGCTCTGTAACTTCCACAGAATTCTACAAAGAAAAAAAAAGTAGCCAAATTCACAGCTAGACCAGTTCCACTGAATGCAAAAGCATTAGTGTACTATTAAACAAATTAAGAAGAGTTCTATTATTTTACTTACTTTTCCTCCTTCAGCATGGTACTCCTTTTCCTCTGCACCAAGTAATTTCGCCAGTCCAAAGTCAGTAATCTTCACATGTTGGGGAGTTTTAACTAGTACATTCCTGGCAGCCAAATCACGATGTACCAAACGACGTTCCTCCAGATAATTCATTCCCTACAGCACATATAAGTATAATTAGAAGATCTTATTCCACCACCCTACAATCATTGCCAAGGAAGATATATTTCTATTGGATAAAAGGCCATTTCCATTAAAGCTGTTGCAAATTCATACCAATGGAAGTACTTTTGCATGGGGAACAGAATATTATTGCACAATTTAAACAAACATCATTAAGATCCTTCCAACATCTATAAAGATAAGATTTTACTACGAGGCTTTGAATTTTATGGAATGGTCCCTTTTCCACTGACTAAATACATATGAGATCATTTTGGGACTAAAATGATCATGTTCAGAGGTGGCCAGAGCATTATGGCTCTTCAAAAATTTCCCAAATGGCCCCCCAACAATTTTAAATGAATTAAATTATTGATTACCACTCCACATTAATCCTTTGTACTCCCCCTCAACTCTGGCTCCTCCTCAGTATTTTCCTGAATCCTACAAACCACATGCGTTATTTCCAACACATCAATTTGATCAAGTGACACTTATGACATTTCTAAAATACAGGACATGATTGAGAGAAAGCTCATGCCTCGTGGAGCTGATACTGTGGAGCCAAAGGATGACTTTGGCTAAACCAACTATGATACCCAAGCGCTGTCTTCCAAACACCCAAAGGACAAAATAATCCATTACAAAAGAGAACGCACAACACCACAAAATGAACATAATCAAACCCAAACTAGGAAGAAAATGTAAAAAGAACACCTTTTCTGAAATCAGTTCTGTACAAATAAGGCTTCTTGGGCAAAGTAAACTGGAAATTAGCATGAGCAAGAAACTAAACACAGGACAAACTTTGCAGATATAATGTATTTAATACCAGAAGCAGTCAAACCTAGCCTTTTTTTAAAAAATTCTATTCAATGAGTTCTGTATGAATACAGTGAGCAAAGAGGAATTCCCTTGTTGTCCTCATGCAGACATTCACCTGGCAGTAAGAGAATTTCTTCCAAGTCTCATATAAATCTTTTTCTCGGTGCCTCTCTTTTGCCCTGCGAAACTAGGAATGGGTGTTGGGGAGGAGCCTCATCACTCATCATCAGTCACCATTCTGGATCAGTCTTGGGAGGAGCAATCCACGCTCCTGAGATTGTAGTGGTTCTTTCCCTCTGGTTATGTTAATCTATGTAGAACTTGGAATGAGGGGAAAATTTTTCCACAATTGCTTCAAAAGCCTGAAACTAATATCCCATTTAGAGTTTCATCAAAGTCGTCTAACTATTTTGAAGATCGACAGATAACTGAAATGTTAAGAAGCAGTCATAAGAATGTTTCTGCACATACTAAAGCAGGAGTAGGCAAAGTATAGCTCTTGCAGACCATAGAGAGTGGTCGATTCAGGGTGGCCGGTTCAGTGTGAAATGGATGTGACCATTCTAAGCAAGAAAAAGAAGGCAAAAATTTGCTTGTGATAGACACCTTTATGTATCTGAAAGACTTGCCAAAGCTGATTCTTGGAATGTGCCACCCAACCGTCTAGAAACTCACTGACTGCCTCAGAAAGGTGCAGAAGTGTAGAGATGTCTATTACAGCTTGCTTTTGGCTGCAGTCTATCATGCAAGTTGAAGAAATATCATAAAGCTGATCATTACATTTTGAATGTTGTGTCTGATTACAGCAATAGAAGCCCTATAGAATACTTGTCTGATATAGCTCAAAATTATCAAATGCCTTACAAAATGGTTTTGCTGTTTTATTGCATTTTCCTGACAAAATTATCTATTAGCTTAATAAAATGTTTTGTGTGTTTCACTATTGCATTTTCTTGACATGGTGCCCAAACTTCATTCTGCAGATGTGAACAGAAACAAGTCTAGGGTAGTTCACCATACCACACTGAATTGGCCATGCTGAAAGAGCTGTGCTGAACTGGCTTAGACCCTTGGCAATGCTATCTTGGGCTGAGGGGAACTGAATCAACTGCAGTGCCACATGGTAAAGTCTGCACAGACTCACTCAATCTCCATTCGCACCATATGGATAAAGATGGGAACTCATGTTAAACAGTTATAATACTTGGGCACGTCACCAGATTAATCCAAAGAACTTCCCTTCTGTTTGCCACAAGCATCTCTGGGTTGGACCCAGACAAAGACCGTCATGCTTTAGTCCCACTGAAAACACTGAGAATGCAGGCCAAAATTTTGGATTTTTATATGACTCATGGATAAGTTGGAGGTTATTCCATGGAAAGAGCAAAGGGCCAGTACCGCCTCAAGAGGCCAGCTGCTCCAGTTGTCACCACTATTTTCTTGCTTAAACATCTCTAAGTGGCAAGAGGTGAGAGCTTAGTCCATCCTGGGAGAACCTAAAAGAAGCATTGACCCCTCTACTCTTTCAATGTTCCTTTGAGTGGAAGCACCATATCTAACCTGGCATTCAAAAAGGCCAGAAGCAGCACCACAGCTGAGAGAGTAAAGGGGGTCAATGCTTCTTTTAGGTTCTCCTAGGATGGACTAAGCTCTCGCCTTTTGGCACTCTACTCAGAGAAAGAATGGTTGTTTTTTGATAAAAGTTCAAAACTTACACTGACCTGTGAATAAGTCGACCAAGGTTTTTGGAGTCGATTTTTTGACGAAAATTTTTAGACTTATATATGAGTAAACACAGTAATTTATTCCCTTGATTTCAACAGGGCTAAAGCATTACCTGCTTGGTGTACCAGAACTTTCAGACATTGCACAGAAAGAGAAGGGAACATAGGCCCTTTTCTCATGTGGGGGGCCAAAACGGGGCAGCGCACGCAGGGGCGGAGCTTACCTGCTGGCGTTTTGCTCCGTCTCTACTCCGTCCCTGTGGGGAACGCGGTTCCGCTGCTTCACACGCCGCTGAATTTCGGCGGCACTCGGCGGCGCCCAAAATGGTGGCTGGCGGCTTCCAGCGGCGCTCCACCAATGAGGGCAGTGCACCAGCCAGAAGCCTGCCCCCAGGCAGATCTGCAGAGACGGACTACTGCGTCTCTGCAGATTCTCACCGGATTAGTGCGGGCGAGTTTGATAAAAACCACCTGGGAAGGTGGTTTTTAAAAACTCGCAGCACCACCCCTGCGGCTGGGCTAGAGCGGTTGGAGGTGTGGCGCCTCACCGTTTGCAACCGCGCTAGCTCATCTCGCGATGTGAATGACCTCCGTTTCCGGTCGTCGGACCGCGGGCTTTTACCCCTGTGTGAAAATGGCCATAGTTCCAATGCAGCAGAGACGGTAAATGTAAAGTACCACGGTAGGGGGCACTGCATTTTTAGGCTTTCAAGGCAAACATGCTTTATCTCTGTAGTGATAACAATTCACTAAGGAAACATTAGCATTACAAAGTATTGTCTTCAACCCGAAAGGAATACACTAACAAAATAAATAATATCAGCATATTCTTCTAATAAAAGTCCTCTAATCTGTAGTTATTGTTACTGCACCAGAGATAATAACTAACACAAGAGTGGCCTATATTCAACTGCTAGTTCCAGCTACAGTAGACTAATTGATTCAGTGCGTCTGCTCTAGCTGTAACCAACAATGGCTCTGTTTGGTAGATTCTACACAGACATGAAGCTCTGCTGATGTTCTTACTCAGTCATGAAAGAGCTAAAATCATTAACTGTTTCATTTGTATAGATGCCAACGGAAAAAGAAATAGTATGGGAACATAGTCACCAGTGTGTGTGCGTGTGCGTGTGTGTTTGCTAATGGGATGATAACATATCATTGGAAAAATGTTTCCTTCCAAGTGTCCACCCCCATTCTTTCTCCACCAACTTTAGATCAACATCATAATGCTGTCTCAAGATTTTCTGACAAACTCCCACAATGTGCTAAAGGTTTCCAATATTGCCAGAAAAATCACCCCAGCAAACTGGCGTAAGCCCCCTATTAAAGCTGATTTCATTAAATAAATGTAGTTTTAATGAGCTGTTATTCTCAAACAAATCAAGTCAAACAATCAAAGTGAAATTCTATTAACAGTAGCTTCATCAGTCAAGAATTGTATAAATCCAGTTTATTAAATCTGGCTGTTCTACAACTGAGCATATATGTATTTGAAGTTATAATATTCCTAGAATGACATGTATTTGAATTATTTTCATTTGCTCTAATCTCAGAAATATAAAAGCAACTTAAAATATAATGTAATTATTTTAAATAATTATTCACCTAGGCCCCGGGCATTTAACCTGGGTTGTTGTGGAAGGCTGCTTTTGGGTCCTTGTTCTCTTTTATTGAATGTATTTAATGGTGTTTTAAAAACCTGCTTTCATGTTTTGGCCGGCTAGTGCAATTTGACAGAAGAGTAGGATACAAATGCAATAAAACAAACAAAAATATTTACAAGATGTTAGGTTTTAAAATAGACTGGCGACAATGGTGGACATTGTTTTAAAAAATAATTATGAGATTTTACTAATCTCATAATTATCTTTGTTGCCTCCACTCCCTGCATATAGGATGATACTTTTTTTTTGCAGAATCTGACACTGGCCATTATTACAAACCACTTACAGTATTTTGATATGTAACCTCATGCCCTCCTTTTACTTTGGAAGTTTAAGATGTGCCTCCTGAGACACATTTGTCCTGAGAAACATTCTTTGTTTCAGATGCTTAAAGATAAAAGTATTTCAAACTGAAGAAAAAGTACTATTTCAAAGCTGTAGGAATCACATAAAAGAATGAACTCTGTGGAAGAGTACCTCTGGGATCTGGTTTTCTGTTTGTAAGCTAGCAACAATGAGAAGATTTGCAATGATTTCTGGAGAAGTAGTATTTGCTTTTGCTGATCTAAGGTACTGCAAGACTTGAGCCATTTCCACACTACACTGTTATAGTGCTATTATTCCACTTTCAACATCCTACGGAATCCTGGGATTTGCAGAGTAGGTAGAGGCATTTAGAATTCTCAGCCAGAGAGCTCTTTGACTTCAGTAAACTACAAATTGCAGAATTCCACAGGATGTTGGAAGTGGAATAATAGCACTGTACAGTGTAGGGTGGAAATGGCCTAAGTTAGTGTGGGTTTTGACTTACACCTGAGTGAAGTGTTGAACAGTTTGGTTCATAAATTCATAGGTCATCATGAACATGACTGCCCCATTGTGTGCACTCCACTCACCTTTGGCTTTGGGCCAATTTGTACACATACGTCTCATCTAGCACCAAGCAATTAGGGGACATTTCTGTTAATTTACCTTTGCAATCTGCACACACCAATTGAGAAGGTATTGGGACCCAATGTTATCTTTGTGCTCTCGGACGTAATCAAGAAGGCATCCATATGGCATAAGTTGCGTGATGAGCTGAACCGTGGATGTGAGGCAAATTCCTAGCAAACGGCACACATGGGGGTTGTCAACACTTGCCATTACATAAGCTTCCTGATCAGAAGAAAGAGAAAAGAGATCAACTTGTTTTTCAAAATATTAAAGACAAGAGAATGAAATAACACTGTTATTCAGATTGTATGAGCTGAACCCAGATTCTGGCTCATGTAACTGGACTATTAGAAACAGATTCTGTCCCTTCCTCACAGGAGCCCTTCTAGGCCTCTCCCCGATATTGAGGTAAAAACACCAAAATCAGGAGGATTTGAGTGAAACACTGCCCGTTGAAAATGCATCCACCCAGTTATTTACAGGGACTGCACTTGTTCATCCACCTGAATCTTCTTTGAGCGTTTTATCAGTTGGAATGGTGAATTATGAGTTGCAATTAAAATAAGAAGCATAATTTTAAGAGCTCGGTAGTTAAACTGATTTAGCAATGCTATCTGTGTTTTTAATGTACCTATTTGCATCATCTACTTATAATGTCAGCTTATTATTTTTAATATACTTATTACATTGATAAATCACTTTTCTTCCAATTCACTCAATGTAGTTTATAATTTAACATAGTGGCTTACAATTTAAGATATTATCCAAGTAGGAGGAAACATTTATGGGAGAAACCAAACTGGAAGTTGTTCCTAGTTAACAAGAGGATTCCCTCCCATTCCCATTTCACCTTACCTCTGCGACAGTTGGGTGGATGCAGCACATAGATTGTAGCTGAAAATAATCTCCCAGTGACTAATCATATTTTCCCTCAGGTCTTATATGCAAGAGTACTAATTATCATATTTGGAATTTTCACACACCCCTTTGCATTTATGGGGCATGTGGAGTCCTACAATTTGATGAAGTTAGTGCAAGTGAAACACAGAAAAACATGGTACATCTAGGACAAAGGGTGATTTACTACGATAAAGAAGGAAATTTTCAGAGGCATCCCGCTAACTGTAGCGGCTGCTACAGGTCACAGTATTCTGCATGATGAGATAACATGAAAGCAGAGGCTCTCCAGTGTCTTCAGTCAAAGACTAGTTCTGTTCTCCAAGTAAGATTTTGTTTGATATAGAATGGATGTGAACGTGCATGTGAGTATGTATAAAAAAGGACTGTTAGCTGAGTGTGTATGCAAAATGCAGCATATTTATGTTATAATTGCTTTTATACGTAAGTTTTAAAAAAAAGAATTGTAGACTTCTGATTCAGGTATAATAAACTATAGATTCATAATAATAAAGCAATTTAGTTTCTTCCAGTATTTTTTGTCCTGACTCATGCATATTTCATTTTTTTTCTTTAACTAAGTCAATATTCCACAAACAGATCTAAGCTCCAAATCACTTTCCTGCAAAATCTGGCTTCAAGTCAGCCAAACTGGGAATTTTCTCTATGGATTGTATGTCATATGTTGGCCACACAGAGGATGGAGCAGTTCCAGTGTTTGACAGAACCTATTAAATTTGATACTACAAAGTGAAGCATCCGGCAACCACTTGAAGGAAAAATAATGAAGCCATTGTACAGTCATATGTTCTTTAAAATGCTCTGAGAAATTACAGCACAGCTTTTGTTTCTGAACAGCATCTTGGAAATCTGTGAGGTGCACTATGATCTGCTGCAAGTATGCCTGGTATTTGGCAGCAAATCTCCTGAATTACTTCTTATCCTAATAAAGCCATTAGGAGCTACAGTTGGAGAGTGAATGGGATCAGATTACTGTACTGCCAATACTTATAGTGCATAAAAAAATTCTAAAGCACAGTGATGTATTTAAGTTTTTTACTCCAAGTCTCAAAGTCAAGTCTTTACCTTCAAGTCAACTCTCAAGTCTTGGAGCCAACTTTACACACCAACCTATATTCCAGAATTTCTGGATAGAGTTGAATAAAGTCAGTTTTAACAAGTAGAGTCAGCCCTCCGCATCTGCGATTTTGCCATCTGCAGTTTCTGAGGTGGGGAATAGACTCCTTGTTACTCCTCCTTCCCAAAGCTGGAAGCTTTTGTGCCAATGGGCATAAAAGAGTCTGCAGGTTCAGAAGTGGAGAAATTGGATCCTTCTTACTTCTCATTTCCAAAGCTGGAGTTTTTTCAGAAGTGGGAAACAGAATCCTTCTTGCCCCCCATTACTGGAGCTTCAACAGCTTTAGAAGGAAGAATACTTCCTCCTCAGGCCTTGCCTAGCACAGCTGCTACTCTCCTCTCAGAAATGCACCCAGCACTCTGGGAGGTGAGTCTTGCCTTCTGCTCTTAGGAAAAGTTTTAGATGGCTCCTCCGATATTCAGCAGGGACAGGCTGCTGAGCAGACCTCAACCCCACCTCAAGCCCATTGCCTAACCCATTTGCTGTTCCTCTCTGAGAAATGGGCCCACACTTTGGGCTTGACCAAAGTGTCATGTGACCAGCAAGCAAAAAGGGATGGAAACATTGTTCAAAATCGTATGGTTTCTGGATGCATGTGTTATGTTACTGAACCAAGGGCAGCAAGTCAGTCACTAAAAATATATAAGTCTCGAGTTGAGTTGAGTCAATGCATCATTTATTGCTGAGTCAAGTCGAAGTTGAGTCACTGAAGCGACTTAAGTCTGATTTGAGTCGGAATCACTCAACTCGAGTCTACATTACTGCTAAAGCAACAGAACTAATAGAAGATGCTCCATTCACTAATGAAAAAGTAAGAACAAGGGAAGAGTTCTGTCTGCACGATATGGCAGGAATGTTACACCTTAACTTATTGTGGCTCTCGCCCACAGCTTATCACAAATATATGTGAGATACAGAACAAATACTAAAGTTAATTCTAACAAAGGAAAGCACAATTTATTAAGTGCATTCTGTTTTTATGGGCTGGGGAATTCTTTTACCTCTCTCTTCAGTTTTGTCCAGATTAAGAATTTGTTTTTTGTGAGCTGAAATTCTCAGTTGATCTAAAGAAAAACTAGCTAAGCATTTATAGACCAAGAAGACTAAAGCTTTTGTTGAAAACTGTTAAAAAATTTCTCTTTACAAGCTAACCAGAGATCAAAATCAACTCCAGGACATTTACATTTTTTAAAAGCAGGAATTGCAGTCAATCAGCAGATCTACTGAATAAATTTCAGGAAAATGATAGAAATATACCTCATTTATTAATAATGCTTATATATATATATTGTCTTCACCTGAGAAAAGAGCTAATATTTCAATACTTCAAAAATAAATAAATATGAAAGCTTACATCGAGAATTTCTTTGTTGGCTTTGGGAGATGTGGCTTCTCTCAATTCCTTAATAGCCACAGGAATTTTAACCTTCTCCCCTTCCGGAATCCACAGCCCCTGTTTAAAAAAACAACATCATGGTAAGCTTAACATAGAATTAAAGAGCAAAGTATGCATGTAACTCTGGAACTTTCAAAAGAATTAAGAATGTGCCAGTATCTAACAAGTAGATAAGCTGGCAATCTACCACAGTTTTCTGAATATAATGTAAGGAATTTAAGTGATGCACTAACACTAGATAGCAATTTTAAAAAATTGACATGAGAATTCAACTGGGCAGCAGCCTGATTCTGTCTGTCTTTACTTAGAATTAAGTGCTTGTAACCTAAACAAAGGAAAATGTACATAGTACTTCGTCTGAATATGAAAAAGGTAGTGACTTTACCTTATAGACTGTACCAAAAGCTCCAGAGCCAAGAACCTTGACTTTTTTAAACTCTGTTTCCTTTAGAATCCTTAGGAGTGCTTGGTTTGGTGCCTCACCACTGGGAGTCAAGGGTTCAACAAGCTATTGAAAACCAAAATAACATAGGTTAGAAGGAGATACTTCCTTTTACATTTTACAATTAAACTAGAAAGAAAAGTGGAGAGAAAAACAGCACATTTCATTTGATCCTTCTTGGGCAGTACATTATAGATATCCCAGGAAGTTAATGCACATCAAAGATTGATAAGAAACAATGCCTGCACTATGCTGAGCCTACACTAGGCATCAGTGTACTATACAGCTTGTTTTGCATCCATCTGAGAAACGAGCACCTATCTATGGCCATTTCCACACGGGGTGAGGGAACTGCCCCATGCTGGTACTTACCGGACCTTTGAGCTCGACGCTTGGGTCCAGGCTGGTCCAGAGCAGTGCGCGGCCGCCGCTCCACACTGCTCCGGGGACATAAATGGCGGCTTCTGGTTGGTGGAGGCTCACCACCAACCGCTGAAGCTCGGCAGCCTAAAGCCCACCCCTGGCAGATCATAGGCTCGCACTGGTGCGAGCCTGCAAATCTGCACTGGAGTGCGGGAACGGAGTGGCATGCTCTGTGCTTTTGAAAGACCTCTTTCAAGCGGTCTTTCAAAAGCACACTGGACAACCACTTCGGGTCGTTCAGGAGCGGGCTGTGGTGCGGATCTACAGTAAGCAGGCCCAACCCAATCTGCTTCCAGGTATAGACGTCCTCTCTGGAGGATGCTCTGCACCGTTTCGTTACGCCCATGCGGAAATGGCCTATGATATGTTTGCTGCAGGTGATATGGGCACTGTGCATTTTTGGCATTCCTTTCCACATTCTGGTCTTCTGCTGATGTTTGCTCCTCAGCACTGCAGAAGAGCACTCAGCACTGCAGAGACAGAACTACTAGAAAGTTGGAGAGGCACATATGAACTGCAGCTTTGGACTGTACTTGTTAATATTAGGCAAAGAGAATGGTTAGTGTCGCTCTGCTGCACTTCAAACTTTACAAGGAAGCCACTTGAATTCCAGTTCAGAGACAATACTGTGATGGGCCTTCCACACTTAATGAATAGAGGCACACCTCCTATAACATGACTGTGTTACTGGGGCCTGGAATAATAGTTTATTGTTAGCCCATTCTGCTTTCAAAAGACCCAATAATGTGTATTCTTGTGTGTACAAATGGGAATGTTAGGTTTGGAGACAGAGAACTCTTCCTGTGCCGCATAAATTTGAATATTGTCATCTTCACCATCCCCAAATGCTTCTAACATACACAGAAAGAAGGATTTGTCCAGCTGCCTTATTAGCATGTTGCTTTCCTAAGTACCTTTTTCTCCATGAAAGAACATTAAAACCTGCAACACCACTCCTGAAAGCTGAAATGGTTTACCACAAAAAAGTTACCATTTGCTTTGCTGACTGTCTAAAGTTGTTTTATAGAAGTGGGGGTGTGAGAAAAGTGGCTAGGTGCAAGGGAAAGGGGTCTTATTTTGAAGTTAGAAGTCTAGGTTTGAAACCGCACTGCCAGAAGAAATTAAGTTCTGCTTTCTGTTACATCTAGTTAGTCTCACGTCTTGGCTGATTACTGCTGACAGGACCACAACATTATACAGGAACTAGAGACACACTTATAGTCCTACCCAGAAATATCACGATAAATATCCTTGCCTATCATTGGGAAGAATCAAAGATACTTACAAACAATATACTCTTGTTTGAGTGGGAGAAAAAGGTGATATTCCTCCTGCCACCAGATGTCCCTCCTTGTGGGAAGACACATGGATTCCATTCAACAAACAAGAATAATTGTACATTTGTTCTGCTGCAACAGGAAAGGCCCTGGGGTGCTGATACTCATTGCCTGAATCAGTCCCAGGTAGCACATTTAAGAATCATTGGTCTGTACCTACCTCTCTTTCTTGTAGCAGTCTGCGCAAAGTACGTTTCCTAACAATGTGACGCCGACGTACATAGAGACCAATGCCCATTGCTATAACAACTAAGCCAAGGATACTTCCAACAACTCCGGCTGCAATTGATGGTACTTTTGAACTGAAAGACAAAAACAATAGCTTTATATTGTTTTATATTGATTTTATATTTCTGAGATTTTAAATATATTTTATATTTAAATTTTAAATATATTTTATATTTAAATACATTTCATAATTAAGCGAGCCAGCTCACTGAATATTCTGAGTTGACTATTTTGAATTAAAAATGTATAGAGACAAAAGAGAACTAAGCTACTTTCCTGTAACTGAGGGCAAACATGAGGGGCTCCAAACTGTTACGGTGCACACAGTATTAAGCACATTCAACACTCTGTAATAACGATGGTCCAGTCACAGCTAAGAATAACAAGTCCAGTTCACATGTTGGAAGTAAACCACGTCTTCAAGACGTACCCTAGACAGCTCAGAAGACTGCACAAGCACTGTTGATCCAATCACACATATCACTTTATATATTCTGTAACAGTAACAGGCAGCTCTGATATAGGAAAAACAAGTGTTTCCCAGACCAGAGTCTGCTTCTTTCATAATGCTAACATGACAGAAGAGGAGAGGAGAACAGATAACAAGACAGGTATTATTTTTTTCTCTCCTCAATGCTTTTAAAAAAATTTTCCCCACTTTCTGAACTGTAGAACTACAAGACGTTACAGGGGAAGATGGTCAGGAGTAAGCATTTCCAGGGCAGAATGGACACACACAGGAAATATGAAGCAATTTCTTGCCCCACTTCAATTCTATCTATAGATGCCCTGTCCTTTCACCTCTCCATTCACATTAAGCAACAGAGAAAGTTTTCGGAAAACAGGTTTCCTCAAATGACATGCAATTCAGTACCTGTTTCCTGGAAAAAAGATATCATGAATGATGCTCAAAAACTGAAGAAAAAAAATATAAAGCATCACCTTCTACTTTTAATAACAACTCTCCCCAATCAAAAATTACTAGAATCAAAAATACCAGTTCTATTTTCTAAAAACCAAATTTTAATGAAAAATCAGAAGCTAGGGAAGTCAAGTCCTAAGAGAGTTACAGAACAAACAACAGGATGCAGAACCAGAGAATAAGCTAGGGGTCAGAATTTAAGATCAAGGCCTGGAATTAAACACTCCAGAGCTCTGGTAGATATTATTGCTCAAGCAAGAGACACTGAAACAGGAAACTATCCTAAATTCCCTCCTGACCAAGAAGAGTCAATAAACACCCTAAATAGGCAGAATCAATGCACAACTGAAAAGAAAGATGGGAGTCACAATTATGCATCTCAAAATATGCAGCAGCAGTCATCTGTTCCTGATAATGTGTGATCTGTACTTTCAGCAGATTTTAAACAAAGCATAAATGGTTAATAGAAGAAGCAAGGAGATGACACACGGAAGAGCTACCTTCAAGGGAGTGGTATTCTTTAGGATTCCAGTCACAGTGATGAACTTCTTGACAAAAATAGAATTTCATGTGTATTACATTTTTTTAAAAAAATATTGAAGAAATTAGTTGGGGAAGACTTAAGATTGGTAATGCAAAAAAAAAGAAGTGAAAAATCTAGGTGTCTATGTCCCTAAAAATCAGGCTAAATTAATATATATATACGATCAAACAGGGCCCGCTGGCTTGGTCCCTCTGTCATGGTTTGGTCATCTTTTATGGTTTAGTAAAATAGCCAAAATACAACCTGAAGAACATCCCAACAGAATTTAAAGATAATGCAAAAAACAGATTTGCAGTATTAAGCCTAATTGGCAGGGAGCCAGAAAAATTCTGGACTGAAACCAGGGATATTAATAGGATGGAATGCAAAAGGACAGTACCAGCAGCCAAACAGAAAGAGAAACCTTCATGGATGACAGATGAAACTCTTCAAGCAATTAAGGATGGCTGAGAATCAAAAGTAGAAGGTGACAGAAATAGGGTCAGAATCTTGAATGCAGCTGTTCAGTGAGCTGCATGGAGGAACAAAGAGAACTTCTATAATAAACAATGCAGAGAAATAGAAGATGACAACTGAAAAAGAAGAACAAGAGACCTCTCCCACAAGATCCAAGAAATCAAAGAGAAATTTAATCCAAGAGTGGGAAAGCTCTATGATCAGCAGGGGAACACATTACATGATCAAGTAAAAATAAAAAGACAATGGAAACTATAGCCTGAAGAACTATATATAAGAGATGAAAGGACAACAGATTCATTCAAGGAAGAACCATTTGAAGACGAACCCACAATTTTAGAAAGTAAAGTGGAAGCTGCACTGAAAGCACTTAAGAGAAAGAAACTGCCAGGAACAGATGACTTATCAATAGAGCTGTTTCAAGCCGCAGAGACAGAATCGCTCAAATTCTAACGTAAATCTGCCAACAAACATGGAAAACAAAACAATGACTCACAGATTGGAAATGCTCAATATGCATCCCAATCCAAAGAAAGGGGACACCAGAGATTGCACTAACATCTGGACCACTGCATTAATCTCCCATGCAAGCAAAGTGGTGCTCCAAAGTTTACAACACATATTGTTATCATATGTGGAGTGAGAAATGCCAGATAGCCAACCTAGTTTCAGAAAAGTAAGAGTTACTAGACATCATATTGCAAACACAACTCTGAGCAATACATTAAAGAATTTCACTGTGATTGTGTAGATCATGAAAAGCAATGGCTTGCAGTTAAAGAAATGGGAGTGCTATATTTAATTGTCCTCATGAGTAACCTGTACTCAGGACAAGAGACCCCCATTAGGAGAGAATATGGAGAAACAGAGTGGCTTACAAAAGGCAACCAAGGTCAGACAAGACTTCATGAGAAGACACGACTCACTAGAAATGACAATAGTGCTTGGAATGCGGAAGGCAACAGGAAAGGAAGAAGACTGCACTGCAGACTGATAGATTCAATTACAGAAGCTACAGCCCTGAGTTTGCAAGACCTGTTGATGATAGGATGATTTGGAGGTTTCTCATTCATAGATTTGCCATTAAGCTGAAGTCAACTCAAGAGCAGTTAACAACAAAAAACAGCAGGACTTAAAATGTCCACAGTATCTACATTATATATATTGTACATTTTTTTTCTAGTTCAAATACTTAATTCTCTCCTGACTTGCACACCATCACTATTTTTCAGTAAATGCAAAAGATCCCAGTAGTTATGTAAATGTTTAAGTAGCATACTCTGTGTGTGTGTGTGTGTGTGTGTGTGTGTTTGTGTGTGTGTGAGAGAGAGAGAATAATACATGCCTGATCTCCAAAATTATACAATGCATTTCAAGAGGAATTTGATTTCTTATGAGAACAGAATAGACAAATTCTGAGAAACCAGTAGATCAAAACAGGAAAAGTATTGTTTCTGTCTCCTCTCCTAAACAGTGCATCTAACTTGATGGCTCCATTCCCCCTTTAGGACAACAACATAAGTGTAGGGAAAATGCATCAAACAATTGCCCTTCTTGATGGTCCGCAATCTCCAACAGTTCTATCCCTCTCACCCAACTTTTTGCTACCTGAGTAAATACATACATTCATCTTAAGGAGTGTGCACAGGTTGCTCTGATTAGAATGGAAGATCTACCTTCTGGTCTGTGGTTGCTTACAGGCAAGCAATTATCAGAAGGCTAGTATCAGATCCACCCAGTCGTGAATGACGTACATGCATGGGGAGCGGCAGGCCTGCTTTCATTTTCACAGACTGAAGATGGTAGCTGCCTTCCCAGCCTCTCTGTAGCACCCTGCCCCACCACCTTTTTATACAACCCTGCTTTCCCTTCTCAAATCCACCACCTTAGTGGAAAAGGAGTAAAGCCTCTTTGATCTTACTCAGAAAGATTTTAATAATCTATAGTAGTTTGTGTCTGTAAAACTAAAACTAATGGAAAAGTATACTGCTAAGTCAGAAATTATAAAAACAGAATGTGGTCTTTATTAAAATAACAAACAGGGAAAAGATATTGGGTATTATAAGTATATACAGGCAAAATAGAACGTCCAAAAATGTCTAACCAGATTCTTCAGCTGAACTCAGTATTTAGCTACAAAGTTTTCATACCCACTTAGACGTTTGGCTTTCCCTGCTCAAGGTCCTGATCCCTAAATCAGAGTCTCACTTTCTACCCCACTCAGAAGTGATTTGGTCCCTCCTCTGCCTCTCACTAGGCCTCTAAGAAAACCAAACTCTCATCCAGCAAAAACCCTCCCTCCTCTCCCTAAGGGAACATGCATCAAAAAAAGCGATTCATTCCCTTATATAGAGTTCCTCCCGAGAAAGCTTGGCCCCGCCCATGCACCAATGGGCTGAATTCCTCTCTTACCCAGAACGCCTTGGGTACCTTGGCAACCTAAGGTCAGCCTGCTTCTCAGACTAGCCACACACCCTAGGCCTTGTCACAGTATATAAGCCAAGTCAAGAAAAAAAATTTTTTTAAATAATTTTTATTAAGATTTTGATACACAATAAAAATCTAAACAAAATAACAGAGAATAAAAATACAAAGAATAAAGAGAAAAGATAAGAAAAAAATAGATAAAAGGAGGAAAAAAAACACAAATAGTAAAAGTGATTGCAAATCTTCTCTTCAGCAGTTATTAAAATATTCAATTAATCTATATCACTCTCATCTATCACAGTAATTCTTCATCCTCATTTCTATAACATAATACCTAATAATACCTAAATCCAAACCTATAAAATCTTGTATCTACTTCCTAGAAAAAGTCAATGAAGGCTTTAAGATAGGATTAGTACTATATTAACAAAAACTACTATTACTCCTCTAAATTAAACTATGCAAAATTAAACTAAACAAATTAACTCCTTTCCTTCTAATTTAATAATAATCTACTGTCATAGAAAATAACCAATATTAAATTGTTTCATCTTCACTAAACCAATTCCCAATTCTTCTCTAATCATTTCTCCCCACAACTCATTTCCAGTTGTGTCTCCCCAAAAATAAAATTCAACCTTATAAGAGCCTTTTTTCCCTTTGAATTTACCAGGACTATTCCCCAGTTACACCCCTCTCTCATAATTGTATCTTTCTAGTCATCTAACCCTCCAGACCATATATAAATCAAACTTTAATATAATTTTAAACAGTTTCTTAGATTTCTTATATCTTCCACAAGAGCCTTGATTTATGACAGCTTCCTTTACACTAGAGCAACCTCGAACATCAAAGAGAAAACAAAGTCTAGAGTCCAGTAAACCCACTCATTATTTCTCTACCTATTCATATTTTAAATGTAACATTTTGTTTTTTGCTAAACATTTACAATGGCACAAGCTGAACATCACTTGTCAAATCCTGCCAGACCTGAGAAGGAAGCCTTCTTCCACAAAACACTATCCTACCTTCCTTCCATCATCTTGAATGTCTCTCAGGAAAAAGATGCAATTTATCTTCTCCTGTTTCATGCTTCCAATGTTATCAATGTTTTTCATGAATCCCGTACTCTGGTCTGGCTCCTTCAGGCTCACTTCTGATCCAGAATTACATTGGTCTGGCAGCATATCACCATCCATAATTTCCAATCCAATCCCCAATATCTCCTCATTGTTTAATTCTCTGATTTCCATTGTTATCATCAAATAATCTAATATAACTTTTTCCAGCAATTCTAATTCCTCCAAAATCTTATGGAAAATCAGTGGATCTTCATTTTCTAGTAACGAGATGCAACTCCTGAACAAATGGTTACTTCCTATTCTGAATATCCTATGAGATTGGTTTCAGCTACTTGTACAATTCTAAGTATACAGTCCCTGTATTTTTATCACTGAAGTACAGCTCCTTAAAAGCTGTGTGGAAGCAAGATTTGCACGCCACAGTTTCAGATGAGGACTGGGGTTCTAAATGATGGCTTAAAACTAAGTACAACTAAAGTAGAATCACTGGAACGGTAAAATTTATATATGGTATATTTATTGTTCCGTAATCAATTCCATGGGTCAATTTTAGTTAGAACTAGCAATTTAAAGTGGGCTAGTATGAGCAACTGTAAGAAAAATCAGTATTAAGTCACCTCACTTATGGTATTTACTTTGGTTAAAATGTCTTGCATGAAACATATACAGTGCAGAGAGGTGGGGGGGACACATATGTTTTATTATTTATAACTGACATGTCCTGTTTCTGGCATGAAGTACAACCAAAAATTCTCTTTATTTTGCAGTGCAATCTGATTCTTAAAAATCTACTCATCTTCTTAATACAAGTGTTTTGCATAAAGATCTAATTTTGTGTTGTTGCTGCCTTAACCACAGGAAGGCTAGCGATATCTAGAAGCTTACTGTTTCAGACTCCCCAGGTACCTGGTGCAAATATATCTGGGTGTTGGTAATGGTAGAGAAAGCAATACAATGAAAAAAAGAAAAAAAAGAATCCAGGGGACAATCAAATACTTAATTCCTTCAGTACTGTATGGTACAATTTCACTGTTTTGCTAATAGCCTGAGAGACCAAAGAGGTCTAGCCATTCATTGGAATATCTGGCTGATTCCACATTGGGCCAGATCTACCATTTTTTTCCCTTTCCTGGCATAATCTGGGGCCCTCCGATATGTGCCTGAGTTATACACTATCTCTCTCTCGAAATATTGTTGTGTTGGTTGGTTGTGACTTCGCTGTCTTTTGTTGTTTTTCACATATTATTTTAAACAGGAGCGGGAAAATATAGCATGCATACAGCCCTCAAGGCCACTCTATAGCCTCCATAGGCACCCCCACACCCCATTTTTTTTTTTTAAAAAAAAAATCAAAATGCCCACCTTCCTGGGCCCAAAACAATTTCTTCCTCTTTCAAAACCAAAGTTGACTTTTGGTCACTTCCTGCTTTAAAAAAATTTCTCTCTGGGGCCTTGAACAATCCTGGGGGAGGGAATATGGCAAAATTTTCTGCATGCCCCACAGAGAACAGACCATTTTGAGTGGGAAAAAAAAAAACAATACTTTTTTAAAGGGATGGGGATGCAGCCTGTTGAGTGATGGTTGTTTGCTCCCCCAAGAAGTTGTCTATTTGTGATTTAAAGTAATAATAAAATATTAAAGAATCAATAACAAACAAAGCAAAAAGTAGGTGGTATGGTAAATATGCCTAGATCAAACTACTCTACGTACATGTTGGCAAGGACAGATTGGGAGACAGACACAGATTATACACACACACACACACAAAAGAGAGAGAGAGAGAGAGAGAGAGAGAGAGAGAGAGAGAAAATACATCCACACCAGGAGTCAAGAAGAATTCTAGCCTATCCATCAACCTGACATCATATCTTCATACACCAGATTTTTGCTTGCATGTAAGCCTACTCCAATACATGAACTTCTAACTGAAGTCAAGACCAGGGAGGGTAGCCACTAGCCTGTAGGCCCAGGCTAGTTTGCTTGGGGATGGGATTAGAGAAAATCTCAATCCATTTCTCCTCCAACATCTCCCCCACAATTTTCTTTCACAAATTGGGAACATGAGAATAGTGGAAATTCCTTTGTTATATTCAATCACTGATTGGATGTGGCAGCAGTGAATTCCTCCCCTCTTCCAGAGTGTGCCTTCCCAATTTGAAAGGCCAGCACCATGATGGTGGTGACCATTGCTCATCCCATATTTTCTTTTCCAAAAGGAAAAAGTTCAGAAATGTGTGAAGCTTCCTAGACCCTTGCGTTTGCTACAAGCACTTTCCTGCAGATTGTTCTTAAAATGGACAGAGTTGGTTTCCTTCTCTCTGCACCTTCTCCAATAGGTGAGAAAATGAGTGCTAGGTGAAGTTTCTCAGACCAGGTCACAGTTGTAGGAATTGTCCTACAGCTGGTCCTCTGAGCTGACTTTGTTCCATATGAGTTCTCCTCATAGGCCAATGAAGTTAGGGACCTGGCCACATAAGCTGTCAAACCATGGAGGGTTCAATGGTGGGACTTTTTTAGTCCCAACATACATCCCCCAGCCCTCGTCTAGAAACAGGATCACCAACTAAACTGCTATTTGAGAAGCCTAAGATTATGTTGCACAGGAAGGCAAAATTCTACTCTTGTTATGAATCATCATAACATTTGCCAAAAACAAAAGGAGAAAAACAGATTATTAAATAATAGGCACACATATTGATATGAAATTAAACAGATATATATGTTATTTTATTATCACTGTAAACATATAATTAATTAGCAATATTTACCCAATAGGACAACCTTCAAGTCCTGGTCCTTTGCAACTATAAAAAGAAAAGAAACAGTAAAAGAAATAACTTAGTTACATATAGATTCTTCAGTGGACAACTTATTTTTGTGTGTCTGAAGACATTTTTTAAAGACAAGGTACTTGCTTAGGAAACAAAAGACCTGGGAAAATATCAAGAGCTTTAAAGCATATGTTGTTCAGAGGACATCATATGCTCTATGTCCACTGATGGAACAATTTCTGACTTGAATATCTCTAAACACATGGGGAAGAGAGCCTGCCAAAATAGTATTCAAGCACAGCACAGAACTCTCAACTCCCCCATCTCCCAAGTACAAATTCAGTCTCCAAAAAGCATTCTCTTATTCAGTGACTTCAAAGGATTGTTCATCCTGACTGCACAAAGCAACCTATCACACAAAGAGATGACTGTTCACTGGCCTACATGAAAGGAATGAGCAACTTGCTGTGAGTGGACAAAATATTCACTCTTAAGATTCTAACACTTATTCGTAACGGAAAGGTGAATGGCTGAAAACCTCTAGGGATAGGGAAATCTCTCAGTACTAGACCTCAGGCTATTTAGCGCAGCCGCTCACTCTGTACGACAGAACACTTCTCTGTTTAAGGAGAAAACATTAACCTCAATGACTTGACTTCTGATTTAGGGCTAATATTCAATAACGGAGATGTAATCACTGAGCACTATTTGGCAGTAATATGCAGGAGTTAAATTTACTGCACTAACAAAGTGCTGTTTTCTTTACTGTTGAGAATATACATGATAAATCTATAAATAATACAATAATAAAAATGAAAATTATCCAAAGCAAACCTAGTGACTGCATATTGGAAGAGAAATTTAAACCAAGGACTTCCTAGTTCATAGTTTACTCATTTAGCAAATATGCCATGCAATCTTTTAGTGTAATCAAATCTATTTAACCCAACAATCCTTAGATAATATAAATTAAGGACACCAACACATGTGATACTGTATTACACAACTTCAGTTATTACTGGAAATGCAACTCAAAGGTTTGGGAGGTAACTTTAAACACACCTTAGGGAAGATTCTCAAACAAGCTTTTCAGATATTATTCCTGTAAACTGTATTTTTCCTTACATGTACGTATATGTATATATACACACACATGGTATTTTCTGAAAGTAAGTAAGCTGGAATAAATATCACCAAGTTACAAAGCTGTTGTAGACCTGGAAATCTTTGTGTTAGTGGATTCCTGTACAAGTTACTCATGTAATTAATGAACATATATATACCACTAGGCAAAAGAACCATCCCAGTTATAAAAGAAGTGAAAAGAGAATGTGAAATTGGAACTATAATAAATCCTAAATGGAATCCTAAACATTGTTTTCCATGGAGGAAATATTGGAACCTAACTCTGAATAATTGTGCATGCTGAACTAAACAACATGTGATAGAACAGAATAAAGGAAAGAATACTACCAAATAGAGCCCATTTTCTTCCATGTTTAGATTTTTTTTTAATGTTCAGAGGCTTAATTCTTTTGAAATAGGTTATCTGCCAGGGTCAATCTTAAAATGAAACCAGAGGAAGTAATGGTTCTCAGAAGCAAATCCTAGGAGTGTGGTGAAGGCTGCTTTCACTCTTTTGAACAGGGATGGGGAACCTACTGTCTTCCAATTTTTCTGCTGCAATTCACATCACTCTAGATAATGTATCATGCTAGCTAGGGTTAATGAGAGTTACCAGGGAATGCTGAGAAAGGGCAACTGCCCTCACGTCTAGCACGTGGGCTTCCCACAGGTATCTGGGTTTTCCATGGTAGGAAGAAGGATACTGGACTAAATAGGCCTTTTGTTTTATAAATCTCTTATAATGTAGGGGATGGATTTCATTAGATGTATACTAAAGGTGTAAAAGTATACTAAGACCAGCACTGCATTCCATTAACTGTGAAAATATATCAGAGAGTAAATAAAAGTCTCCGACAACCCTAAGTCTGGGCACTCATCAGAACAACATGTTTGTTTTACAGCACACATAACAGATATGTACGAATTGCAGATCTATGCTGAGAAAGAGCCATGGAGAAGCCTTATCCTTACTTTTTAAATGAGGCTGTCAACTGGGTTGTGCTCACTGATGGGCCCAGAAGCCCATAGGATGGCAGAAATGGAATAGAAGGGAGCCTTGTGCCTCTTCCCTCCCTGGCTTGGAACTCTTCACTGCAATGGGGCAGAGGAAGAATTGGCAGCACTTATGCACTGCAGTCACAGAGTGCCAAGACAGATATTCCTAACCTGTGGACATTTTATACTGGAAGGCAATCACTAATTAAATAAATTAGAACAAAATACAAATCTTTTATTTCTGGGTATTTTTGTATTTCTATGGGCAGATTTTCCTCTGTGAACGGGAAAATCATTATCTCTCCCAGACCTTTGAAAGTCTGCTTGCTTAGGATAGCCTCCATCTCTTCACATTACTAAATGCAACTTGAGAATGTAAACTCGTTAAGTCAGACTTTTACCTGCCACTACCAGATTATACAGCTCTTCAGTATTAGGCACTGGAGTGGATTTGAGGGAAATATTTTAAATCAGGGTTGGGGAAAATGTATATAATTCCCAAAGCTGTTTTTGAAGCCCCCCACCCTTAAAAAACATCTTTTTGCGATTTTTTTTCAAAAAATGCTTCTCCGAGGACAATTTTGCAAGTTTTGTTGCTGTAGTGTGTCTTCAAGTTGTTTCCAACTTACGGTGACCTAAAAGTGAACCTATCACAGGGTTTTCTGGGGCCAAGAGTATGTGATGCACCCATGGTGACCCAGTGGGTTTCCATAGCCAAGTGGGGAATAGAATCCTGCGCTCCTGGGTTGTAATCCAACACTCAAACCACTGCACCACGCTGGCTCTCATTGGCAAGTTTACTTCTAGCTTATAAAAGGGCTTCATGGCTGAAAACAAGGGGGAGACAAAATGTGGCAAACTGCCCCCCTAATAGCTAGAGGTGTGCAAGGAAAATTTAGGAAAAAAAATGGGTTGGGCAGGTTGCTGAACAAGGTCCTATGAGGGGGGTGACCCCAGTCACTGGCAACTGTTCATCCCAGCTTTAAATGTACTCTAATCATGTGGAGGCACTTTTCTGTGAGGGGCATAACACTTATGTGGGAGACAAATCCATGGAACCTTCCAACAGAATCAGCCATTGCTAACAGCAGAGTGCTGTAGTCAGTTTCCTTCTGATCAAGTGGTGTGATCAACTCAGCAGGTAATTGGGTCACATAAGAGCTGTTCAAAGAAAAATTGACTTCCACATATCCACAGTTATATATTATTTTCATATACCAATAACAAAAAAGAGGCGTCTTCATATAATACCATACTGTTGGGAACAAGATAACAGGTATGACAAGTGCTCCTGCAATCTAATCTAAAACATATTTTGAAATATCACACCAGCATAAAGATCTGTCTACATGTTAGACTTCAAATAGTACAGTAATTGTTGTCTATCCCTAGGAGAGCCCATGAAAGGCTGGGATACTTCTTGCAGAGAACTATCTGCACCAGCATTAAACCACAACTCCTGGGGAAATTTTAAAGAGCAACTGGTATGACTCTGATAGATGTTTATGTACAGATATCTCCAAAATACAATGGCTGCCCTACATGAGAGTTTAGTTTTAGTGTACCCACTTGAAAGATCCAATAAAGCAACCCTATGGTACTATTCAGGAGCCCCTTAAGAACATTATGGCCATCTCCACATGACACTGTTATAGTGCTATTATTCCACTTTCAACATCCTATGGCATTTGCAGTTTGGGGAAGGGCATTCAGAATGCTCAGCAAGAGAACTCTTTGGCCTCACTAAACTACAAACTTCAGAATTCCACAGGATGTTGAAGGTGGAATAGCACTATAACAGTGTAGGGAGGGAATGGCCTATGTCAACTGTCCACCAGGGATCATTATAGTTCTAATCCAGAATTGGGCATGTGTTTTGGACCTGTCTGTATGTAACTAATGACTCAGCCTGATGTGGTGCCAAGAGAAAACTGATGAAACTATCCCAAGCTTTTAAAAATGTTAACAGCTACAGGAATGAAGTTCAAAACAGAACAGGGCTGTAGCACTGGAGAAATAAAAAACAACTCAGAACCTAAATTCCCCCCACCATAATTTTCTTGATTGAAAACCTCTTCCCATAGCTGCTATTTGAATAACAAGATCAGTCAAAATAATGGAATTTCAACATGATAAACATTGATAACAGTGTAGGTGTGTTTTTATATGCACTATGAACAGTATTCCTCTCTTTTAATTATACTTTAGGGTACAAAATACATTCAAAACAGGGAAGTGAAGATAAAAAAGCAGTTATTGGGAGAAAGCCCTTGCCAAATGCATGTAGTAGAGGAGACAGCATCTTTTATTATTTTTATTTACTGAATTTATATCTCACCTTTCTCCTACAATGAGATTCAAAAGTACAAAAGCAAAACCTTCTCCTAATTTTTAATTTTCATTTAATTTTCATTATTTTCTACTATTTTCTTTTGCCACTTGTATCTTAAGCCTGCAACTTTACTTTGTTTAAAAAAGTACTTACCCACGAACACAATTTGGATGACATAACTGACACACTGAATTTTCATCGGGATATTTCCAGACTAAAGTATCATTTTCACCCATGATGCCAGCAGGGCATGATTTAACACAGTGAGGGCCATCTATTAAGTGGGCACATTTGATGCAGTTGTCTGGACCCTGCATAAGAAGCAAGATATTATTTGTTGATAGAAAATATATTTGTCCATCAGCTGACAAATGCAGGAAGGGAATAACATAAATATTAGCACTGAGTTTTCAAGCAGTTGTCTTGTGGCTTGTTATTAAATTATCCCATTAATTTTTGATAGTTGCATAGTAGGTAATACTAGCATTCATGTTACTTGTTTTCATTAATCTTTTCAAAATTTTAGTTTATATGTTTGTATATTTTGTACCAATATGCAGCAAGTTAGGTTTTCAATACTCATTAAGTAACAACAGTTACTTCTCAAACACTGTAATGAGTAACATGAAGAAATTACTTGTAAAAATAACTTTCCTAGCTCTGCTTCCATCTACACTCAAACTTTGTAATGGATGGTAGAAATCTACTGGGGACCACTCACATGATGGAGCCAAGAATATATCACACATCCATCAAAGGAGAAGGGGCAAAGGAAAGAAGCCAGATAGAGTCAGGCTGGGGAGAAAGAAGGCAGACTAAGCCTGGCCAACACGTCCTCTATAACAGCAAGACCAGGGTTCCCATTCCACCCAGTTGTACAGGTTTCACCTGGTTTCTTGGCATGCTATCCAGTATCTACTTGGACCATCACTTGGATTCCAAGCTTCCATTTTTTAAAGCAAGTCTGTAGTCCTTGTTGGAGTGGAGTTATGGGGCAAAATGTACATGTACTCCTCTGTCCAATAGCTTTGCAAGAAAAAAAGCTCCTGTTTAAGACTGTGTTCAGCCAACGAATGAAGTCTCACATCCAATAGTGATAGTGACAGTAGAGCAGAGTATGGTTCAGGGACTTATGCCAACTATATCATTTTAAATGTAGCAACTTACAACAAACAGCAAGTTGCAGTCTCCCACCTTTTCAAATATTTCAAAGTTGATATGCTACTCAGTATACTTTCCCCTGTTCAGAAGACTGTATGAATTTTTCAAAAACAAATGAACAGGCAGAGGCAGGGGAGAAATCAGTTACTGGGTTATTATTTCTTAACAATGTCTGGAAGTTATCAGAATCTGTTCCTGTGTTATCAGACTGAAAAGCCAGTAATTAATTTCATATTCCAATAAGTAATTTATTATTATTGGCATGATAGCCTTTCTCTGTAATTGATCTAATATCTACTTACAGGTCCTGTACAAGTTGTACCAGATTCAGTTGAATTTTGCACCAGGCATTCTGGATGGCACTGAAGGCACTCAGAATCTTTTATAAATTCACGAGGTTCTCTGAATGGGACAGAAAATGAAATGCAGGTCATTACCATATCACACTATGAGCACTTGAGTTCTGTAATCTTAATGTAGCATTTTTGTTTGTATTGGAACAGACAGAATAAGAGTACAAGAAGACCACAAGGTAGCACTGAAAGGAGCAGCTCTACACAAAAACTGATCAAGCACTTTCAAAAATTTGCTAGGACATTCAAATCACTCGAACAGCTACCCCAATAGGATACTGTGTCAAACTGGCTGCCCAAATACCGAACAGATACCCCCAGTACATTCAAACACCAAGATGATGATGCTGTCAGTGTATCTGAGATCCTGTGATACAGGAAGGAATATAGACAGAGAAAGGAAGGAAGGAAGGAAGGAAGGAAGGAAGGAAGGAAGGAAGGAAGGAAGGAAGGGGAGTTATTTAAATTCACTAGTAGGCATTATTATGTCACATGGTTAAAATGAGGAAAGGCTGTGAACTCTCTTGGTCCAAATATCATAATTCTAGCTAGCGCATTACTGTAAAGAGTTTTCTCAGGGAAACATAACTAAAGATTCTCTTCTTTTAAGAAGCAATTGGCAAGCTAAAGCAAAAGATGCATATAGATGCCATTACTGTTTATCCCACATTCTGATAATGCTAAAAAAACTGTGGAACAGTCAACCTCTCTTGGCTTGTATGGTGAGATACCAATGTGACCATGGCTGACAGATGCAAATATTTCCTTCTTCTCTCCTATAGCAAACTTCCCTTTTTGTTATGTAACAGTAATGGCTTATGAAACATTCCTGCCAGTTATGGAAAACAAATATTGTCTGGTCAAAGAGAAGGAAAACACTAAAAGAATTAGACTAATATATAATGTCCTGTTACTCAGATTCAAGTGCTTTAACCCAGCATAAAGCAAAGGTATTGTTTATTATTCTAGCTAAAGTCTTTATCAACAGGGAACACACAGAGATGCCTGTTAAACATGTCTCAGTCAAAGAAACTGGAGGGGTCAGTCAGTAAGGATGACCAGCAGGAGAAAAGATTTGTTCAGATAAGATCTAAATGCACCCCATCAGTGGATGCTATTTCTGCTACTTTCCAGGGCTGCAGAAGACAGGAGTGGGGCTTGCCAAGCACCTGGCAGATAACACTAGATGACTGGTTGGTGGCTAAATGGGTCACTACAACTTGCCTTACATCAGGCCAGTTTACCTGTCTATCATGTCCAGTGCTGTTTACTTTCAGCTAGCAGTGACTACCCTCAGGCAGAGCTTTTTCATCTTCCACCTGGTCCTTTTTGCTGGACCAGCCACAGATTGGGCCTGGGTCTTTATGCATATAAAGTACATGCCTATAAATGCCCACCCAAGGACTGAGGTTTGCTTGAGAGGCCTTCCTTTGTCTCCTACAAGTGGAGTCAAATATTTTCTTCTGATGGCAAGCACCAACCCCTTGGAGGTCACATTGGAACCAATGTTGGTTTCATTATAACACTATGTTAAAACATGAATTTTAATTAAAGGTTCAGGAGCTTTTTTTATTTTGCAAAATAAACAGTGTATGGTTGTAAACTGTTCTAAAGTTTTAAGATGTCTTAATTTGTTTATTATGTCTTTAGTTTGTTTACATTATTTTTATTATTTTACATTCTAAATTGGTTTATACTATTTTAAATTGATTGTACTTTTATGCCATCCTGAGATTCCACAATACAGAGCAAGGGAGAAATAGGTAAACAAACAAACAAGCATATACCCTATAACTGAGAAACAAACTCTAGTCTAAGTTGTGCAGAGTTACCATAGAGGCAGCTGGATATGAGAGTGAGCTTTGGTTTCATTATGTCCTCCACTATCTGTGTGTGTGCCTTTAAGCTGCCTGTCAACCTATGGCAACCCCAAGGATTTCATAGGGTATTCTTAGGCATGGAATACTCAGAGGTACAAATCTTAGATCTTTCAGGGTAAAACAATTCAACTACTGTTCAAAAAGATATTTCTTAAGATATAGAGAATGTGAACACAGAAATTTATGAGCACAGAGTTAGATTCAGTTGAAAAGATCTTCACATGAAGAATGCAGGAGTGCAAGAACAACCCTACATCTTGCCACATTTACATCGTATTTATCTAGGATATATACAATCCTACCTTTGGGAGGGGGAACTACTTTTTTAAGCAATCACACTGCCATTTTAAAACGACTTAATTACATAAGTTAAACAAAAATCAGGAGATGATTAAATTCATACCTTCTCTAAAACTTACAATGTTGTTATTAAAATATGCAAATTGAGAACAGATGGTACAGCTACTACATGTCAAATAATTTAGCACTAATTAAACTATCCGTGCTCATAATGTAATGTAAAAAGACCTTATTTGCCAGGTAGGTCAGAACATTACCTGGAGGATGTTTCCTTTAAAAGTGAAACATTTACTGAGAAATGCAGTCCTTTAGAAGGTTTTTGTATTATATATTCTGTTTTGGTTGATGTTTTTAAGAGTAGCCTTAAAATTTGTAAAGACAGGTCATGAAAGAAAGGAATGAAAATATTTTCCATGGTAAGCATGTGGAGGAGTCAACTTCGCATTCTTGACGTTAGAGAAGAAAAACAAGTTCTTCTTATTGAAGGATTACAATTACTTGTTCAGATCCAAAAGGAAAATATATTAGTTCTTTGCACCCAAGGAGCTTTGGTATTTGTCTTATTTGAGCTCCTTGTCAGCATTGCAAAATACTCTGGAAACTTACAGAAGTTTTGACAACTCTTGTATTGTTCCATGCTGTTTATTTCTGCATAGTCTGTATTAGGTTTTTCTGTATCTGTAATTTAAGAATTTAAGAAACTAGGAAACTTGAGATGACTTTTAAAAGCTAGTTGTTGTATGGTATGCAGGTCTTGTATAAGAAAAGGATTAAAAGTCATATCTGCAACCAAATCTTGCAAGGCTGAAGAGCTGGAGCTTTCTGATTAGTAGGGAGGAATGATGATGATATCTGCCATCCTGCTTAAGTTCCATGGTTGCAATCTTCACAGTACCCTGGTCAGTGGGAAGATGTATTTTTCTTAGCTAAATTATGCTATTCTGAGTTCTCTCTGTTGTAAAGCCAAGAATATTAGGGTGGCCTGGTGTGAAATGGGAAGTTACAACTCATTAGCTTTACAAAAGACTATTCCTTGTGGACATTAAAATGGCTAGAATTGGTTTAGCAATATGGAACAACTCAAGCTGCCTGCATCTTTCAATCCTCTTTGCAGGCCTGGCTATGGAGACAATACTGACAATTGCTAATGCTTCAAAGTGTGTCTGCCCTCAACCACTGGCTGGTTGCGCCTGAAGTAGCTCTTTCCATTTCAACCATCTACATGATTACAGTTGAATAAGTTTACAGATTTCTTTTAAAAAATAGAGAGTGACAAGAAGCAGGATAAAAGATATCACTCTGTTAATATTTCAACTTGCAAGTTCTTGTTGTTGTTTTTTAAAATATACCTGAAGAGATTTCTTTGCAAGAAACAATTCTATAACTATAACAATGGTAATTCTACATTTATAATTCTGTAACTCCTCAAAAAAAATTGCTGGTGCAACTTTTGCTTTATTATACAGGGATGTTTTTTTTAAAAAAAAGATTCCCCAGGCTTAAGAACAGTATCATTTATTTTAGTTTAACTGGAACTACAACCCATAGCTTCATACAAATCTTGGCTTTGGGAACTGGACAGAGGGAATGTGTCCACTGTTGCTGGACATGTTGGAGGCTTTTGATACCATCAAACAAAGTATCCTCCTCAACTGCTGTGCTGGGATGGGACTTGGAGGCATTGTTTTACAGCAAATCTGATATTTTCTGGAGGGGAGCGCTCAGAAGATGATGCAGGAGAAATCTTGTTTGAGACACTGGCCACTTGCTTGTGCCACTGGCCACTTGCTTGCTTATGCCCAAGGTTCTGTTTTGTCCCCATGCTTTTTCACATACATATGAAACCATTGGGAAGGCTATCTGGAGTTTTAGGGTCAAGTCTTATCAGTATGTGGAGACACTTAACTGTATTTCTCTTTTCCACCTAACTGCAAGGAAGCTGCCACTGTGCTAAACTGGTGCCCAGCATTAGTAGTGGTCTGTATGAATGTAAACAAACTGAAGCTTAATCCAGTCAAGACAAGAGGTGACCAGTAAAATGGCAGATCTGGGAACATAGATTCAGGCTGTGCTTGATGAGGTTACATGCCCCCAAATATGAAGTTCACAGTTTGGGTGTACTCTTAGATACACATTTCACTGGTGATCAGGGGTGCATTTGCACAATTGAAGTAGTGCATCAACTGCATCTGCTCCTGGAAATGTCATACCTGCCCATGATAACATCTGCATAAGTTATATCCCATTTGGATTACTGTAATGTGCTCTAATGTGGACTTGGACTGCCTTTGAAAAATGCTCAGAGACTCCAGTTGGCCCAAAGAGCTGTTTCTGGGCATGATTCAAAGTTTTGACCTATAAAGCCCTATGCAGCTTGGATCCAGGATAACTGAAGGACTGTACTTCCCTCTATGACCTTGTTTGAGCTCAAAGATCTTTGCAGGAGGCCCTTCTCCGAGTCTCATCTCCTCCCCAGGCATGATTGGTGGGTACAGGCAGAGGGCCTTCTCAGTGGCTCCTCCCAGACTCTTGAACTCTCTCTCTAGGGAAGCTAGGATGGCTCTCCTTTTGTTCTCCTGCTGGCAAGTGAAAACTTTCCTATTTCAACAGGATTTAAGGTATTGATTACGATAGTGTATTGATTTGTATTGATTTTTAATATTCTGTCTTCTAATGATTTTTAGATAGTTTTAATTCTAGAAATTGTTTATTTTTAAAAAATAATCTGCTTATATTTTACTGATTTTTTAAAGTATGTTTTAATTGGTTCTGGCTTTAATATTGTGTAAACTGCCTTGATTTTCCCAATATTGGAGAAAAAGGAGCTTACAAATGAAAAAAAAGTTATAATAGTTAGAACTCATTTTCTGATGATGATTTTCCAAATAGCTTTAAATCATTCATACAGAAAAAAATAGTTTATTTTTTCAGCTAGCTTTGATATTTCATATTCCTTATTGATTTCCTTTAATATTGCTGAGAGTGGTATCAATAAATCATAAAAGAGGTAAGGAATCACCCTACTAAATTTCATGCCTATATTAATTCACCAAGTTATTCTTCTTTTGATGTTAACATGTTGTTCCATGATTTCACTGAAGTTGAGAGGAATTTTCTGGTGTTTTTTCCCTGATTCCTAAAATTTCAAGACTTTTTTTTTTATCCAAGTAAGTAGCAAAGAATCAATTTTTTTTCTAGTCAATCCATGCTATGTGCAAATGCATCTTTCAGTTTTCACAAATTTTGATGTTATTTTATCAAGTTGTAATTCATCTTTTTTCTTAGGTAATCTAATTTAAAAATAATGGAGGAAACTCTTACCCTTGCATAATGTTGCATTCCTTTACACACTCCTGCTGACGAATAAAGTGATGGCAAGAAAAGCACTGAAAGGGTCCTGGACCCCAGCAGCCCACATCTGAGCAAAGGGGATGACAAACCTGCTTTGTAGCACCTAGGGTTGAAAAGAGAAAAAGCTAAAAATCAGTATTTCTTTATCATAATCATCTTCATCATCTTAATTCAAAATTATTAGAAAGCCAATGCACTAAACACATGATACAGTCTACACCAATATTTATTTAAAAATAAAATAAAAGCCCCCAAGATGGTTGGAAGCAGAGGCATATCTAGGGTGGGGCAAAGAGGACACGTATCCTGGACGCCAATGCCAGGAAGGGGGTCATGCAAAAGAGCTGCGCTGGAACATATAGCAGTGGAGGAGGAGGAGGCGGCGATGGCCCCAGAGGTAAGGGTGCAACTTCCATATTTGCCCTAGGCACTGTTTACCGAAGTTATGCTTCTGGCTAGAAGTCTATCTCTGGTTTTCAAAAATGGGTATTTTTCCTGTTATACAGCACAAGGTGGCCTTGCAACCTATTTAAAAGGCAAATTGTTGCTTTCAGAAGCAGAAATTCTGGAAGACTTCCCAGAAAAAGCTCAGTCTGTGGACTCTTGAGGTCTTGAGGGTCACAAAAAATTTCTTGGGAGGGGACATGTGACCCCAGGGCTGCATTTTGCCCACTCCTGGTCTAGAAGCATTCTCATCTAACCACTCCTTTTATATATTAGTTGTCAACACAGCAACTTCCCTTTCCATTCATAATTTCACTAAATCACAAGCCCCTCTCAGAATATTGTCTTTAATTTGTTCAGTGCAGATGTTGTGGAGGACCATGTAGCCATCCATTTGCCCTTATATATGGCATTTCCCATTAATTAATGACTTGGGATCATTAACTATTAATTCTGCTGTTGTGAATTATTGCTCTTACCCCAAAATCTCAATGGATGTTACTTTGGCAACATGGACAACCATATGTACCATATGTACTGATTACAGTTTTAATCCTGTTTAAAAATCTCTATGAGTTTTTACAGGAAAAGACAAAGAAAGTAAGAAGACTCTTCTTATAGCAAGGGAAGTAGAGGCAATAACAACAACAACAACAACAACAACAACAACAGACAAAGAGGTAATGGAATTCAGTAGCACCACACAAATATAGCGGGCATGTATGTGTGAGGGCACCATTTTAATGTTTTAATCCAGAAATGAGGTCTCAGATATAGTTGTGGAGCATATTACAAGTTCAGCAGCTTTGCCTTGAATATTTAAATTCCATAGGTTCAGTTGGAAAACTTTCAAAATAGGTAACATTGGAACACGCAAAATACAAAATTAATCAGCTAAGTAACAAGATCAATAAAATGAATCTCAAACATTGAAATCTCGTAAACAGCAACAAAAACGGCAGCAGGAGAAGAGAATAGGTTGCTTACCTGTAACTGTAATTCTTTAAGTGGTCATCTGTGCCCTGACACAAATAGATTTTTGTGCTTGCATGCATCCATCCACAGAAAGTTCCAGAGTTGAGCAGCTTTTGGCAGTAGCCCCACCCCTTTGGGTGCAAAAATAAATAGTGCTAAGAGCTACTCCCCTCAGTTCTTATGTCCCTCACATGGAAGCAGACCTGCACATAGAGTCAAGGAGGGTGGGTTGCATGAGGGCACAGAAGGCCACTTGAAGAACTACACTTACAGGCAAGCAACCTGTCCTTCTTTGTGATCACTGTGCCTCACACAAATAGGTGTGTAGCTTACTGATGGAGGTGGGGCAGGTTAGCTTAGAAAACAATACTGCTTGTCTGAATGGTGTATACGCATGGTCCCTGCAGTCCAGATGGTAATGCTGGATAAAAGTGGATGGCTGAGCCCAGGTTGTGGCTCTGCAGACTTCTGGAAGAGAGGTGTCCCATAGCTGGGTGTGAGATGTCGAAATGGCTGTAGTGGAATAGGACCAAACCTTCAACAGATGAGGTTTTCTGGTAAATTGGTAGGCCAGATTAATCAAGTCCACCAGTTAGTAGGCCAGCCTATGGAAGGAAACTGGGAGTGGTCCAATCTCTAGGAGGAAACTGGGAGGCCTGCCTTTTGTCCTGTGTAGCAAAGGAACACCGTGGGTGACTGTCTGAGAAAAGCTGTTCAGTGGATGCAATAATCCACGGCACTGAAAATGTAAAGACAATGCAAAACACTTTCTAAGTCTGAAAAGGGGTCTTGGTAGAAGGTTAGCAAGATGATGTCTTGATTGATGGGAAACAGGGAGATGACCTTTGGGAGGAATGATGGGTTAAAACACAGTTCCACCTTGTCCCTGTGGAAGACCAGATAGAATTGGTCCAAGTGAAAGGCACAAAGTTCTCCTGTTCATTTCAAGGAGGTGATTGCCCACCAGGAAGACCCTCTTGAGGGTCAGAAGGCAGAGGTCTGCAGTGGCCATGGTGCAAAAGACTTCTGCTTAAGTTGGGAAAGGATGAGAGACAACAGCCAGGAGGAGACAGGATCCCAGATTGGAGAGCAGAGATTGTGGAGACTCCGGAGAAATCTTTTAATTATGGTACTTGGGCATTGTGGGGCAGGGTGCGTGAGTGGCTGGTGTGCCACTATAGCAGCCAAGTACACTTGGAGTGAAGAGAGGGAGAGACTGGACTCTTTGAGATGGAGCAGAAGGGTATGTTGGAGAGGCTCCACTCATAGGGCTCCAGACTTGCTTGGTTGAGAAAGCCTACAACGATGTTGTTGCTTCCAGGAATGTGTAAGGCTATTGGGATGACTGACTGGGGAATGCACCAGTCCCACTGTTAGGTTGCTCACTGTGGAGGATCTGGTGTCCCCTGCTGTTTATGTAGCACACAGTGGTCATGTTGTCCAATGGGACTTATACTACTTCCCTTAGAGAGAAGACTCAAATGCCCTGAAGGCCTGGATGACCATGATCATCTCCAGGGATTTATGTGGAGACGTCATTCTATTTGGGACCACTTTCTTTGACCATGAGGTCCTTGCAATGAGCTCCCCACCCCAGGCAAGAAACATCAGAGGTTACTGGAGATCCAATTAGTTGGGCTGAATGGCATGCCCTTGATTAGAGTGGAGGATCAGAGCCAACACCAGATGTGGAGAGGGATGAGGAGGTTCTTGTTTTGAGAGTCCCAATGAGGGTCAAAATGGTGAAGGAACCACAGTTGCAGGGGCTGAAGGCAGAGCCTTGCACAAGAGGTGACCATGGTCATGGCCACAAAGAGGCCTAGAAGCCAAAGGATTAAATGAATGAGGACTACTGGTTTGCAGCAAACACATTGGACATGAGAGCATACAGCACACTCAGAAAGGAGGAAAAAAGCCTGGGCTAGTCTGGAGGTGAAGAGAGTTCCTATGAAGGCCAGGTTCTGAGATGAAATGAAGATTTCTTGACATTTACCAAGAGACCTAGACTGAGCAGAAGATGGAAGGTTCTGCATATGTTCTTGAGCAGCTGTGACTCTACAGAGGCCATGATAAACCAGTTGCTGAGATAAAGTAATATCTTTATCCTTAGAGTCCTTAAACAAGAAGATGACTGCCATTACCTTTTTAAATATGTGAGGACTGGTGGGAGAGTCTGAATTGTATATGAGTCTGTATTGATATATGCTGTGGCCAATAGTAAAATGGAGGCATCTCCTATGTTGAGGGAAGATGGGAATGTGAAAGAAGCATCTTGGAGGTCCAGAAATGTGAACAAGTTTCTCAGTCTGAGAAGGAGAAAGAAAGTGATCATGCAAAATTTTCTGGGTCAAATGTAATGGTTCACCACTCTTAGGTCCATAATAGGCCAGGGGGAACCAACCCTTTTTAGCATGGTGAAATACTGGGAGAAGAACCCACAGTGGGCTGCTCATTGGTGAAGCTGCTTGATGACATTTTTTGAGGAAGGGACAGAATCTCCTGGCAGAGAATGGAAGATATGCAGTGTGACAAAAACCATCTGAGGGAGGGAAGTGAGCAAATGATTGCATAGCTAAGCAAGATGATGATGAGGGCCCATGCATCATGACAGATCTGCTACCACATAGAAGAGTGGTTCAGCAGGAAAGGAGGTTTGCAGATAAAGAGGCAGTGGTACAGAGGCAGACAGAGCTGGAAGTCGGAGGAGTAAAAGCTGCTGTTTGGTGGTCAAGCAGGAAACTGGTGTGGCTCAGAAGGTAGAATGCTTGGAATGGGAGTGAGATTGGCTCTGGTATGGAGCATGGGGCTGCAATTGATACTGTGGATCTGTGGACAGCCAGAACGTTAAACCTCAAATGATAACAACAACTTCTTTTGAATTGACAGAGTTGGTTGTAGTCATGATAATATCAGTCATACAGGTAGTAAAATGCATCTCTCATTGGTACTGACAACTAGGCATAAGAAGATTTGACCCATGGAGGGTCATAAGCATAGCAACTAGAAACCACAAAGTCTGAGTTCAAGGAGGCTTCCTAATACTGAGAACAGTCTTGGGATTGATCTGAATTATCTCAGTAGTATCAGATCTTGATAGTATGCATCTTCCCAGGCTGGGAATGGTCTATGTTAAGAGGACATAACCGAGGAAGGTGATTGAGGAGGAGATCAACATCTTGCAGACCTGGAGATATGACTGTCATGAGAAGAAGAGAGAGAAACCAAAGGAGGTAGCAGAGTGGGGGCCTGGAAGAAGGGCCTAGTTTTTGACATGCCAGTAACTGGCTGCCACGTGAATCTCACATTGGATGGCTGGCAGGAGGCTGGTCTATAGAAGCATGGTGAGACCCAGTCTGGAGTATCTCCTGGGTTGGTTGCTCCACTTCAGCAAAATCATATATGGTGACTATGGATAGAAGGCTCTGAGACACAGAACAATGGGCCAGGTACTGAGGTCAACCTTTGGACTGGAGCTTACAATACTTGATGATCCTTGTCCTCAGCCTGTTCCTTTCTCTAGGATTGGTGGAATCACCTATGTTCCTCCTATCCCCTTTGGCAGACTCTGGTTTACCTTGCACCTTAGTCCGAGGCATGACCAGTCTAGCTGCTGATGTTAATGGGGAGGACATCTGCCTTGATAAAGGGGATGGGCCCTTCAAGACCAAAGCTAGAGACAGTTCCTTGCAAATGGAAGCAGAGGCCATATGAAGCGGGTAATTTTGGGCAGCTACGTTAGTGACTTTGAGGGATTGCTCCTAAAGGAAGAGGTGAAGGTGAGGCAGATGTTTTTTGAGGTCTTGTGTAGTGAATCTTTTGAAGATGAAGCAGGAGTTCACATGGAGGCAGAAGAGGCACTCAGAGTGACCATCCGAGTGTGGAATCTTTCTCCCATTTCACAAGCAGTTTTTGAACAGGGTTTTCAAGGGCCATACAAAAACAATTTTCTGCTGACAAAGCTGGGGAACAGAGTAATCAGTCAATGATGAACAAAAGAAAACCAAAGAAAAAGAGCTACTCAGCACTAGTTCTTCTGAGGAGACATGCACAACGGATAGAAAGGAACAGAGGGAGTAACTCTTGGTACTATTTATCTTCATGCCCAAAGGGGCAGGGCTACTGCCAAAAGCTACTCAGCTCTGGAACAGTCTGTGGATGGATCTGTGTAAGCATGAAAACTCATTTGTGTGATGCACAGTGACCATGAAGAAAAGCAATCATTCCCCAAATTATTAAAATGTTAGCCATCATAGTTGGAGGTATCTCCAAAATCGGCAAACTTGGATCACAGATCCACCACAAGCTAACAAAACATGGGCATATTAATGGATCCTTCTTGCATTTTAATTCCCAAATGAAGCATAAAACTATTAGCCATTCTTTTGCCTGTACAGCACACTTCTAAATGTGTGTGTGTGTGTGTGTGTGTGTGCGTGCGCGCACATGCATGTGTGTGTGCATGAGCGCCTTCAAGTCACCTGTCAACTTATGGTGACTCCCCATTTATTTCATATGGTTTTCTTACTCAAGAGATACTTGGAGGTGATTTTGCCAGTTCCGTCCTCTGAAATATAGCCTGCAGCGCTTAGTATTTATTGGCGGTCTCTCATCTAAGTGGGGATGACCCTACTTAGCTTCCAAGATCAGATGCAGCAGATTTGTGCTGTTAGACCATCTTTACACAGCTAGTCCAACTGATCCACATTTCTTAATATTTCTTTAATGGATCAGGTTGCAGGTAAGCCAGACATATAGAATTCCCCTTGTAAACATGTGCAGCTTGCAGATAGAATTGTACTTTTATATTCAACAGTTCTCTCCTATTGTCTGTTCTTCTGATTCCTAAGTAGAAATGGCTTCCTTTCTTATCTAAACCTCCTTTCAAAAAGGTACTTCAGTTATATATTTGGTAAGGCTAATGAAATATACTAAACATTGTGCTACTTTATTTGTAACATCACCTGCTGGGAAATAAATACATGTACTTTCTTTAGTTCTGAAACAGTGCCAGTTGTTTGACAATGAATTGTTAACAGCCATAATACCAGACAATTCTTCTGTGATTTGGTGTAAGCAAGTAACTGTGACCATGTTTATTTCTGGCCTGTTTTGGTAATCAAAAACTGGATTGGATCTCTAGTTTTTACTTAGAATGTAAGTTAAAGTACAAAAAAAGGTCCATCTATTATATGACCATGCTTTGAATTAGCATGAGGTACTGTTAATCCATGCCCTGAATTTCCTTGTTTGCTGCTCCAATCATAACTTATTGTAGGGAATTTTGTGGCAAAATTATTAACCACTGTGGAGAAACTATATCTAATGTGAATGTGGATAAATGCTGCTATCATTCCCCTCCCCCCAAAATGAATAGATCAATCCAAGTTAAATGATTCTATTGACTTACCACATTCACTTTCATTTCTGTTTTGGGTAATTTTTATATTCTGCTTTGCTGTTATAAAAAGTTTTGTCCAGTCCACCGTATTACCAAAGCACAGGTGCTTGTTTTTCACAATGACAACATCTCCATCACTTACTTCTTTGAGAGACCGTAACCCCAAATATTTTATATCCAAGCCAGTAATAGCAAGAGCATACCGGCCCCTAAAATTAAACAAGAATAGTAAAAAAAAATGTAGGAGAATATAGGAAGAAATAATGCAATTTTATTTAATCTCATTAGAAAGTAAGCTTGACAGGTACTTGGAATTATATCAGCAGAAAACAGCAAAAATGCCCTTGAGTGTGGTCTGGTTCAATTTAATACATACATGTTAAAAGTAATTTCAGGTCCAGAATTTGAAAGATTTATTTTAATATATCATAGAAGGGAAAATCCTATTATGGGCAGATCCCATTGTCATTGTAGTTTTGCAATAGGAAAACGGCACATTGGGGCTGTAATATACTCCAATTTGGTGAGAGTTTGATTGAGTATGTTTTCTTAGAGAAAAATATGTAAACCCCAGAACAAGCCATTTTTAAGGTTTCTTCCGGACATAAAGATGAGATAGACGTAGGTTCCATAGGTTTCTGCTAAATAACGGTCCTTAATTCAAATAAGTATTTTTCTTCAAATAAGCTTTAGAATTCGCTCATTGGAGATGAGAAGAGAAATTGACCAAAGAAAGCCTTAACAAAGAATAAATACACAAGGCCTTTTCGCTGATCATACGCTTTAGATAACACTGAGTGAAAACATAGAGTGAACTGCCTGATGTTTAGGTAATCTGTTGACTAGCATTGTATTGCTATGATGACTACAAGATTTTTTTTTTTTAATATTTTCTACAAAAACACAGGCCACAATTACACCATAACATTAAGCCAGGAATTTACATTACATGGACAAGCCTCTGACAGCTAGAGAGAAGACTAAGATGCACACAGTCTCTGCCCTCCCCCTTCCCCATATGACTGGGAGAAGGACTCAGGCAGGCCTCTGTGTCAGTTTTTACAGTCCTTGGCTTCTCATTACTAATCAGACATCTGATAAACTTTTTGGCTGGGAGACAATTGGGACCTCCACAGAAGATGACACTGAATGCATTTTATGCCTGCCCAATCCCAATCAATAGTTTTCATCAAAAGAAGGAAATGCTGGCAGTGCTGACCACAGCACTTACCTTAATTCAGCCTGTAATGTGGTTTTGGGTCATGAGTGATCCATGGAAGACCAATACATGTGTATGCATATGCTTATGTATAAAAAACAAGCCCAACTATACACAAGGCTAAAGTTTTTGACACATAGCTGTACTTACAGTTGTTTTGTTCTGCCCCGTATAACTTTTAGATTTTCAAAAACACTCAAATCAGTGGCATTTGCAGGCCAAACCTGGATTGACAAGAACCCTGAAAAACACAACTAGCATTAAAAAAAGCATTTACAATTTTTTTTTCAAGCAAGAATGCCTTTCTTCTTTTCCTGCTTTTATGAGAACATCAAAATGAAGAATGACATTTCAGGGAACTTCGGTATAGAGATATTTTTAACATCACTTTGTAAACAGTTTACATACAGGCCACCAAGATATCTAAACATTACGAAGGCCAGTGCCTGGAGCCCAGAGCAGCTTGAGACACCACAGAAATGTTTTGGTTCATTTTGTAAGTCTTGCAGGAAATCTGTACATTTCAGCTGGAACATACATATCACTATTTTCCCCACCACTGAAGGCCTTTTCAAAAATGCGGAAAATGTTAAAGCAAGAAAAAGACCCACAACAGAATTTTACAACTACAATTGTTATGCCAAAACCAGAGAACACTATACTAGGGCATACCACCTTACGATAATCATGGGCTGTTCAGACATTGTCTGGAGACAACTCTCAAACCATTAAAAATCTCTTGTTGCACTGTTCCTATCTCTGCTTTAAGAAAGCAACTAATGAACTGTGCCACTACCACATATTTAGATGAACCGATCTATTTGATAGTTAACTAGGTTTTAGCTCTTTTTTTAAGCAATGAAGTTATTAGTTAACTGTGCAGAAACACAGAGCTATGTTGACAGTGGCCATATTAAAATAAAAGCAGCATAGCACAACCGACGTGTTATTTTCCCTGCCATCTTTCAGGTGGTAAGATTGTAAGAGTCAGGCCAGGATGTATTCTAACTTCCTCATGCATCACCAATTTCATACCGTGACACTATGAGCAGGGGTCATGTCATGGAAACTGGAACATCGGCTTAGTGATTATCTGAACCAGGCCAATATTGTCAGCAACTAGAATAATTCAAAGCAGGACATTTGAACTCTGCAAATCTCTTGCTTTTTTGAAATGCTGAAAATATTGATAGAACTAAGCAAATAAATGATGTATAAAATATTGCGTGCAGATGTCTATATGTGTATTTTTCTGAGGAGGAAGAGGGCTCATTGCTTTTACCAGATGCTCAGGGGGAGCCATGACTTCAAAAGGGTTAAAAACCACAGCTCTAAAGGTTTATTTCAGAACTGAAAATATTAAAAATAGCTTTCCTATTTTTCTTTTTCTTTTCTCATGCTAGAGCATATAATGCAGAGCTGGAGTACTCTTTCTTTCTTTCTTTCTTTCTTTCTTTCTTTCTTTCTTTCTTTCTTTCTTTCATCAAAGATAGCAGGTATCAGTTTTTAGGGCAAGATGAGGGTCCAGTTATGGTACTGAGGTTCTGGTAAGGCTGTCATGTGACTAAGGATGATTCTGGTAAGACTATTTGGGAACATTAGTTCTAAAAGATAATCATTCTTTCTGAGATAGGTGGCAAGTTCTGGTTAAACTGTTGTAACAGAACACAGAGTTCTATTTTCTTCCCTTTATTGTATTTTTTCTGCCTCTTTGCTCTGAACAAGATTGTTCTGCTAGTGAAGTTCATTAGTAGCATCTGCAGAAACTCAATATATTTTCTGTTCACTTGGAAAATCATTATTATAAAGTTGCAGAATTCTCTGTTTTAGTTCCACTTTTCCTGGTGTCAGATGCTGCGATCATTGTGTTAAAAGTCTCGTTTGGGACAAAACATTGTTCCATTGTATGAATGGAAATGGGAGACACAGACTAATAGCCATGCATAGTTGGTTCTATTAAGAGTATGCTTTGGAACAGAAACCTTTGTGTGTTTCTTAACAGAAAAAGTAAATGTTTCTCCCCAAACATTAGCCCTTTTCTAATCTAAAAGATTAGGGTTTAAAACAACTTGATTTACCTACCTGTTATTTCTTTAACAGTTCGAAAAATATCCAACTTCTTTGGGTCTAAAGGAGGAGTTTTTGTATATTCATCACTAGAAGAAGAAAAAAACTCTCTGGATGCTGATCTAAAAGCAGAATCACTTTGAACTATTTTCTCTCAATATTAAACACAGCAACAACTTACCCTTTAAATGATACTTGAAGAAATATGAGATCCCCATTGATTGTGGTACAGTTTTTGAAATAGTCAATATTAGATGCATTCACAGCAAGAGCGCCTGTAAGATTACCTGCTCCAACCCCACTGCACACTGGCAAAAAAGAAAAGAAAAGAAAAAAAAGAGTAATATAGAGTTAGGGCTCAGTAAGGACTTCAGGTACTAACAATGCACATTGCCCTCTGTCTCCGTCTCTCTCTCACACACACACACAAACATACAAGCGTATATCATGAGCAATATTTCAAAATTTTGTACACAAACACAGCAGAAATATGTTTTTACACAAACACAGCAGAAACTACCAGTCCTTGAATACAAAGAAAGGTGGGGATGAGCAGTATCATATGTAGCAAATGAACCCAATCACAAGTCATTTTGTATTTTTTTTATTTAATGCAACAAACAAATTTTTATAATGGGTACAATATTAATGAAATTGCAGAAATATATAAGGAAGATAAAAGAGGAATCTAGTCAATTTACTTCAAGTTTTAATACTAAATTTCATTAAATTGTTCTTAACACAGCATAAGGCTTCATACCGTTATAGATATTATGCCAATCCCTACTTAAAAACTGTTTATTAAAAACTTTTTAATAATTATTATCATATATTAAATTTTGTATTTTACTATGTCAATACATTTCACCACAAATGCCACATTCCAGATTCTTGATATCCATTCAAATATAGATGGCGTAGCTCCATTTTTCCATCTAAAAATCTCTGCTAACCATGTTGCTATTAATAAATAACTAATCATCTCCAAATCTTATTCCACAAGTACAGTTGTCAAACTATACTATAACATAAAAACTACCGTAAAGGTTAAAAGTAAAATACTGCTCCTTGCATTGTGTAAAATGGATATTCAGTGTGTACAGAAAATGAAACTATCATAGGGCATTTCAAAAAAAGATGAAAGAAATTGGCTTCTTTGTTCCCATACCCCTAAGAAATATTCTAACAGTACAATACTATACATGGGCATATTGAATTCTTTTCTTTCTTGTGGTGTAGGAATCCATCCCTATCTTTTCCACATTATTGCTACCTCTGGTACCAATTTTCTCTTAAAGGAGTAATTCTCAGTAGCATATCTACTTCATTAGGTGAGCTATACCCATACATACTAAGTTGTCTCATCTTTTATTACTTTGTCTGTATCTGCTAACTCACTGCTTCTCAGATTATCAGACATGAGGGACCAGAAACAATAATTGTTTTCTAGTGTATCACAGATTGGTATTATATTTGTGTTAATTGTGTACAATTGTTTCTTTTCTTCCTGGAAAACTGCCAGGGACCAGTAGCCAATGGTTTGGGGTCCAGCAGTGCACCAGAGATCTAATCTGAGTAGGCCTATGCTAACTCATATCTGTTCCAACATATCACAACCACGAAGTACAACCGAATGAATTATATATAATTCAGCTCTTTCAATTTTTAAGCTATACTCTGACTATGCCAAGCTTTCAAATGTACTATGCTTGCTAGATAGTAATGTCCCTTTATTTTGGGAAAAGTCAAGCAGGTTTAAACCATATAGCAACAACTAGTTTCAGTTACTTATCAATTCCAGTAAGATCTAGCATCATTTTCTTCTATATCATTAATAGTGAAACAGGGATTTGGAATTTTGTTTGGGAGCTAGAAAGAACAATCATGTAATGCATCATTTTTTTTTTTTTACAGAAATCCATCCAAATAATTTTTTTAAAGGTTGCTTCATCTCATTAAATCTTGTTTAATTTCACCAGATTCTTCTCTAGCGTGTTTGGGGTCTGGAGCTTGGCACTTCTCATTCCCCATCTTGCTTAAGGGCTCCTCTGGTCAAAAGTTGCTATTTGGAGAGAGGATACATTTATTCATTTTTTTACTTTAAAAGTTTATATTCTGCCTTCTTTTCACTGTGGTCTTAACAGCAAAAGACAACTGCAGTAATAGAATTAGTAACAACTGCAAATAATGGGGAAAAAAGAGAATTGGGAGTTAAGAGTTAGTTAATTAAAAGGACAAATTTTAGTTCAATATATTAGAGTTGGCACATTCCAGTTCCAGAAATCTGGGCATCTAATTTGCATATTAGATCATACAAATGATTTTGATTATGCAAATTAGCCACATTAATTGTTGAGCTTTTTTCTTCCACGTTTCAAGCTTCATACTATTATTTTTACAGTTTTTCAGTTACAACTGATATGAGATAACCAATATAGAAAAATATTTAAAGTACTAAACTTGGATCTAACACACACTAATTTGAAATGTTACCGCTAATAAGGTACTGCAACTCCAATAGCTCTTTAGTCTTGGCAGTTGCCAAGGTGTGCTGATGTTTTCTTCACTGGTCTGAATAAAGCTTTTGAACTCTCTAAGTATGTTCTCTGAACTGGATACTGTTTAAGTTACTAAACATACACAAAGCATAGGCTGTGTGTGCCCCAGATCACCACTGCTGAAGTATGTAATATTTTATTACTAAACAAATGCAGGGAACTATACAGTAAGAATCCTTTCTTTAAAATTTTGTGCACTGTACTATCTTTGTAGCATTCATAGGCTACCTTGGAATGTGGTAGACTCTCCTTCCTTTGAGGTTTTTAAACAGAGGCTGGATCACCATCTGTCGAGAATGCACTGATTGCGTATTCCTGCATGGTATGGGGTTGGACTTGATGGTCCTTGTAGTCTCTTCCAGCTCTATGACTATGAAATGAAAATGGGTTTTCTCTAATAATTACTGTTAATTTCTTGATTGTGGAAGCTTTATTTTTAAATTATCTAGATCCATGTACAGGCAAATGTGTCCCCCTTTTCAACTTGGCTGAGATGAACAACATTTTGAAAAAAGGGAGAAATCTTCAAAGGAATTGCAAAGAATTGTGAAGTAGTTCATAGCTGGAAAATCTGTAAAATGATTTCTACCAAGATAGAAGAATGGTAAATATCTACACGATTAGATGCAATAGCCCTAATGCTGACTGTGATTTTGTGTTGTATAACAGTAATCATATCTAGCAGTAGCAACAGAAGTTAAGTTATAGACAGAGGTACCTTTCAACACATTTAGTGCAAACTGGTGTCAAAACTGAAAAGCACTGTATATTAGTAATGATTTTTGGGATAACAGTAGACTACACAAAGTGATTTTTCTAATTTGTGTACCTTTGCTACAGGGCCCATCACATTTTTTACATTTTCGAATCCCATTTTCCTCCACCTCAGTAGAATCTGCATTACATGACCGGACACATGAACCATAGTCTGTTACAACATAGTTATCTGGAAAAAGAGAAAGGGAGATGAAAATAAGAGGAACAATAAATAAGGGAAAAGAAAGGTGATCTTGTTTGCATGTGTAAACTGACTGAAACAACTTGCCTTTGTAATAAAAAACTTGCAATGTACAAAATAGGTTATTCAAATGCACAATTAAAAAAAAAGAGGAAAAAGCTATAGACTATCCAAGACGCTTGGTGTTCTTTAAATACAGCACCAAGAAGGACCTTTTAAAGATATTTTAATAATTACAAAAAGGCACCTGAGCTCCAAATCAGAAAAATATTGGAAGAAGAAATCCTAAGTATAGTGACTCATACAGAAATGCAGTGGGCTCCAAGGCTGCTAATTCTGCTGTGTCTCTACTTCATGTCTCAGCCACACAAACAAAGACGAAGATGAAGGATAGCTACTCATCTCAATTAGACAATCACTGGAAGGGACTATTTTAGAACAGAGAATCATTCAGCAATAGAGTGGACAGTCTTGACAACAGATAGGTGTTCTCATATTTCAGGCGTGCATGACCCAGTCTATAGTGCTTGGCAATTACTGCTCTAGAATTATCACTTGGGAGCATTAGAACATCTCCGTAAGACATAAGCCAGGAACTATCCTGAAGCATTCTGGACAGAACACAGAAACAAATTGATCCTTGTTCTTTTTAGACAAACTAGCTTTGCCAAGTAACACTTTAGCAGACTTACGTGGACACTTTTTTACACAAGTTGCTCCAAAGCTGTATTTTCCATCCGGGTTGTCTTCCAATTGATAGGCTATAGGATTATACACTTGCAAAGGTGGGCAAGATTCCTTACAGGTTGCATCATCCCAAAACTTGCGGCATGCCTGTCAATAAACGAAGCAATAATATTATGCTGAAGGAAGTATGTTCTGTGTTTTAACAGAGCTAGATAGAACAATTACAGTGTTAAGTAATGACAAAGTATGAAAACAATGTTGAAAAGCATTTATTATGTCAATCCCAACATCAGAAGACTTCTAGGATCTATCAGCTTGAGCATTCTAATAATTTTTACAGCATCATGATGTGGAAATATGGTCAGTCTCATAACATTCATCTAAGGTAAATTACCACAACTTCTGTTCAATGAAAAAGGCAACAGTCTACTGCTGAGACAAAACCTCCTCCTAAGGCTGACTCCTGAGCAAACTTTCATGAAAGCCAGTACCCTTCCATCTGACAGCTAGGTCTTACTTCTATGTAAGCAAGGTTACAGGCTACTACCAAGGCTACTACCAAGGCCAAAACACCATGAGAGGAAACATTATTTCTTAGGTTGTAAGTTTCCATTGCAATATTACCTTACTCCCATAAAAACGGGAGATGTATCTCTAGTTCCCCCTTCTGTAACATTTAATACAACTTATTCATATCCTGACATCATGATATTATGTGTTTCCTTGTCACTGCTACACCTTCATTTTAAACAATGTATAAATTAAATTTGGGCAATTTAGAAAGCATAGCCATAACATATAGAAAGTAAATTGTTAACAGTGGATTTATTAAGAATATAGGGACAGTGAATTGTTGCTGGACTTATTATCAAATATGAAATTCCTTGTTCAGATAAAATGGCTATTCTTTAGAGAAATAAAAGGGCATTTTTCTAGACTGTCTGACTTGGGTAGATAATCAGTGTTTATGATAGGTGAAAGAGCTTCTATTCTGTAACAGTACAATCATCTTTATATGATTGCTTAGAAGGAAATCTAACTAGACTGGACTTAAATCTAAATAAACAGGTATAGGACAAAACTTTGAAAGTTATACAATTTCAAGAAACCTCTACCTTGCACAATCAGCAAACCTGCTTTGTAGAGAATAGCACTGCAGCTACACAACTTTATAGCACTATTAAAAAACCCAATTTTTTGTATACAATGTGAGATACTGAAAATAATTATGTTTACAAAGAACATCCTTGTTAACTACAACTCAAAAGGCAACCTTGCCATTTCCAGGCAAAAGGCAAAGAGCTAGTTACAACCTACCAGTGCCTGTATGGTTCAGGTTCAGGCTATCTGAATAACCGTATTTTCTTATATGAAGCCTTGAGATTCTGAGGAAAGGCACTTCTCTCTGTCCCACTACTCCCACAGGTATATCTACCGGGAACACGAGAGAGGGCCTTCTCAATGGTAGCCCCAAATAAGTCAGAGTGGCCCACTCCTGGCCTTTTTGTTGGCAGGTGAAGACTTTTTTATTATTCTTATTCTGGCAAGCTTTGGAAACTGAGAATTTGACAGGAAAGGGCTTTTAATAGTGCTGTTCTTATTTCTTGCCTTTTTAAAAGATATGTTTTAAATTCTTATTCCATAGCTCAATCTTATTTTGGGCTGTTGGTCTTGAGCTCCAAGCTGTCTTGGATGAAACAGATTATCTAGACCCATTTCAAACTGGCTTCAGGGCAGGATATGGAGTCGAGACTGCCATGGTTGCCTTAGTGGATGATCTTCATCTAGGTATCGACAGGGGAAATGTGATCCTGCTGGTACTCTTGGACCTCTCAGCGGCTTTCGATACCATAGACCATGGTATCCTTCTGGAATGCCTGAGAAGGTTAGGGATCAGGGCACTGTGCTTAAGTGGTTCCAGTCCTATCTCTCAGATAGATACCAGATGGTGATGCTTGGGGACAGCTGCTCCTTGAAAAAGGAGCTTAAATCTGGCATCCCTTAGGCTCTGTCTCATCCCCAATGCTATTTAACATCTACATGAAACTGCAGGAGGCATGGAGCAAGGTGCTATCAGTACGCTGATGACACTCCGATATATCTCTCCATGCCTCAGATAATAGCATCAACTAAGGGTGGCATCTCGCCTCTGAACGAATGTCTTGAAACAGTAATGGACTGGATGAGGAAAAACAGACTGAAGCTGAATCCAGATAAGATGGAGGTACTCGCTGTTAGGGGCCCTAGCCCAGATATGGAGGTTTGTCAACCAGTCCTAGATGGGATCACACTTCCCCTGAAAGACTGTGTTCGCAGCTTGGGGGTGCTCCTGGACTCGCCACTTCAGATGACAGCTCAAACAAATGTGGCGGCCAGGAGTGCCTGTTATCAGCTTCAGCTGATACGCCAGCTGCGCCCCTTTCTGGACCTGGAACACCTAAAAACAGTGGTGCATTCGCTGGTAACTTCACGGCTCGACTTCTGCAATGCGTTCTACATAGGGCTACCCTTGTGCTTAGTCCGGAAACTTCAATTAGTTCAGAATATGGCAGCCAGGTTAGTCACTGGTAGACCTAAAACTGACCATATAACACCAATTTTAAAGTCTCTTCATTGGTTGCCTATTAGTTTCCGGGCACAGTACAAGGTGTTGGTTATTACCTTTAAAGCCCTCCATGGCTTGGGGCCAGCCTACCTGCGGGATCGCCTTCACCCATATGATCCGCCCCGCACATTAAGGTCCTCTGGGAAGAATTTACTGCAGCCAGTCAGAACTAGGTTGGCTGTGGTTACCCAGAGGACCTTTTCTTCTATCACTCCCAAGTTATGGAATGGTCTGCCGGAGGAGACCTGGTATATTACCAGTCTTGACTGCTTTAAAAAAGCAGCCAAGACTTCTCTTTTCCGACAGGCCTTCCAAGACTAGTATTTCCATCGCCTCCCATCAACTGTCTTGCTGTTTTGTTCATAGTTAATTGATTGACTGTTAATTGTTGTGTGTTTTAAGGGGTTGGGTTAGGTGGGTTGGTGGGTGGGGAGGATTGAGTATGTTTTTAATGTCTTTTAATGTATTTAATGTATTTCATGTTGTTCGCCGCCTCGATCCATGTGGAGAGGCGGGATAGAAATAAATAAATAAATAAATAAATAATAATAATAAATAATAATATTATTTTTAACGGTAAGCTCTTATATAAATAAATAGATAAAAACATGTATCTGGTGGCATTGTATTTAATGTTCAGCCTCACTGGGCAAACACAATATAAACCCTGGTTTGGATAAAGCCTTAGTTGTACTACAGTCGTGACTAACTATAACCTATCTAACTATCTATCTAACTATAATCTAACTATATATACAGTACCTTTTTTTAAAAGAAACGTAGTTAAAAAAATCAGAACATACTAAAATTTAAACCCAAATTAAATAAGCAAGTAAAAATTAGAACATAGTTGGAATACATATTAAAAAGGACAAACAAATTACAATTACTCCAAGTTAAAAATAACCAGCACCTTTCATCAGCCAGGCAGTGATCACATATTGAATGCCTGCTGAAATAAAAATGTCTTTAATTGTACACTGAAAGAAGGCAGGGAGGGTGCCAGTCTGACTCTCTGGGAAGGGAGTTCCAGAGCCTTGGAGCAGGCACTGGAAAGGCCGTCTCCCATGTTCCCACCAGATGCACCTGTGAAGGTGGTGGGACACAAAGAAGGGCCTCTCCAGCAGATCTCAAAGTCTGTGCTGGTTCACGCATTAGCTCTACTGTAAGAACCTTTTAAAAATCTGATGAACTTCAGTTTAATTTGTTTTTCAACTAGGCTTTGTAATTCTGGCATGATTTTACAAGGGCTTTTTGTAGTCTCCTTACCAAGCAATCACTCTCTTTGGGGCCTGTACATCCTGCCGCGCACTGAGTATGACAACAATCACTTGGCAACTTCCCCTTACAGCGACCTGAACACTGTGCTGCACAGTCAACCTTTGTCACTGAAAAGACAGAAATACCATAAATTAAATTATACTGTTCCAAACGAATAGTATACATGAAATGAAATGAAATACTGACTTAGTCAACTATGAGTCTGCTTGATGTAGGGGACCACAGAGACAGTAGGCTGTATAAGGAACTCAGTGAAATCTAAGCTGTCAGAGTTAGGGGGAAAAACTCTGGCGTGGTTAAACATACCATAGGCAATGCATCTGAAATCATAGACTATTTTAAATCCTTTTTAATGTGAGTGCTGTTTAGGTTTAAATTCAGGCAATATTACATTGTTGTTGTGTGCCTTTAAGTTGTTTTTAACTTATGGCAACCTAAGCAAACCTATCATGGGGTTTTCTTGGCCTGAGAATGTGTGATGTGCCCAAGGTCACCCAGTGGGTTTCCATGGCCAAATGGGGAATCAAACCCTGGCCTCCATGGTCATAGTCCAATGTTCAAACCACTACACCATGCTGCCTCTCCAATATTAAGTCCTGACATGCTACTGTACACACAGTTAATGTGGAAAGGCAAAATCTGCAAGAAGAGGTCTTGCAGGCTACAAATCCCACAACTTAGTGTCAGCATTAAATCTGCTACATTATCCCATGGTGGAATTATGTGACTGAAGCAGCTGGAGACTGGAGTTTCTCTGTATGCCAGTTAGCATACCTAAGATTAAAAACTTAATTGTACTAGATAAAATCACATAATAAATATAATATCTTACGTACAGTACCATCAATCCATACACAAAAGAAGGAAAAAACACTAAAACTACAAGAGGAAACTTCACCGGCAGATATAAAAGACAAATTGCATCTTGTCAAAAACTAGGTGAGAAGAAGACTAATCATATTTCAATAAATTTCAGTAAAGTTGCCTCCTGGTTTTAAACCACTGAAGGGCTTCATTTTTGTGTGTCCATCTCTTCATTAATGCTACATGCTGTATCTGAATGATCTGAATTATCACATACAATCTGTGCTGGTGTTTCTAAATTTTATAAATCCTTATGTATGCTTCAATGAACAACACCTTGAAGTTGGGCTTTAAGCTGTGTTTGGTAGAGGACTGAATAAATCTTTCATACTTTGGATTAGTTCAGCTACACCTATGGTCAACAGTGAAGAATGTATGAAAAAGAAACTCTGGCTAATAGCGGTATTGCTGAAAAAGTAACAAGCATTTTTTGCCACAAGGAAAATGTATGTATACTTACATATTTGACAGTTCTCTAAGCCAGCAGCCCAGCAGTGCCCACCTGTGCAATTAACATGACATGAGGGGCCTAGGAAAGAGAGCAAATATACATTTACCAGGTATCTGTGTGAACTTAAATCATTTCATGATGATTTTAGAGTAAAAGTCAAGTGGACAAAACATTTCCTCCTAAGGGGGTTACTGGACAGGCTGTGTCAGTTTTGAATTGTAGGTTTCAACTACTTGAGCTGTAAACTAGTAAGCTTGGAATACATAAAGGATTGCCAAATTACTCAGTCTTTTGGGTAGATTTCCAGGGCATATTTGCAGGCACCCTCAACTAATTAGTGACATCATTCAAGTGCATAGAAAATAGGCCCTAGAGAATTCTTAAATAATAGGAAATAGGAATTTATTTACAAAACCATATATTTCCCCCTTAAGAGCTAAACAAAGTCTAGATGGCTTCCTATTACTGCCACAATAAATATATGTTACATGCCTGTTTCAAGGATATTAAACTTTATTAATTTCCCCAATCAAATATGCCATTTGAAAAATCAATTGTTATAAAGTACAACTATGTTCCTTATTTTTGGCTGCCCTGCTTTCACATGTATTATATATGTACATACTTTAATAACTGAAAATATATTTAAAACACCCCTAAAATCTAGGAGACTGCATGGATAAGATTACCTTAATTTGTCATGAAAAACAAGCAAAAAACCCCAGCTGAACTGATTGTTTTATTTTTTCCCTTTACAAACAGAAAACAAAGAAGATGCAAGCTATTGGTTATGATCATCAGTGTGAATCTGGGGCTGGTTACAGCTAAACAAGAGCAAATGTACATCCTTAAACATATAATGGAGGCTGAAGCTTCCACTTTCAGTTTTGAATAAATGGCAAGTTCCAATTACATCATATCTTGAGAAACTGCATTTCATGTTATGTGTGTTTACTTCAAATAAAATAATGGCTTGGTCCTGCCACTGAGAGTTCGCAAATGCTTATATGCTCTTACTTACATGCTTTTTAAACCCTAGGATTAAGGGATTAAACCAAAAAAATCCACAAAGGCCTTTGAGGGGAGATTTGAAGGGATAGTTGTGGTACCATATGCATACTAGAAAATGAGTTCTGCATATGAGGAGCATTAACAGAGAAGGAGCAGAAGACTAGACAGAAAACAAGAGATCTTCGGACAGCTGAGCGCTGTAAAGAGTGGTAACAGAAGCAGGTATGTAAGAACAAGGATTAAAATGTAGGTTAGGGAAAGCTACAGACAGCTTTACTGTTAAGGGCAGGGAGACCAGTGCAGGAAACCAGTGAAGAAATCTCAGTGTGAAATGAGAGAAGTCAAAGATTTTTGCAGAAGACTCTTAGTGGTGACAGGACTGAGTTGTGAAGGCTACAGTAGATATCAAAAGCAGTAGATGACTACAGCAAGGGGAAAGGACACAAATAACTATACTTGTTTTCACAGTATTATCCAAGGGAGAAGGGGTATGTCTCTACATATAAATCAAAAACTGAGAGAAGAAGAAGGAGAGAAGAAGAAAACAGTATTAGACTGGGAATGGCAAGGGCGTGATCCTGCAGATTCCACACACTGACTAAATCAGTGAGTGCATGAACATATGGAAAGCTACATCTTCCCCCATCCAAAGAGAAAACCACCTCCACATGAAAGATAATGTCAAAAATGATGCCCCAAATGCTGACTACTCCACAAACAGATATCCAAGCGAAACATAAAAACATTTACATCTAGTTAGATAATTTGTCATACATGTCTGTTGCTAATTTGGAAAAATTGATAGAAGAGTATTTTCAGCAACAGTCATTCAAAAAACAACAGTGAATTAGTAAACCACTGACACTTTCAACACATTCATTCTATCCTCTGTATCCTTATTCAGGTCTTGTCAAAGTTTGTTAGTCATTTGATTCTGTCTTTGGAGAACAAAACTTGATATATATACACACACGCAGAAACATACACAGACAAAGCAAAGCATATCAAATATGAATGTCAATTCTATATTATCTCCTCTTAGATAAAGGTTTTTTCTTTTTCTTTTTGTTCTGATAGCTAGGAACTACTCACTAATTCAGGGGAAAGAAAGTGTGGTCCAAAGACTTCATATACTACCCCACAAAGGTCATTTTGAGGTGCCTATATTCCAGTACCTCCCCGGTACAATTTTTTTTGAGCTCCCAGTAGCCCAAAAATATTTTAGAAAAAAACTGAATTTTCTCAACAAGGGGACACAGGGGCAACTTTGCCATGTTTTTGCACACCCTTCCTGGCTATTCTAGGCCAATGTTTCAGTATTTCAATCAGAGAGTGTAAATCTCATGAATACTTTATTCTTCAGTGCATACTTACAAGTTTTATTGCTAATCATTGGCAATGTTTCTTTTCTTTCAACAGGATCAAGCAGCAGAAAACCTTTGCCATTCGTTGTATCAATAATGTCATCCCACAGAACATTGTTCATGTTGCAGAGATAAGGGTTACCAATGATTTTAACACCTCCATTTAGAATTTCTGCCAAAAGAAATCAGGACAAAAGTATTAAGAAATGACAAAGTTTGTTCTTCACCTTTTAAAACAAAGTGTATGGTGGAGTAATGGTCTCAATTGTTTTGAATGATAGGTAAAAGGAGTCAGGGCAGGGGAGGGACACAAGAGTTACCATGGTCCTGTTGATAGTACTTGAGTATTGAAAACATAGGTTCAAATCCCACTTTAATCTTGATGTCACTGGCTCTTGTGCATTTGCATCTCCTGCATGATGGATAGGTAATTCTCTTTGGGTGAAGCTAAGGGCCTAAGCAACATGATCTTGGTCAAATGCAATTCTTATCAATCTGAATATCCACCAAACACAACTCAGGTCTATGCTTATCTAATCAGGAGTAATCTTCAGTGCAATCTAAAGCTAAGTAGTATGCGTCTTCAAACAGTGAGTGCATATAGCAAAATATTAATTTCATTTCAAGTTATCTAAATAAATAATGCATGAATTGTTTTGATCACAACACTGCTGAATAACTGTCAAGATGCCAGTATTTTAGGAGGGGGAGAATGTAAGCCTATGGGTGCTGGTTTGGCTCAGCAGGTAGAGAAATCCTAAGGAAAGGGCTGTACCAGCTCACTGAGTTCAGAAGGATACAGAGAGTTGGAGCTGGAAAGGAGCTGCAGTTGCCAGGGCTGCTGCAATATTTTCCATTGAGTATTTAGGACAGAACAAAAGGGTAAATACTTTGTATTGTAATTTCTATATTGCATTTGCTTCTATTTTGTACTTTAAAGTTGCACCAAATGTTGAAGCAGTACTGAGCAGCACAGGCAGAAGAGTCCTGCAATCAAGTCCTGAACTAACACCACACTGGATACGTGGAAGTTTAGGTATAGTGCTTATGAGTCTAATTTAATATATAATATATAACTTGTTGTATTATTGACAAAAAAATAGAGAGAGAGATTTAAAGTGCAATTGTGTTTGCAATATGCAATTACACTTGGCCCCATAGAACCCAGAAAGAGTTACAAAAGCAACTTCTTCCCAGCCTTTAAACAGTCACGTTATCTACAATCAGCCACCAGGGTAACCACTGAAGAAACTTTTGGGATAAACGGGGAAGTCCCAGAGACTGCATTCTGCCAAGGGGTTGGATGTTCACCTCTCATTGTACCATATACTGGGCTATATTTGTGAAATGCTCTGAAGACTCTGATTGACTTAATCAATCAATCAAAACAAACAAACAGCAATTATAATGGTAGCAATATAGCTCTTGTTGAGGAATTAATAATCCCCACTTGATTAATGTATTTGAAAAGGCATGCTACTCTTCATGTTTCACCAAAAAAACTGATGGAAAATTGAGTTAGAAGTGCTGGGCCAATTCCAAATTTTTATGATTCACTATTGACTACTGACATGGTTATTGCGGTCTCATTGATTTTTGACTAACAATGTAAGAGCTTATAATTTTGTTTTTTGCACATCTCTCACCTGCTAAACGTCTCATTGGCAGCTCTTCCAGTCCCCTCATATCATTGTAATTTAGTAAAACCACAAGTGCAGCATTTTCATAAAGGGTGTTTCCACGGATTATCTGGAGATTCTCCAGAGGAATAACTTTCACTGTGTTTATTGCTAAGAGAACATAACCAGCCACCTCTTGTATGCTCTGGAGGATGCACAACAGAAAGAGAGAGAACATTAGTCATTTCTTTTTTCTTTTTAGCTTATGTAAAGAAGTCTGAAAGCTGTTCATCCCAGAATAACAATATATAGGAAAAACAATATATAGGAAAAAAATAAACCAAAATTTCTGCAAACAAGAGAGAAAACAAATGCTGTCAATTATCATATTAATACTCAGGAGGATAAAATCCAGAAACTTGATTAGTGTTTTGGCAGAAGTAGAAAATCCACAACACCTGTGAATTCCTGAAGACACAACATCTCTGGTGCTGTTCTATCTGTGATGGACTTATTCTGTGGCTGCAACATCTGGAATTTTTATTTTTTATAAGCACAAATTTCTAACTAGTTTATTGAGCCTGAAGTATTCTTAAACATTATTCTTGATTTGTTACTGCACTTGCATCACAATCAAATATTTTTCTTTTTTTGTATGCTTTTTGTATTTTCTATGCAGCAAAATGAATATAAATAATTAAAAAATGTAAAGTTACAGCATGAAATAACAAAATGCCAATTTAAGCAACTTTTTTTTAAAAAAACACACACAACAGAAATTAATAACTCTGTAAGTGTAGAGATGCTAATAAAAACCGACCCCTCTTATTCATTAAATGTCCTGGAAAACAGAAGAATCTGAACCTGATGCCTAGCTTATGTTAATAGGGGATCTCTCTGTGGAGAATGTTCTAAAAATAGCCAACTTTTAATATAAAATTTCTCTTATTAGTCACTCTCATAACCAAATTTATATCCTGTCATTCTTGCCAATATAGCAATTAACAATAAACCAATTAACAGAATACAGTGAGTCCTCAATATCCGCTAGGAGTTGGTTCCAGGACCCCTCATGGATACTGAAATTCATGGATGCTCAAGTCCCATTATATACAATGGTACAATAAATGGCCTTCCTTATATAAAATGGCAAAATCAAAGTTTCCTTTTTCAATTTTTTTTAAATATTTGCAAGCTATAGCTGGTCGAATCTGTGGATACAAAACTAGCAGATGTAGAGGGCCAACTGTATAAACAACAAAGGGTATGAAATATAAGATAGATTTATGAAATACAGCAATCAATAAAATCTACTCTTAACTCACATAATAATGGAAACCTGAAAGCAACATGATATTCTTGGGTGCGGCACTACCAAGAGGGGAAAAAACCACTACAACCCCATGTAACAGTAATCGAAAGCTATCTGTAAGGGTTCTGGTCTGTGGCTGAGTCCTTGCAGGATCCTGCCCAGTACCTCAGATCCAGCTGGCTGCTCTGATGCAGGGCAGCTGGAGCAGCCAGCAGCTAGCTAGATAAGGGCTTGGGTTACTCTGCAGCCTCTGCCACAGTTTCTAGTACTGTTTGTAACTTCTCTAGTGGTCCTGATCCCTGCCTGTGGCCCCTTGTTGTCTGGTAGGCTTTTACTGCCTTGAGTGCTTGTTGTGCCTTGACCTTCTGCCTGTTTCTTGGACCTGCCTCTTGCCTCTGGCTTTGTGGACTCTTGTTGCCTGGTAGGCTTCTACTGCCTTGCACTGTCATTGTGCTTGACCTCTTGCCTGTCTCTTAGACCTGCTTCCTGTCTCAGGCCCTGTGAACTCTTCCTACTTGAAGGACTGCTGCCTTGGACTCTTGTTGTACCCTGACACTAGGCTTCCTGACCTAGTGCCTGTCCTTTGGCTCAGTCCAGGAGCCTGTTCTAGTCAGCCTTAGATGCCTATGCCTTGGACCCTGACTGTCCTTGCTAAATAGTATTCCTGTGCTTACTTCATGGAGACTGAATCTTACATTTGCACCTCCTCATTAAAAACAAAAACTAAAACCACACAAAAACTACCAGGCTGTCTTTCATTTGTTTGTTGTTTCTGATACATTTGTCTTGTATCTTGATTATAAATTGAATATCTCTCAAATATAAGTGATCTGTTACTTCTTTCATATTTTATTATATACTCTGTCTGGAAGTTTAGACATTTAGATCTCCACTCTTTATTTTTATTGCTATTATTAATTCCAGTATATACAGCACCACACAAAAAGAAAAGCAGAGAATCTGTGCACTTTAATCCAAATCATACCTTGCTGAGTCAACCTGGTGCTGCTGAGTTAGACCTTCTTGACTCTTGGGGCTGGTGCCATTAACTGAATGATTGTCTGGCTAGACTGGGCTAAGCAACCGTTGTAGTTATAGGATAGCAAGCCAACTTCACCATCTGTTCTTTTCCTGCTATCCATGCTTCCAATTTTGGGGGCCACCTTCTTCTTCATCACTGCCATAGGAAGGGGACAGTCTAGTTTGGCAAACTTTCCTTCCTCCCAGCTATGCTTTCCAAAACTCCATGAAACATCCATATCATATTCTGTGGATAAACTTTGTATGCTACCAGTAAAGAGTACACTCTACTCTTACCTTGGTTAAGATGAGCAATTTTAATGATGACCTGTGCAAGCAGAATTGCTTCCTTTTCCCAGCCATTTCAAGTTTTGAATAATATCCCAGTTAGTATAATATCTTGCTGCAGACAATAGTTATGTGCTGTGTGCCCTTGGCTCACCCTCTAGGATCACCTAGAGGGCTAAAGACTTATAATAACAAGACAAGGTGGTATTTTAGGAGATGAGAGATAAGGAAAGAGGAGCTGTCAAAAGACCATAACCTTAACAAAATAGCCCACCAGCAAAGGCTGTTGCAAACAAGGGCTGCCATTATCAGAAAATACTTCTAACAGTCATCTTCCTTCTCATCATCAGTGGAACCAAAGCAACGTGACTTGTGACACAAACCTTCAAGAAAGTGAGATTATAGTTCTCATCCACATATGTGATCTCCAGATTGCCAAGTACCACTTCACAGTCCTCATACATCCTCTTAAGGCTGTTGTAGTGATCTTCCACGCTTCCAAGCTGTGTTAGCTTGTTGCTGGTTCCTTGGCAAACTGCAGAAAGAAGAAAAAAGAGAGTAGTAAGTGACATTGTCAGCATAAAACAGAGTATGTGTAGTTTATCTTAGATATTAGACATCTCCATTTGCCAGCAACTGAAAATCTCACACAGTGCCAATGTAAAGTCTCTCATCTCACTGAATGTGCTCTCCTCAATGAAGGAACTTTAACCATACAACTACACGATTTTTTGAGAATAACTACCTCCCCATTTTCTTTGGAGAATATGCGCTATTGTAGACATGCAACTGTGGCTTCTAAATAAATATCACGGAGCTGCTAGCAAACAACTCATCTGAAGCAGCAGTATTATTAATTTCAGGAGCCAGTCACATGAGTATGGCAACACATTTCAACAAACTCCTTCCAATTCCATCAAATGGTCATATTATTTAAAATATTTTAGGGGCTTTGAAAGAGCACCCCATAAAACACAAAACAATAAAAACAATCAACAACAAAGCAAGAATAATAACCTTTCAGAATTAAGAAAGAGAGAACATATTAAATTTAAACAGGTTCAGTATCAGCATCAATGCATTAGCAAATGAAACACACTAAAAACAATTTTAAAATTTCATAGCACAAAAAAGCTCTTAGCTTTTGCTAAATGATCATAGTATCCTTGCCTTGCTGAGTAAAGGGCATTCCTCCAAAAGGATGCCACTAGTAGCTCACCACAGAGAAGACCCTCTTCCCAGATGCTACCTGCTTAAGTCTCATGCAGCATCTTCAGAACAGATTGCGATGCACTTACTTGGGGGATTCAACCACTAGATAATCCTTGAGGTACTCTCATCCTAATCTGTTTAGATCTTTGAATGTCAAAAAGAATACCATCCACTGAAGTTGGACATGCAGTGAAAGCCAGAGTAGATATTTTAATTTGTGACTCCTTCCCTCTCTCTTAGAAACAATGGCAGTGGTACCATATCTAACACTTCTTAGTGCTGTGCGGAGGGAGGCGTGGTAGACTTCCTTTGGAAAAATCTTTTACCCTATGATGAGACAATTCAAAATGAAACAAGAGATAGTGCCAGAAGATGAGACTCTCAGATTGGATGGCACTCAACAAGCTACTGGGGAAAAACAGAGGACAATTTTAAGTAGTGCTGTGGCTAAGGATGCAACTGGACTCAAGCTGAAAAGATGTTCAGCTGTTGATGTGCTCAGAGGCGAAAGAAAAGTCTAAAGCTGCACAACACATATTATCAGAACATGAAATTTGAGAACCATGAATCAGGGGAAGATAGGCATAATAAAACAAGAAACGGAACATACAGACATTGCAATACTGGGAGCGGGGTGAGTGAGCTAAAGTGGACAGGAATGGGACATTTTGAATCAGATAATTACACAGTGTTTTACACAGGAAATGAAAATCTAAAAAGAAATGAGGTGGCATTTTTAGTGAGAAGAGCTGTAGCAAAGCAGTCAAAGTATGCAGTGCAAAGTCTGAACAGATCATGTCAATAAGGCTTCAGGAAAAACCCATCAATATAACCTTAATCCAAGTTTATGCTCCAACTACAGAGGCTGAAGAAGAAGAAATTGATATATTCTGTGCTGGAGTGCAGGAGGAAATTGATCACGCAACAAAACAGGACTCATGCAATAGGAATGCAAAGGCAGGAAACAGAGCACAATCAAAGATTGCAGAAAAAATTGACCTAGGATCAAGAAATGAAGCAGGAGACTGACTGAGTTTTGCAGGCCAACAGTTTGTTCATTGCAGCATTTTCTTCAAGCAACCAGAGAAAGGACTGTATACACTGACATCACCTAATGGCCAGGATAGAAGTCTAATAGACTGCATAATTTGGAAATAGAAGATGGAGAAGCTCCATTCTCTCCGCAAAAAGAAAACCAGAAGCAGATTGTGTCTCAGACCATCAACTACTAATAGTAAAAGTTAGAGTAAAGCTGAAAGAGAACACTAAATCAACTGTCATGCTGAAATACAACCTGAAGAACATCCCCATAGATATTAAAAGTAAAGTGAAAAATAGTTTTGCACTATTAAGCCTAATTGACTGGGCTTCAGAAGAACTCTGGACTGAAGCCAGGGACACAGACAGGGAGAATGCAAAAAGACACTATCTGTAGCCAAAAGGAAAGAGAAGACTCAATGGATGCCAGATGAAACTCTTCAAGCAGTTAAGAACAGACATGAAGCAATAGTAAAAGGTGAAAGAAATAGAGTCAGCACCCTGAATGCAATTGTCGAACGAGATGTGTGCAGGGACAAGGAGACCTACTGTAATAAGGCAGAGAAATAGAAGGTAACCAAAAAAATAAAATGAAGAACAAAAGACCTCTTCCACAGGATCTAAGAAATTAAAGGGAATTTTAAACAAAGAGTGGGGATGCTCTACCATCAGCAGAACACATTACCTGACCAAGTAGAAATAAAAAGATGACTGAAACAACATACAGAAGAACTATATAAAATAGATGAAAGCTTGACAGATTCATTCAAGGAAGAGCCATAAGAAGACAAACCACAAATTTTAGAGAGTGAAGCGAAGAATACACTGAGAGTACACAGTAGAACTAAATCACCAGGAACAGATGGCATACCAATAGAGCTACTTCAAGCTACATAGACAGAATCTACTCAGTTTTAACTAAAATCTAGCAACATATATGGAAAACAAGAGTGGCCCACAGCTTGGAAACATTCAATATACATTCTAATACCCAAGAAAAGGGACAATAGGGGTTGCAGTAGCCACAGAACCAATGCATTAATTTTCCATGCGACCAAATTCATGCTTGAAATTTTGTAACAAAAACTTCTACCACATATGGAACGAGAAACGCCACATGTCTAAGCTTGGTTCTTCTTAGGAATCATATTGCAAACATACGTTGGCTAATGGAGTACACCAGAGAATTTCAAAAGAAATTCAACCTGTGCTTGATTATCGCAAACCTTTGATTGTGTAAATCATTAAAAACTCTTAAAGAAAACAATGTGCCACAACATTTGATTGTCCTGATACATAACCTGTACACAAGACAAGAGACTACTGTTGGGACAAAATACAGAGAAATGGAATGGTTTCCAAGTGATAAGTGGATCTGGTAAGGCTGCATTGTATCACCCTGTTTAACTTGTATGCTGAGCATACCATATGTAAAACAGGATTAGAGGAAGGAGGCATCAAATTTGGAGGAACGAACACCAATGATTTAAGAGATGCAGATGATACCACACTGTTGTGTTTGCTGTGTGCTTTCAAGCTGTTTCTGACTTATAAGTCGAAGACGACTTTACAGCAGTTAACAACTCTCCTTCCTTCCCTTTTAAAGCACATACTGAATGACTCCGGTTCATTATAACCAAAGATTTTTGCAAAAGACTTGTTGAATTGTACTTCTTCCAATACTTGCAAACAAAAAATGTGGGATATAGAATGAGAGATGCCTCTGACTCCAGTGACTTAAACCTAATGTTTATGCACAGATAACCAATGTAAAATTCAGGATGCCTCATATGCATAAGTATCCTATTGACATGATGTTGGTTGGCAACCCAACAGTACTTTAAAAGGCCTAATTATGCATTTTCAGTGCATAGAGAACAATTAATGTTATACAAAATCATGGCTGTGTAATGGGGAAAAAATAGAATGTTTTACATTCTATTGTCATCCAGCTTGCAAAGGCAAGGTAAGAAAAGAGGATGTAGCTATTTTTAACTTATTTAAGAACAGCACTTAAAGATGACCTATGTGAAATGTAATTTGTATATGAACTGTCTGGCTCTTTAAAGTATTTCTTCTAAAAGAAAAGGGAAAAAAACCTTCAGTTCCTCCAATCATCTTTAGGTTATTTTAATGCAGCTAAATTTAAAACAGCATGTCATGCCACTGTAAAAACAATAGTGGAATAGAATAGTGCATAATCAACTGTCAGTTAGTTACCAGGTATTGGTAAAATCTGGTCTTTCATAACTCAGAGGACAGTAACTACTTACCACACTCCTGGTAAGAAGCCAGGCAAGCAAAATGACACAACAATTGCTTCTCCAGCGATACACTGATTAGGCAGAGCAGAGACAATGGACGTTGGGGCTTTGCAATAGGCAGTAAGACAGAACTGGCTCTCTAATGTCACCTCTGACCACAGCCGAGACCAAGAGGATCAGGAGGCAGAAGTTCAGTACCAGGCATGCAAGATTTCTATTATGAACTCCTGGCACAAGAATGCTGTATTGTGCTCAAAGAAGCCATGATCCAATCATACAGGAAATTTTCACAGGAAAAGTATGTGAGCAAACCCCTTCTCCATCTATGCCAACTCCTCTTTATGTTTCTGTGATGGAGAAGGGATAGTGTATGGAATTTTCCATTATCAGATTTGGTGACAGCTACCAAGTAGGATGTCTTTTAAAAGGACTAGTCAATGTAGTGGAGGACAAGGATGGTGAAGACTTCAGATCACACTGGTTGTATCCTCATGGATCAGAGACAACATGATTCTGAATTCCAATTATTAGGAAACAATAGTGCTTTGAGGGTGTCTGAATATACAACCAGCTTGGGGCTTTGTGTCCACTTCTGTGCCACCTGTGAGAAAAAGCATAATGAACCAAAGGTGTTTTCCTTTTGCTTTTAAACATGAAGGTATTCCACAAGCTGGCTCTGCTAAAGCAAAACCAATGGATGATATGTATTTGTTGATTACAATGCTGGTCTACATACAGATATGATTGCTATTTTTAATTCTTATTACACTTTTAGCATCAAGAATACTTTACAGTTCTTATCTAGACTAGAATACTACCTTGGTTTGTTCAAATGCTCTTGTAGGTAGCCTTGAGCTGACTGAGGACAAAGTTATTGAGAAAATAACAAAATATTTTAGATGTTCTTTTTGTGATTATATGAGTTTCACATTCAAGGCCACAAAGATACTGTCTGACATGGGCTCAGGAGGTTTGAGGAATTCCTATTAGTAGAAATGAGCAGTTGCACTCCACGCTAGTGCTGAATAGAAAATAGAAAACTGTACCAGAAAAGTTGGAACAAAGGGACAATTCCATAAGGCAGCATAGGAAATGCTTATGTTAAGACAACTTTCAAACCTGGAAAAAAAAAAACCTAACAATTTGTATGCAGTCGACTCAGTATTTTGTTTACATTTCAGCTACTACAAGTTTCTTTCAGCCTCAAGAGATAACACAGTAACAGCTTTGTTGAGTCAGACCAAAGGTCCATTTAATAGGGAGGCCAAAACTGCCAAAAACTAACAGAAAATACATTGTCAAAATGATGAGAATGCAAGCCTGCACAATAACTGTCTATATTAATATCCACATACAGACACAAATTTAAAAGTAATGATTATCCCTTAAAAAGATACTCAGTACATCTCACCAGAATAGGCAAGACTATCTGGTAAACATGTGACCCATATCTGTTCAGTGTGTTTTCCAGGTGCCATTGACAGACAACTTGAACTCTGCTATTCTTTGATAGGGCTCTTTAAACCAGACTCTGTCAGTTCTTCAAAGAGAGGCCACTTTTAAAGAGAAGACTAACATCATGAAAGCGCTATACTGTTTAACCTAATTATCTGTTTCCAGCAGGATCCAGCCAGAAACTGAACATGAACAGGGTAGACAGATGCTAGGAAACCCTATGTAGCAGTCTTTTTGGAAGCAAGTCTTCAATGGGAAGGGAGGAAGAAGGAAGTCTCCACTGTATTGGTATTTATTATTTGTGTGTGTGTCAAGGCCTCTTACTTGTACAATGTAGTTATTTATTACATACAATTGGCATCCACGGTACAGATTTTCATATGTAAAAAGCAGGAACACCTCTATTCAAAAGGAACTTACAATCTAAAACCACACATGACTTGAAATGCCTATAGATGTGTTTGGCTCCCCTGCTTTCTCAGAATAAAACCTCAGTTGAGAAGTTGCCATGCATCTTGTGGATCGAGCTCTCACTGTGTAAACCAGCAGTAGGTAAAGTGCATCCTGCACGCATCTCAAGACACTGTTTTTGACATCTTTCACCTTCCAGTTACTGACTGCTTTTTCAAAAAAGCTATTCCCCCATACTCCATAGCACTTGTGGGAGAGGACTGCACCATGCTCCCTCAGGCCATGTTACTTTTGGTTGACTTCTGGTTTACTTCCCAGTTGAAAAAAATGTTTTGTAGGGCTCTACCAGCAGGTGCTCATGCCTCATATAAAACAGCAACTGGTTATACATTTTTAAACTAACTTTAAGACCAACATCAGATCTCAACAACAGAGAAACCAGTACAGGGCATGCGCAAGAATAACAGGACCTGACATCTTGTGCTAAGAGGGTGGTACAAGTGACTACATGCTTACAAATTTACCGTCACTTCCGCTTTGCATATGGAGACTTACTATAGGTTTGCATCAGATTTCTGTTCTGAAGGGGAACATATATGAACAGGTTTTGGACTTCTTGAGCTTAATTTATGCACTGTATTAAACCAATTATCTCTGGGGAAGCATATTTATGCTTCCCAAAAGAAGGGGATTGTTCACTGGCAACCTTAACCAATCAAACAGATAAAAAAAGGGAATTTCCCTAGTGCTGGAAAATCCTGATTAGACAAAAAACCCTGCATTATGAGAAACGTCATAGTTCAGGACTTATTCTGCACAAAAATCCCACATGTTATCTTCTGTATTGGAAATGGTATTTACTTCATTGAAATCTTGCTTCCTATACAGACAACATAATTTTCTGAACAGGAAACAACCTTCCTCTGCCAAGTAACATGATTTTCTTTGCAGAAAATAACATTCCTGCATAGAAAATACTCTTTCCTGTGCCAAAACAAATGTGTGGATTTTTTTTTTTGGTATGTGTGTGTCGGAGGCTGACAGCATAAGTCTTGAACTTTAAATAGCTTCAGAAAATTTCCTAGCTTTTGAAGCATTTGTCACAGCATGGACAAAACTGATTAATTTGTGATTTCCTGTAGGAACAAAAATTACAAAAATTAACATACTTACTGTATAATTTTTTTTTTATCTCTAGTGCATAGCAAAGTTGAACAAAACTTACATTGCTAAAACTGCGGAATTTGATCTGAAATCATGGGATGTTTTTCATCACTCTGACTGGCATTGAACTATGGCAGATGTTGCCAGAAGAAGAAAGATTGTTACACTACAGCCAAGCTAGCTATGACATTATCACATGACCACAGTTCATGTTTGAAGTTTTTGAAATTTAACCAGTAGCTAAAGGGAGGGGGTAGATGAGACCCACATCTTCCCTACATTGTAACTACAATCACTATTAAATAAGCAAAATCTACACAGATGCTAAGATTAATAGTTAAGACTAACCCTGCATTTCCTCAATGAAGTCTTATTCATGCATAGGAGATACTATATTAGAATACAAGTTCCAATCAGCTCACTGAAAGGAAGCTATCTGTATAAATAAATCCACTGGTGTGCTTTTTAAACATTTGCATGAAGGTATTCTGAATAAAACATGTAAAATGTACTTCACTTATACAGGAGTTTTCTTGTGGCTACGTGAAAAGTTCACCATAAAAGCAATCAGCTCAAATGCTGCATTTGCCTATTTTATTCTTAGTGTTGCCACACTGAGTGCCAATGAATAGAAAGTCTGCCTACAAAATTTAACAATAAGCCCACACGATATTAACAAAAACTAAACTAGAAATTGAAACTTCCATTACAGGATCAGGTATTTTCTGTTTTACAGACTGCGCAACCAACATCAAGTATGAATATAGACTAGATGTATTTAGTGAACGTGATGTGAGGACATCGTATCAAAAGGTAGGACACTAGGTTCCCCATAACCACAGAACTGGTATACACAATTTCAATTACTCAGAATGAGATGTGGTTTGAAAATACATACTTTTAATGTAATAGTAATAAAAAAGAAATTGAAATAATAAAACCAAAATAAAGTGAAATACAGTACAATACATACATGGGAAAATGGCAGGTAACATAAAATGGAAACAAAAGACACCTGTTTGCTCATGGTATTGTGCTGTCTTTCATTGTTCATGTTGTCTCATGTTTTTTCACTGTATACAGCACTACATGTGCTCTAATGCTACCCAGTCTCTTAGCAGGCCTCTCAGTTACTCTTTGTGACCTGATCATGCTACAGTATCCTCCTACAAAATGCTTCTGCTTGCGAAGTAAAGTCCTTGTTTAGTACAGTCACCCATAAAGTCTTTCAGAGTGGTAATCTTGATAAGCCAAAAAGAATCCATCATTAATCTCATTAAAAAATAGGTCTTTGGGATTATCTGTGTTTTTCACAATCCATGATAAATCCCAGTTGCGGGGGACACGCTATATTTAAGTAGACAAAAGAATGGTTGGAATATATGCTGCTTTTTATGGGAGACAAGTTAAATGAGATACCTATTGTAGACAAATGTTACGATATAATTAGGATTGTCACCTGAGTATGGACCTATACTATTTAAAGTTTTTGTTCTGCTTACTTTGTCAATAGAGATAGTTCTGGGGTAATATTAATCCATGGTTTGCGAAGGTTCCAATTTTAGGAACGATATCCAGAGATTCCTATGTAGGGAATGACTGTGAGTCTTACTGCATTGCAGTCTGTACCATGTTAGAGTGAGTTTCCAAGAAACAGACACTGAAGGAAATGAAGGGAAGTTGGGCCACTCCTTTGTGTGTATGTATCTCCCTTCAAGTTGCTTGTCAACTTATGGCGATCCCATGAATTTCATAGGGTTTTATTAGGCAAGAAATCCTCAGAAGTGGTTTTGCCAGTTCCTTTCTCTGAAATATAGCTTGCAGCACCTGATATTCATTGGCCATCTCCCATTCAGGTACTAACCAGAGCTAAATCTGCTTAGCTTCCAAGATCAGATAGGACCTGTTGCCTTTAGGGTATTTAGGTAGACCACTCCATTACTTCTGTTAAAAGAACATCATTATTTGGCTCATCCTCTCTTTGAATACCATGCACTCCAGTTAGTTATTACAATAAGCCTGTAAATAAAAGCTTTTTAAGTAAGAAGGAATTTGTGCTTGGGCTTGCTTCCCCATATTCCCCCCCTTTTTTGGGGGGAAATAATCTCACCCCATTTATATGTCAGCAAATGCAGTTTGTCAGTGTATAAGATACACTGGCGTATAAGACACACTCCATTTTCAAACAGCATATTTTGGCAAAAAAAGTCTTATACACCAGCAAATAGGGTAAATGCATTAAGAAGTATGAACAATATAGCTTCACCAGGAGCCCTGGTGGTGCAGTGGTTGAATGCCGATACTACAGCCACAAGGTTGTGAGTTTGACCCTGCCAGGCTCCAGGATGACTCAGCCTTCCATCCTTCCGTAGGTCAGTAAAATGAGTATCCAGCTTGTTGGGGGCAATTAACTGAACATATTATAAACTGCTTAGAGAATACTCAACTGATAAGTGGTATAGAAATACACATGCTATTCCTATTTGGTATTAAGTGTACTGAAATTTCTAGGACAATAATTTCCCAATAATATTCCTTTTTGCATCCCCCTCAAATGGTTGGAGAATTCTCTCCTATTTTAGAGAAGCAGTGAAATGTCTAGTCTCCAATTTCACCATCCAAAAGAAGACCAGTAAGCCATGTGTCTTAGTCTTGACTATACACAGCCAGAGCAAGCAGGTAATAAGGTTTGCTGCCAAAACAGAAAATTTCACATTAAATGTAATCAAATATTCACAAAGGGAGAAAAGCCAATACAACATGTTTTTGGCTTTAACTGACACTCTCCCTGCCCCCCACCCCTCTACACAGCAATTATTTTGGCTGAAATACAGTTGTATTAAATTATTCAGTTGATTTCAGTGTGTCATTGCATTTCCCACTGAATACAGATCATAAATGTTGTAGGGAACAAAGATACCCATCACATTTACATCATTTTGGGGGTGTATATTCACCAGAAATGTTAGTTTCATTTATTTATCTATTTGTATCACACCTTTTTTCTGACAATAGAACTCCAGCCAGCTATCACTGTTGTTTGTGAATTAATGATGAATGATGCATATTCTTGGCAAAATAGCTCCCCACACAATTTTCACATGACTGGTTTGTACCAATGTACACAGACAAATCTACATTCATACACAGAAAAATCAAATGTGAAGTTGCCCACACTAAGATCAGATTCTCTCTTTCTCTCTTCCAAACACATGCAAACAGAATGTTTATTACCACCCTAGCTTTAATTTGTCAATTAAATCTTCAGTTTATATTATTTCATTACATCAATTGAAAAACTATTTTTTCAATAATCCATCTTCCCTTTAAATGGAAATGAAGCCTTACAATAATGAAAAGAAATATGGGTGCTGTAATATGTAGAAAAAAAATCTAGTAGATGCATTAACTACAAATATAGCACATATTCACTAAAAAGCCCTGATTAAATTTCAGTATTACCCCAAATATAATCTGCTTCACTATTTAGATCCAGAACATGATCTAGATCAAAGCCTGTGGTCATAAACCAAACTTTTCATATAGTGCTAATAGACACATCATACCCTCGCTTTTTTCTCAGATTCCTGTTACTATAGTATTGTAAAACATCAGCACTGGACATTTATTTCAAATATCTCTCTACAGCAAGCCTATTCAAACAGCTCAGGGACTGCTTCATTTCTGCTAATAATTTTATTCCATTCCAACTCTGCCCCAGTATAAATCATGGCACTTACAACATGTAAGACATCCCCCTTTTTTCTGTGTCTATGCACAAGGATTAACAGAGGTTGTTAAAGATAAACTTTACTCTAAATAACAGCAGGCGTGTGTGTGTGCTTCTGAAATGTACACCTTTCAGGAAATTCAGGAAAATTCCATCTCTGAAATCAGCAGGATTTTGATTTAATGTTTTTTGACAATTGAGGTGGTGACATAAGAATGACACTAAACCTGTGATTCATTTCCTTCTTATTCAGAATAAAGGTGTTCTCTACAATTTCCTGTTGAAGCACCGCCTGATCACACCTTTGTGCAAAGCTATGGGACTGTCCTTTTAAAACTCAGCCAGTTCCAAGTACAAACAAAATCAGACAACAAACTAACTATATCTGCGTCACAGTTTGTCAGAGGCATAATTATCATTATGGGTTAAGTATCTCCAAATATTCAGCATTCAGCTCTCTGTACTTCTTGCTTGTAAGGCTCTACTTACCTTCCTACCCAATATTTGGCTAATCATTAATCACAGCTAATCTGATGAACTTAACATTATATTTATAAGCAAAAACTTTGTTCCACAAACCAAATGCAAATATTGGCTCAGCCAAACTAGGGAGCAGGTGAAGAGGAAATTCTAGCACTTATACCATCAGTGATTTGCTTTTCACATATACGTTTCATATGAGAAATGGACTTTGACACTATCAGGTTCCCCCAGTCCATTATATAGAATGGAGTATATTATGGTTTCCCTAGGAGCTCTGGATTTCTCAGGTATAGATTCAGTGTCCCAACAAGTGGGTAGGAGCAGGAAAATGTTAAGTATTATTTCAAACACTGAAGGAAAGAACTCATAGATTACTCCTTGTCCTCTTGCATGAATCATGGAGGACAGGAAGCAATCTCCTAATGCTACACTGATTGTATGGGTATAGCATGAGCTTTTATCTGTAAACAAACTTGTTTGAATCTCTGTAAAGGTTTTTGGTGTAATACAAATATATACAGAACTTTTCTCTTGTCACTGTTGTAAATATAACATATCATTTGAACAGAGTGACTCTATGGATCTTACATTTTGCTTCAGACAGTACTTGTTGAGGTTGTGAGTGAGAGTGGGGACAGAAAGGAGAGTTAATTGCTTTACATGCCCCAAAAAACGTCCCTTCAGTTTCAGTGTGGCTTTCTGATTATCTGCATACATGGCAAGGGAGCAAGCAATGAGTCATCTGGGAAACAGAAACCACTTTAAAACTGCTCTGCAAGTACCTGCTTTCAGTTTTACAGCTATTTACTTTAAAAACAGGAGACTCACCATTAACCAGGTGGTACAAACCTGCTTTACTTTACCTTAAAAGTACTTTACACTTAAAAGCAATGTCAAAATCACCATTCATATGAAAAAGTGTGCAGATTTACAGAACGCTAATTTATAGTAGTTCTGTTGAAAGAGCCATAAAAAGCTGGGTAAGCCTTTCCCAATGCTTAATGCTACCCCAAGATTTTTCTTTGCAGGACAACCATTCAGACACCACTTCCTGCTTTCATCTATTCCTCTTTCCCATTATGATTCACCCTACCGCATGCAGTTAGTAGAGTGGCCATTCATTTTGTCTCCACAGAGAGGTTTTTAGATCTTTGAAGAAAAAAGTTTGTTTAAAAAGAAGAGCATTATCTACAGCTGAACCTTGGTAAGAAAGATCCACCGTGATCCCAGTACAGTCCCCTCCTCCCCCTCCCTGATGCATGTGCTCCAGAACACTTTAGTGGTCACACAGAATAGGTCTGTACTACATGCATTCATAGCCATTGCTCTCTTTCACACGGCCCTGACTTGGACATCACTGAAGCTCAGGGCTTGAATAATTTGTGAGCCAGGACTTCAGAAAGAAGACTGATAGGTATGCATGGAAGTCCTCCCAAAGTATGGGTAGGAAAGGAAGAATGAGTGCTCTACTGAGTCCTATACTAATCTGAGAAAATACAAGCCTGTATACCATGCTCTTAATTTTGCATTTTATTCATGATATAACCAATGCAGTCCATCTCATACTTGGCAATCTCATGGATGCTAAACATTTGAGATTATTAAAGATGAAGAGAAATCAGTGAATTATGATAGTCACAAAATGTGAAAAGAGATCAGAAAGAGTTTAGAAAACAAAGGACTGTAGAACTGCAACGTCCAAATAAGATCTTGCTTTTATTAAGTAACTTCTGGCACAAAGAAGAAAAAGAGTACTTGTCTTAAATTTCAGTTCAGGTTGCATCTCACCCATGAGATTTTTGTTAATTTATAGCACAAGGTTTCTCAGACAAGGTTCTCTGGAGCCCTGGAGTTAGAATCATAGAATCATAGAAATGTAGAGTTGGAAGAGACCACACGGGCCATCCAGTCCAACCCCCTGCTATGCAGGAACACCCTCAAAGCACTCCCGACAGATGGCCATCTAGCCTCTGCTTAAAAACTTCCAAGGAAGGAGACTCCACTACACTCCGAGGTAGCATGTTCCACTGCCGGACAGCCCTGACTGTCAGGAAGTTCTTCCTGAGGTTCAGGTGGAATCTCCTTTCCTGCAGCTTGAATCCATTGCTCCTTGTCCTGGTCTCTGCAGCAGCGGAAAACAAGCCCTCTCCTTCCTCTACATGGCATCCCTTCAAATATTTAAACATGGCTATCATGTCCCCTCTTAACCTTCTCTTCTGCAGACTAAACATACCCAGCTCTCTAAGTCTATCCTCATAGGGCATGGTTTCCAGGCCTCTGACCATTTTGGTCGCCCTCCTCTGGACTTGCTCCAGCTTGACCATGTCCTTCTTGAATTGGGGTGCCCAGAACTGGACACAGTATTCAAGATGCAATCTAACCAAAGCAGAGTAGAGTGGTACCAGTACCTCCCTCGATCTAGACACCATACTCCTATTGATGCAGCCAAGAATTGCATTGGCTTTCTTGGCTGCCGCATCACATTGCTGACTCACGTTCAGCTTGTGGTCTATGAAGACTCCTAGATCCCTTTCACATGTACTGCTATCCAGCCACGTGTCCCCCATCCTATATTTCTGTATTCTGTTTTTGATGAGAGGTTGCTAGGGGTTGCCTGAGAAATCAAGACTGGGAAAAAAAAATACTTTTTTAAAACTATAGCTTTAAAACTATAGGGGTTGTCTGAAGCCTGAGAATTCGTCCCCCAATGCCCAAGCGAAGCAGTGGCGGGGGGGTGGCCTTTGCTGCCCTCTCGCGAGAAGGGGCCGCCGGGGAGGGAGCGTGGCGTGGTGGCGTTTTAGGGCCGCCCCGCCTCCTCCCTCGGCCTCTTTGTCCAGCAAGCAACGACCCACCCTCCCACCCTATGGTTTCAGTGTAAGATAGCTGGTCGCTTCGGGGCCGGGTAGGAATTTTTCCCGTTAAAGGGTTTTTTTCGCCTACCCTACACTGCGCCGAGGGATTGGGCAATTGGCTGTACAGGGTGGTGTCACATTTGATTAAATAGGAATTCTCAGACATATTGAGCTCTTCAGGCCGGTGGGGGGTCAATGGTGTCGGTGAGTACCTATGGCACCATTTGGTGTAGGATAAACGCTATCCTTGAGGAGGGCTCAGGACTGGCCCTCACTGGCGTAAGCCCGGGGGGTGGTGGTTCGGGGCTGACCTCCCAGACAGGGGCCGGCCAAGGTCTTAACGCAGCTTCAGCGGTTGGCTTTGGGGCCCGGTATCTCACTATATGGACTATGGAAGATGGTCGGGAGCTGACTCTTGCCATAGTTCACACAGGCCTTGACCCCCCGTCTTAGGTCAGAAGTTCAAGTTCAAGTTCACCTCATGATTATGTTAATTAGACATATTAATAAATTGCCCTAGTTGAACCTAAGCCCTGTGTGTGGTCTCTTCATTTCGCGGGTTGGGCGGCAATTATTTCAGGGGCTCATCCATAGTAAAAAGCTTGCTGCTCTAGTAAACTGTTGCATCTGCATGCAATGCTTCTCTTAATCTGATCTGAATGCTACCTCAACAATAGAGTTTCAGGTAACATTTAAGCAATAATTTTTGGTTCCTGCTTTTTTACCCAATGGGATTGCATTATCTAAAGCATTAGATCTACTTTTAACAGATGAAGATAGGAGTTTCAACAGAAAGTATATAATTTTTTCTTACCTGCAGATAACAACCAGTTATCTTGTTCGACTCGGTGACTAATAAAGCAATCCTAAACATGCATTCTAAAAGATCTGGCAATATGTAACTGCTAAACTAACAGAACATCACCAGTGAATCCAGTGGCTGAAAGAAAAAGAAAAATGCTACCCATATTCCAAGCTTTTGAAATCCAAATACTAAAGTTATTAAAAGAACTTTTCATTAGCAGTTCTAGATCATTTTTATATTTGAAACAGTTGATGTTGTATTTAAATGAGAAAGCAGTTTGTTTACTCTAATAGGCAAGAATTGCACAGTTTTGTGGGAAAGTGTGCTTTCAATCAGTGTTTTTCATCCCCTCTCTCTATTTTATCATGAGGCAGGCCCAATGGGAGAAGGGTACCCAAGCTAAGCAGTATACTGCCACCTGAAAAAACAAGACTTCAATTGTTTTCATAAAGTTCATGACTCTCTAGCAAAAAAACCAAACCAAGATCAAACCAAACCTTCTCCCAGAAAGGAATATATACTACTGCAAATGTTTTAAAGTTACTGCTGTATTCCTGCTGGGTAACCTTACTGATGTGTTTCCTTTTACGCCTTCTCAGGGTCATTTCCTTATTACTGCTCCTTCAACAATCGCTACAGCTATAAATTCTTTTTACTTTATGCCAGGAATACTATCCTTTCTTTCTAGCATTCCCTCTATTCCACATAATAGACTGTTATTTTGGATGTATTGTGCTCACAGTGTGAATTGTATTATACAAATACAATGAAATCTCTTTACTTTGAGGGAACAGATGTTGGCATTATGGACTAAGAAAAAAGCCAAGGAATACAGAAATCTCCGCTTGACTCCCTGCCCCCAATTTTGTTTTTCTAGCATGCAAAGAACAACTGGGAGTTAGTTGTTAAATGTGGTGGTTCTTCCTCTAGAGAGCAGGTCCATTGTTTTAAAACTGTATTAACTAAAAACATATACAGTCAGCCCTCCACATTTGCTGGTTTCATTTTTGCGGATTTGATTATTCATGGATTATTTGCTGCTGCTTCTGCTGCCTCCCTATGCCATTTTTAATAGGGACTGCAAGCCTTGTAAGACTGAGAAACTGCTCATGAGGTTTGTAAGTCCCTATTAAAAATGATGTAGGGCAGCAGTGAAGGTGGCAGTAGGCCCCAACAGCCACCCACTTCTGCCTTGGGAAGGAACTCTGACGCCCCAAAGGAATCCATGGTGGGTTGAATAAGGTGATCATACTTTTTTGTGTGTTAAATACAGTTTGGGAGGGCCTAGAATTGTTCACGGTTTTTCCACTTTCACAGGAGTCCTGTGTCCTTAACCCTAGTGAATGTAGAGGGATGACTGTACCTAGAACCCCTCAGGCTCCTAGCTGGCATTTCTGGAGACTGGCTGAAGCCTTAGGGAAATGTTCTGCTTCTCTGAATCACCAAGCAGAAATGCAAATCTCAAGAAAAGTGGAAGAAATTTGATTTTTCTATATGACGTGGTTTTAAAGCCTGGGCGCTCATCTCTACCCATTCCCAGTTGGTGCCAGAGCTTTCTGGATCAGCACAGATGTGTTTGTACCTGTGTTGTGTCTGTGCAGCACTGGTGGACCAAGAAGAGAGGAGCAAGTGGAGGGGGTTTGTGAACAGAGCTGGTTGATTCATGTACATGAGCACATTGTGCAATCTGGAGCAAGACAGTGATAATTAAAAGTCACAAGCTTTTTTTTGCTGTACAAGCCCTGATGGCACTGGTACAGAGCCTGATTTAAAAAAACCTCCTTGAGGCAGTGACCCTAAAGCATGGGGCTACAAATCCTACAAGCATATGGCCTGGAAACATTTTCCATGCCTCATATGTGCTGGAGTGGAATGAGAATCATAGCAGAAATGCTGGCAACTGCTATAGCCAGCAATAAAAATAAAGCTTGTTTTTTCCCCATGGCTTGGGCTGCCACGATTAGGTTTTATATCAAATCTGGCCCATTTACCTGGTTTGCCTTCATGCCCATTAACACTTTCATTTGATTCAGAAGCAATTTTGGCCAGTCTCCCAATGGCTGCCTATTTCATCTCTTGTGACATCGCAAAGACCTAACCCTCTCCCCTAGTCTTAAATTCTGGGCTGAAACCAAAGACAATGGAATGCTGCTGTCTTAGCAACTCCAGGGCAGCTCTACAAGATAATTTACAGGGTACACACATATCTGCTTTAGTGCAACAATCTGGAGGGGAGATAGCAGTGTATGACACTTTTTCCATTATCCATCCCCATTATAACCTAGCTAGAAAGTGAATGTTGTTGAACCACTTTTTGGATGTCATTTTGATGTAATAAATACAAGTGTGTGGGGGCAGGGCTCTGATTAAAGTTAAATTTTAAAAAGAAGCTGTGTGGTTCCTAGGTAAAAACAAAAAAAATCAGATGTATTAGGACTACTACCATGTCAAATAAGTTGTGAGAACATTTAAGTTACCTCAAAATCTTCTCAGGGAATGTTGATACAAAAATTAGGGGACAAAAGAAGACATAAAATTTTTTAAAAAATATGATCCTGCTTGATTGGTCATTATCCATTTCTCACACAGTTCTTGGCTGTTGCACGTTCAGTCAAGAAAAGTGGTGTTAACATCTTTTACTTGCTAAATTTATTTTTTAAAGAATTACTGGCCCTTTCCACACGGGGGACGGGGAAACGGGGCAGCGCACGCAGGGACGGATCTTACCTGAAAACGGGTTGCTCCGTCCCTGCAGGGAGCACGCGTTCGCCGCTCCACACGCTGCCAAATTTCGGCGGCTTTCGGTGGCGCCCAAAATGGCGGTCGGCGACTTCCGGCGGCGCTCCGCCAATCAGGGCAGCGCGCCAGCTGGAAGCCCGCCCCCGGGTAGCTCTGCAGTGACGCGCTAGTGCGTCCCTGCAGTTTCAAACGGGGAGCTGCAACGGGTTAGCGCGCTCACGTTTTTTAAAAACATGAAATGTGGTTTTTAAAAAACACGCCGCGCCACCCCTTGCGGCCGCGCTAGGGCGGTTTGAGGTGTGGAACCTCCACTTTTCAAACTGCCCTAGCGCACCCCACGGTGTGGACGACCTCCGGATGAGGTCGCCCTAAGCCGTTTTTTTACCCCATGTGGAAAGGGCCATTATTACTACTATTATCCTTTATTTATATAGCGCCATCCATGTACATGGCACTTTACAAATTTAAAATACAACAGTTACCCTAAACAAATACATAATAAAATGAAGATATACAATGAAAAGGATCCAGGGTATACTGAATTACAACTAGTACAGCATAACATTACCACAATGCTGATAAACATTACTATAATGCCAATAAAATACAATATCTAAATAACAATAAGACTAGTTCAACATTCTAAAGATTTCCGAAAACAAGGAAGTTTTCAGTTTAGATTTAAAAACAGTAAGAGACGATCACTGGAAGGCGATTCCACGCATAAGGGGCAGCGAGAGAAAAAGGGCGTAAACAAGCTAAAGAAGAGGAAAGTATTCACGGAGCGTAGTTTTCCAGCTGGCTGGTAAGGAGAGATAAGAGCAGCAAGATAAGGAGGAGCTAAATTATGTAAGACCTTTAAAGTCAAAACAAGAAGCTTATAAAGGATCCTACAACTGATAGGTAACCAATGAAGGGAAATCAGGAGAAGGGTAATGTGACTGAAATAGTAGGCTAAGAAAATGATTTTAGCAGCAGAATGAAAAACAGAGACCAGAGGGGAAAGACGAGACTGAGGAAGATCAGTGAGTAAAAGATTACAGTAATCGAGATGAGAAATAATGAGAGCATGGATTAAAGTCTTGGCAGACGAAGGAGAAAGGAAGGGTTGGATTTTAGAGATGTTGGAAAGAAAGAAGTGACGTGACCTAGCAACAGTCTCAATATAGGAAGCAAAAGACAAAGAGGAGTCAAAAATGAGAAAAATATTTGTCTGATTATTTTTATTTACTATGGAAAATCCACTGCTCAGGACTGGATTTACCATCAGAGGAAGAAGATGTTCAAATTCCTACAGGTACTGTACCAAAGTTAGAACTTGCAATATGGAAGAAGCCAAAAATCCTTCCCAATAATAATGTAACACAGAGAAAACTAAAATGAGTAAAACAGATACTCTGGGATCAGTTTTCTAAATGCTTGGAAGAAACACAGAATTGGCCATATATAATTTCCTGGACAAAGGAGCAAAATATATCATATAACCATTATATGGCTTCTTACTATGGAACAAGCAAAACTACAATATTTTTAAAAGAGTGTACACACATACAGATACTTGGATAGGCAGCTCAGGTTTTTGCCATCTTTTAAGTATATTCTAGAATAATAATAACAAAAATGGTATCTAGTTGAGTTCTAAGAATACTGTTATTATTATACAGATAATAAAACTTAAGGCCATTTCTGCACTACACTGTTATAGTTCTATTATTCCACTAGTGTTATTATTCCTGTGGAATTCTGGGATTTATAGTTTATTGAGGCCCAAGAGCTTTCTGGCTAAGAATTCTAAATGCCGTTCCCTAAACTGCAAACCCCAGGGTGCTAAAAGTGGACCAACAGCACTATAACAGTGTAGTGCAGAAATGGCCAAAGATGACTTAGTTAGTTAGTTCTGTGCAAGCAGATCATGGTTTATTTTTGATAAAAGACAGCACCGCTCTTCTTGCCACATGGCAAACTGCTTTTGTTATAATGACTTTCAAAAGCTATATGTTATATGACATTAATGAAGACATTGCCCTTAATTTAAATATAAATTATATTTAAAAAACAAACTTCTATTGGGCATATATCAAAAATAGAGAAAAAGAATTACATCTTCCTCAAAGGATTTCCAGATGATATTGACACACACACAGATCAGCTATCTAATATAATAAAACAGTATAAAATATATAAAAAAACTAAACAGAATTACAGTGAAACCATGTGGTAAGAAAATGATTTCCACCCAGAAAAAATAATAATTTTAAAAAGTTCAGTCTAACAGAAAAGCCATGCCTAAAGTAGTTTTGGATTATGGTGATCAGTTGTTTCCACATTCTGGTTGAATAGACTATGAATAAAACAGGTAGAAACTTTATTGACAGAAGTAGTTCAATGGCAGATAAATGAAGAGAAAACAAGTTTCAAGAAAATCCATTGCTTTTGTGAAAGATCTCACTGGAGAAACGAAGAGAGTACCACTGTATTTCACGCACACTGTCATTTTAAATGCAGATTGGTCTCTTCTCAATGAGAGTGAGGTATGTAACAAACCCCAAAGTTAAGAAGTCACTGATACAACTAATAGCTCAAAACATCTGTACAGTCATACACTACTACTCTGTACACAGAACAGCTGCGAGTGGGTAGCCTTGAGAATCTGATCTCATGGTTTACAAACAGAAGCTGTTGTCCTTACCAAGTTCTTTTAAGTGTTCAAAATCTGATTTATAGTTACAAAAGTCTGGCCAAACTGGTCTTTTGATTTATTTGCAAAAAGAGTAAAAAGTGTACTGCGGGAGGTCTGCTGCCTGGGAGATCTGCTAAGTTGCATGCAGCAAAGATATAGGAAGTAGGAAATTCATACACTAACATTCCCTGGCTTTTTAACTGTCTTGAAAGTGAAATAAATGTACTGGGCAAAATTTGCAAAATTTTACACAAGTTCAGCTTTGACTGGATATTGGAAAATCTCTTTCAGGTGAGGGTCCCTCTTTCTTGAAACCCTTGAAAGCTTTTGTAGTACACTTGGGAAGAGGAAAGGAGTGAGAGGAAGCAAGGGAGGGAAAATGAGGTAAAGTACAATGGCAGGGTGCAAAGAAAATAAGACACAGGCATAAGATGACAGAAGGCATAAGACAGGGAGGAGTGCTGACACAATGGGAGACAAGGAAGAAAGAGAGGTTGGCGGTAAAAGCAGAGGATTACAAGAAGCAGGAAAGGGAAACACAGCAAAGTAAGGAAGGCTTTATGAATGCGTTAGTTGAGGCAAGAAATAGGAAAGAGAGGCTGAAAGGTGCAGTGGGAGGACACAAAGAGCAAGAGAAACAGGTACAGTGCAAAGCAACTGCAAGGGAAGAGGTGGTTTCCAAGTTTTTGCTTTCTTTCCTCTGTTATTTTCCCTAGACATTGTATGACAATTATTCTCAGGAGCTTCCTGTGATCTTTTCATGATCTGTGCCATTTCCTCATCAGAAAAGAACCAAGGTCAAGAAAATTATATAGTGATCTGATGAGATCACTATATGAGTAGACTAGAAGTGCCCAAACATGACAAAATAACATGATCACCATCACCACTTCTTCTATTGATACTGTGAGCATCACCGTACCAGAAACATACCAGGAATGTACAAAGCCATTTTCCATTGATCCTATCTTCTTATTAATCCCTGTAAAAATCCCATAATGTAGGTTTCATGAGAGGCAGTGATGGCCAGAGGTCCACATGGTAAATTCCATGACCAAGAAGAGATTTGAAACTGGGTCTCACTGTTCCAAATCTAACAGCTTAAAAAGTAATTAATACTCAAGCAATAGAGTCTATTGTTGTGTGCTTTCAGGTCATTTTCAATTTATAGTGACCCTAAGGTGACCCTATTGCACAGTTTTCTTGGCAAGATTTGTTCAGTGGGGGTTTGCTTTTGCTGTCCTCTGAGAGAATGTGAGTTGCCCAAGGTCACTCAGTGGGCTTCCATGGTCAAGCGGGGATTGAAGAGTATCCCCACTCTGGTATCCAGAGTCACAATCAAACCACTATACTGGCTCTCATCAGTAGGGTAGTTATTAAAAAGTTACAAAAGTTGAAGTATAGTGCTAGGGAAGAAAATCTGATTTGCAGAAAACAATGCAACAATAATACACTGAATGTACATAATTAGGAGCCCTGGTGGTGCAGTGGTCAAATGCTGGTACTGCAGCTACAAGGTTGTGAGTTCAATCCCGCCGGGCTCCAGGTTGACTCAGCCTTCCATCTTTCTGCAGGTCGGTAAAAAGAGTACCTAGTTTGTTGGAGGCAATTAGCTAACACACTGTAAACCACTTAGAGAGCACTTAGCTGAGAAGCAGTATAGAAATACACATGCTATTGCTATAATTAGAATATACATTAGTATATGCATAATTATAATAATCTATGTAAAGATACCCAGATTTGAGAGGCTGGAATATGGCAACTCTGTTCTCAGAACAATGTGCTTCAGCTATGGAGCTGACTCACCTGAGGCCACCTAAATTCCTAGCTGGGACCACACTGAGGGCTACCCAGTCTAAATCTAATATTATCCACTGTTACGCTCTGGCTTAGAAGAAACCACCAGCTCAACATATAATTGGCTCAAGTAACCATTGCTAATAGTCTTTCCTCTGCTCAAACACTTTTTTTTGTTTGGACTTCAGAGATAGCCTGCTTCTGCACACAGAAAGTAATGTTGGGTTGGGAAGGGACTGTAAGAAGAATAGGCCTTCCAAAATGTCAAAAGTGACCTGACTCTAGGGTAAAAAGGTCCAACGGCTAGCTTATGATCACTTCTTGGCCAAGATGGGAACACTATGGGAAATGGAGCTTGAAACATTGCAAACAGAATATATGGTTTATTGAAAATCTCGCATATTTCATAGGACCCCTGGACAATCCAGATACCTCATCTTATCTGCCTCATTCCACTCTGTGCCAAAAGACAACCTCAGTGCCTGTCCACACAAAGACTCCACCCTCAGTAGTGCCAATTCTAACCTCAGGCTATAAGGCTGCAATCTGAATTCCAGTCTCCAACTAAGAAATTTAAAATATGATTTTTCAACAGTCTTTATACAAGACACATCTTTATTGCATTAAGCATTTCTTATTAATGGTATACTAAAGCACATTTAAATTTTCATTTTAAAAAGTTAATCAACAAACTTGATTAACTTTACTGAATGATATAGATACAAGAGCAGTGTGCACCTGCATTCAGCTGTGGCTGTAACATTTTGCTTCTGAGTATGTCCTTGTCACTCACACCTTTTTGCAATTGTTGCCCAAGAAAATACCAGAATAAGTCAAATGATGTTTTATTAGCACATCAAGTGATTTTCCAATTATAAAAACACACTAGTATATTGCTCTGATAATACTTAAAACACACTGGTATATAGCTCTAACGTAAAGGTGTATGCTTTAATTGGAAGCTCAATCTCTCTCCAGTAAAATAAAATGAAGGAAGCAAGTTCTCTGCATACGACCAAAAATCCCACCATCACACAGACCAATTATTTGTGCACATGTATTAGAACACTTTGGAAAAGGTAGAGATTTGGGTATTTAGTCTCATTTAGTCCCCGTCTACAAATTAAATAGCTGTCTTTTCACTCATTTTATTTATTCTGGAATTACAACCTAATTTTCTCCAATAACTTCAAAGCAGCGTACTTGACTCATCCTCCTGTGTTTCATATTCTTAACCCTGTCAGATTAGGCTGAGAGAGACCATGACTGGTCCAAGATCATCCAGCTATGTCCAGATTTTCCCACATAAGATATTGATAATCATGAGTGTATGTACTGTGGTAAATAAATCAAATAAAAATCTGAGCTAAAAAAATTACATTATGAATAAAAAATAAGATTCTAAAGTTCATTCTAACAGAGATGCAACAGAATTATTTGCTTTAAACAGTAGTGCCCGTTTCATTTGTATGTCCAGTTGAATTAAGGAAAACGGCCACTTCATTAACTATTTAATTCTGATCTGCAACAGGGTTTAGAGTGGTATATCCTGGAGCAGGAGTAATCTTACCTCCTCTCCAGCATGTTCAAGTCAGGCCACTCCTGACCCTAGAGGCAAGCTTGTCCTTGCTTGTCCCTGGCTGGTCTATTTCCAGGAAGACTGAACATAGTGGCTCTCCCCTCAAGCCAGAAGCTCTAAAGGAGAAAGAAAATCAAGTCCAATCTGAAAGGCTGATCCTTTTCCTACCCCTGAGTCCCATGACCCAATGGGGAAGTTTCCTTGAGAACTAACAGCCCCATGGAATCATCAGGATTTGCATGGATAGTGATCTACAATTCGGCATGCAAACACCTTTACTCTAGCTTGGTTCAACACTGTTATATTACTAATATTAATAAAATTAATACAAATAAAACAGCACAAATCTTAATCAATAGGAATTCTTGTGTTGAATAAATTGTTATAGGACACATTTTAAAAGCAGTAAATTCACCTTCTTGGATCAAAATCAGCTGTTGTAGAAAGTGCAGATTTTAACAAATTGGGTTGATTTGATGGCAGTTAATAACAATAACAAAATGGGTTGAAACCAATTTTAATTACAGAAGAGAAATTTGGTAAGGCTGAGGACACTTGTGATCTCACTTGCTGCTAAACATGACTATTAAATAGTGCAGCTCATTTCACTTCCTTCATTGTTGGAAGGAGGTATATACTGCAGTTTTATGAATGTGCAAAATCTATTATCTCTCAACACTGCTTGAATTTTTCCCATAAATGTTTGTATCCTGATGATAAAGCAATACATTTTGGAGAGCAGTTTGGAAAGGAAAGGTAAGCAGCCTCACCACTAGAAAGTGGGTGGGTGGAGGAAGGTACAGTAATAGCTTTGCAAGAGTAACAGCTGCACAGAGGGAGAAAAAAGTTTTCAAACAACAGATGCAGCGAAGGCAGAAGAACACAGAGCCCTTCCAGAATCTTTCAGCCAGTTAGGTATTATTTATCCAGATGGAATTGGCCAATGGCAAGTACAATTTTCTTAGACAGCTAGTTAACAGACAGGTCAGTGAAAAACATTTTAAAACAGTGAGAAAATGGTAAAATCTATAGTGAAAAAATCATTCACAAACTTCTTTAGTTTTCTGTTACAGTAACACATATGAACAGTTGGAACAATAAAACAGGCCTTTCTTTTGCAAGCCTGTTGGTCTAAGAGTTACAGGCCCAAGGCACAGTGAAAGGCATTTTATGGAAACAGTATTAAAATCCTCTTGTATCAACCAGCCTAGCATAATGCAGCATAGAAATCCTCTAAATAAGAACTTATTCGATACCAATGATCATCTGAGAACAACATTTCTGAAATCCAAGTTATGGCTATTAATGAATTTACCATTACCAAATTTTTTTTACATGTGTTCTTCCAGATGAGCATCTACATCCTTCTCAGTGCAATATTGTATTGTGTTATTAATTTGTAACTATGCTATGCATTTCTTACAACCAGAAGAAGTTTAGGAAAAGTTTAGGAAAAGCACAATTCCATTTTGAAACAGCAGAGTTTACAGAATGTTTTCATAGGTAAAAGAAACATATGCTCCAGATATTTTTTTCCCCAGATTCCCATACACTTCACCAGAGTGGGGTTTTGAAGAGGGTTGCAGTACATCACTGGACAAGGGTACCCTCAGGCAACAGTGAGCTACGCTGACTCCATGATCTCTGTCCCAGTGTAGCAGTTTCAGTCTGAGTCTCATAGCTGATTCCATTTTCTGTCCCATACTAAATCTAGCAATCTTTGTCTCCATCACACAGCTAAGTCCTCACACTAAATCTTTGGCCATGTCACCTAATGTACTCCCCATTGGAAAAATGCCAATTTAGACAGAGAATTCCTCACCCAGATTTGACTGTCTGTATAAAATAAGCCACTGAAACAGCATTTTCTATTGATATACATTTTAAAAGGTCAGCATAAGACAAAATTTTTCAGATGATTCAGAGCAATCAGTTCAAAACTGTGTTCAGAGAAAGTTACCACAACTACTAATGGATTAGTTCAACTTCTGTAGAGGAACACCATAGTAAAAGCCACTGTCTGCATTTCATTCAAGTGTCAGCAATGAGGTCATTCACTGAAGTAATACTGCAGTTGTGAAGAAATGTATCTGGACTCTGGCTCCCTTTCATACCAGGATTGGGTTTGGTCCTGATCACACTGACTCCGAGGCTCCTGACAGTCAAAACCTTCAAGGGTCATCAGGTCACACTTCTGACACAGTCTCAGCCCATTACTTTCTCTGGCTGCCTTCCTTCATGCACTTGGGTTGCTTAAACTGAATGAAATCTGTAGAGTCTACATCCTTTGTGAATGGCTTCCATGCTGCTTCTACACTGCAAAGAGATCAGTACAGTTAGGTTCATGATGCAGTGCAGCGTGATTGATTAGAAGCTGTAGTTTCACTGTATATAATGAATGGACATTCTGTCCAGCTGAGCATACAAATAGTATGCATACAAATGGTCACAGGGGACTTAGAACAGAATGCTCCATCTGGGAAAAAGCTGTCCCATGCAGGACTAAACTTTGGGTTCTCTTCTACTCTTTAGTAATGCACAGTTTGAAAGAATCAGTCATATCTGCACAAACATAATACTCCCTTCATTAGCTTGAACACCATTTATCTGTTTTGAATGTGTATTTTATTACTTGGTTTTAAGCATATAGAACCTATCTACTATAGTGGTTGTTGTTGTTCCTCCAACCTGTTTCCAACTTATTGCGATCCTAAGGTGAATCTATCATGGGGTTTTCTTGGAAAGATTGGTTCAGAGAGGGTTTGCCCTCGCCATCTTCTAAGGCTGAGAGAGTATGATTTGCCCAAAGTCTTCCTGTGGGCTTCCATGGCAGCAAAGGAATTCAAACCCTGATCTCCAGAGTCAGTATTATTATTGTTAGCTGCCTTTAGCGACATGTGGTAGAAATTTTAATTTTTCTCTCTCTCTTCCCCATCAGATAAAAGAAAGAAAAAAAAGAGGAAGAATAAAATTAAAGTAATACATGATATTCAACATTCACTATTGATGAGTAGTTTACAATGCATTCCTAAGTATTTCTACCATGACGTCAATCCTGATGAGTTCAATGGTATTAGGCAAATTAGTGTGTTAAGCAAATATGAGCAACAAGAGAAAAATGAACTTGTGCGGATGTGGAGTTTTCCCACCCTGCACCCAATGTGAACAATTCATTTTCTCTGTTCTCCCTAGCTATCAGGTTTGCAATGGAAAACTGAAAATTTCAAGCATTAATATTCAAAAAGCTTTGAGTAGAAAATGTCAAGGAAATGGTTTTAAAATCAGTGTTAAAAAGTGACATAATTCATAAATAAATATTTCCTCCTGCTGTACCTCACTCATATTCAAGATTCAAACTTGATAGTACCACGGGTGTGTCCAGCATGACATCTAACACAAGTACTGTACATGGGGAAGTACATTCAAGAGGTGCAAAATATGGAATAACTTTAGGTAATTGCCTCGGATACTAAAACAGTGAAAAATTTATCTAAGTCTCCCATTCAAGTCTGTGGTGAACATTAGTAAAAGTTTAAAATAACAAGTTTTGGATTCTTCACACAGATTCTGATGCAGCTGCCGCAACTATAAGTAATTTTAAATTATACTTTATTTGCTATAATGGACTGAACATACAAACCAAATAAATAAGGTTTATTATGACAATATTCATGCTATTGAAATGTTAATTATTACAAAAAGTGATGCTCAAATTTAAAGAGCCTATATTGCAGTTAGTTTTGTTTGACTCTCCATATCTTTTTTTCAACATCTTAAAGATTTCAAATTTTTTTTGACATTTTTCTGTCACTGTTGGAAGGGACTAGTCTGCAAGTATGACATATTCCAGTACAGGTGATTTATCTATATAGAAAAATAATACAAGGCCTTTCACATTTGTGGGTTTGACTTTAACGGATTTGATTATTTGCGAGTTTCTCCAACTTCTGTCTTCCCTCCCCCAACCTCAGGCACTTCCTTTCCAGGGGAACCTTCCCTCTAGGCAGCTTCGAGCAGGCTGCACAGCCCTTTAAAAAGCGTCCTCTGGTCCTCTTCCTCCTCCACTAGCCACTGCCTAGTCAGCCAAGGATGGATTGTAGCCTGATCCACAAACCCTCTTCTGATGCTCCCCCACAACCAAGGAAGGAGATAAGTGAGGGCCACCATGCTGACCCATCCCCTTTCCCCCTCCTTTCCCTGACCTGGTTTGGACCCTGGGTGCCCATTCTCCCCAGCATGCCTTTCCCCTTCCCACAGACATATTTATACGTTTTGATATTTGCAATTTTTCCACCTTTGTGGGAGTCCTGCACCCCTAACATTAGCAAATGTGGAGGACAGACTATACTAAATTTGTGGATGTTTGCACAATGGAAACTTAGTCTGATGACTTTTACATGTCATATTCATAAATCTATTTATCAAGAAACAAGCACACAGACCTTTTTTTCATGGGTGTGTAATGAACAGATGTCCAATAGACAAACATTTGCCAAAGTGATCCATACTTAATCAACTGTGAAGTAAATCCAAAGGGCAAACATTGTAAACAGCAGAAGCACACAATTAACATTGCCTATCATTTAAATGTTATGTGAGACGTCTTCTTTTATCAGTTGAACGTAATAGAGAATTGGGTGTCCACCTGTCTTTTAAAATTAGTCAGAAATGGTTGTGAGACAGAGCATTTAAAAACTGCCATACTTTTCAAAATTCATTCCTGTTCTCTTTAAATATAAAGTGGAGAGTTCTCAGGAAAACTCACCCAGCTGAGCACTGATATAGCTAAAAGGAAGAGTCGCGTGAACTTTACAGTAACTTGTTATGACATCTGGTTTAATTAAAATAATCAGAAGTCTCTCTTGATACCAAACTGTCTCATACAGGAAGCATCTCTGCCATAATATTTGAGTAAATTAAGGACAAGCAAGTTAAGTATTAAGGTGGGTGTTTACTTGATACTGCATCAAATTGTGTGGTATGCATTTTTTCTATGTTAGTGCAAATTACTGTTCCAAAAGAATAAATGTTATAACCAGATGTAATCCTGTGGGACATACATTAGGAAATAGGTTGTCCCTAGAATGCAGAAAGTGGTTTAGTGTGTGGTGGGCTCAATGAACAGTATGTTCTTTCATATTAATGTGAAAAACAAAATGTTTATTAGGAAACAAAATTCAAACCTTAAATGGTGAACACTTCCCACACGCACTGTCTATACAAACTACTTCTACCACATTGCTCAGAAATGCAACACAATTATGAAAATAATAGGAGGAGGAGGATGGTAGAGATTTTGGTGGGCTAGTAAGACAACTAGATGTTTCCTGAAAGCAATAATCTTTAATCCTTTGTGGAACAAGTTTCCAGGTTCCTTTTGGATGCAATGCTAACCCATGGCACTGCTCCTCCCCACAAATAGATCCTTCTGTTTTAGATTAACCCACAGCTTGAAGTATTGGCTGCAATTAAGACTGTAGTTATAATTAACTGTTGTTAAAGAAACCAAACCAGCTTCCTGAATTACACTTCCCACTTAACCACAGTTAACATTAACCAGAGTTGAGACAACACGGCAAGCTACGGTTAATAAAAAACAGAAGTTGGACTCCTCATGGCTACCAAAGGAGTGAGGAGAACACAAGCTCAGGAGACTAAGCTCATTCACATCAGAGGAGGAGAAGAGGAGAGGCAGCAGCAACAGCATGCATAGTTTTCACATTTTATGCTTACTGAAATCACAACACTATCATGACTATACAAAAAAACTGCATTTTCCTCTGCTGCCTTGGTGCACATAGTGTAATCATAAACATTTCAGAGTACGCATCATTTTGTTGTAGAAAACTACAGTTGGCCCTCCACATTCACAGGACTAACATTCATGGATTTGATTATCTGCAAGTTTCTCCCACTCTTGTCCCTACTTCACCTCAAGTGCTTCTTTTCTGGTGGAATGTCCCTCTCAGTGGCTCCGATCACGCTGTGCAGCCCTTTAAAAACTCACCTCTGATAACCCTCCTCATCCACCAGCTGATGCCTGGCCACCTAAGGACAGCTTGCACTCCAATTTCCTAGCACCATGAACCCAATCCTGATAACCGCCCACACCCAATGAAGGAGATGGGTGAGGAGAGAAAATATAAGGCCACCATGCCAACCCACCCTCTTTCCCTCTTCTTTTCTTGACCTGGTTTGGACCGTGGGGGCCCATTCTTCCTACCATGCCTCCACCCTTCCCACAGACACCAACACACATTTTGATATTAGTATTTTTCCCCCACTCTTGCAAGGGTCATGAATGTGGAGGACTAGCTGTATATTTTTAGAATAAAAATAATAAAAAGAACAGCTGTAATTATTGTCTCTCTGATCACTCCCTAACTAAAAAAATAAGCCTTAGCAAGCTCTTATTGTGGTGTATGGCATGTTAGACAAGATTTAGATGGAAGGTCTGTTATCACACCCCCATTACCTGTTATTTTCTGGGTGATCATTTGAAGCCCCTGAATTGTAGGATTCTAGACTTAGGCCAACATGTACTCCTAGCTACTTCATTGCATATTACTACATCATTGAGCTCTACAAGCATACCTCTATTAATAAAGCCTCAGGCAAAGAAGTTCCTTTTTATAAGGTCTTTTTACACACAGACAGCTTCACTTTTCCTTCTAACCTTCTATCTAGCAGGGGTTTTTTTAGCTGCATCAACATCAGGAGGATAGTGATGGAGGGCTGGTATTGTATTACAGCAGTATATCAGTGTGGTGTGGCAATTTGAGCACTGGACTATGACTCTAGAGATCAGGGTTCGATTCCCCTTTCAGACATGGAAATCCACTCAGTGACCTTGGGTGCATCACATACTTTGAGCTTCCTAAAACTCTAGGATAGGTTCACCTTAGGGTCACCATGAGTCAGAAATGACTTGAAGGCACACAACAAGAGTATATCTGCAGTAAACACTGCAGTAAAAACTTGAACTGTGAAAGAACGCGATTCTACTCTTGCTCATCTTACTAGCCCATCTTTCTGTAGCTGTGTGTGCTTGCCTACAGCAAACAAGGTGAACTGTAGCTGCCTCCAGAATTCCTTACTGAGTATGCATGAACAACAAAACAGAGAGAAAGGAGAAAGTAGATAGACTTCTTTCACCAGCTCCCCCTAGTATGGTAAAGAAGCTTAAATTTGGCCATCAAAATGGAGATCATAAGAAAAAGAGAGCCTAATAAAGGAAAAGTAATCTTTTGAGACGTTTTAGAAAAGGCTTTCAAGTTTTCTCTAGAAGGTTCATTTTTTTTTAACTTATGCAAGGTTTACCTGATCTGTTGTTTCATTTCCCGTGTGCATATTGTAAGTCTTGGATAAAAGGTTTTGTTGCAACATGCTGAACTCCCCCTTTTTTTTTTTTTTTTTGTGGTACAGGAATCTATCCCCTTTCTTTTCCTGTTATATTTACACCAGTACCAAATTTTCTGCTAAAGAACTAACACCCAGAACACATCTGCTTTGTTAACTGAGGTATACCTGCATTTCTCTTCTTCATTCTGTTCTTTAATTTTGCTTGCCCAGTATCTTTCACAAAAGTATTAACAGTTATTAGACTTGCAACTTGCAATAGATGGAGCAATAATTAGCATATCACCTTTCTTGGAACACCAGAGTCACAGATTACACTTCCCTCTCCAACAATAACTTATCATGTGAAGGAACAGTCAATGCCTCCATACAAGGCAGGGCTCCAACATGCCTAAAGAGGACAGTTGTAATGCCTCTGTTGAAAAGAGCTCTTTAAATCATTCTATAATGGATAATTATTGGCCATGTGCAACATTCCATTTTTGGACAAACCAAAAGAATGTGATTCTTGGAAGAAACAGGTTACCTGGATCTATTTCAACCTGCTTTCAGGCCTGGTTATGGAATGGGGACAACTTTGTGTTGCTGAAATACCTTTGCGTGAAAATGAACAAGGGTACCATGTCCCTACTGGTTCTTTTGAATCTTTCTGTGGCTTTTGAAACCAGCAATCTTGGCCAGTCTACCTTGCTGCAATGGGACTTGGAAGCAATGTTTTATTGTAGCTCTGTTCCTTCCTGGAGGGGCAAACCCAGAATGTGCTGCTGGAGAGCTCTAGTTCAGTTCCTTGCCTGCTGGCCTGTGGAGTCCATCAGGCTTCTATTTCGTCCCTCATACTATTATACATGAAACCATTGGGAGAGACTGCCTGGAGGTTTGGGGTTTGATGTGATTAGCACACTGATGATACCCAACACTATTTCTCCTTTCTAGCAAACTCTAAGGTAGCTATTTTGTTTCAAAACTAATGTCTGGCATCAGTAATAATGAGAATGAACAAACTGTGGCTTAATCTGGACAAGACAGAGATGTTCCCAGTCAATTTAAAGATAGACTGGGGATAGCAATCCAGACTGTTCTAGATGGGGTTATATTTTTCCTGAAGATGCAGGTTCTTAGTTGGGTGTAGTCCTGCACTCAGTTTGAGCCTGGAGACCCTGGTTTCTGTGGTGGTCGGAACTGCTTTTGCATATATATACAGCTAATGTACCAACTGTGCCTATTCCTGGAGACACCTGATCTGGCCATGGGGACACATGCTTTTAACAAAAGCATGGAGTGTGCGTTTGGATTACTGTAAACATATCCTTTATGGAGCTGCCTCTGAAGAGTACTCAGAAACTTCTGTTGCTTCTGGTGGCCTATAAAATCCTATATGGCTTAGGTCTACACTATCTGACAGACATCTCCCTATATCAGCCTACCTAGGCTCTCAGATCCTCAGGAGACGTTCTTCTCCCAGTCCCACCACATTCTCAGGCATTGCTGGTGGGAACAGCCCTTCTCAGTGGCTGCCTATGGATCTAGAACTCTCTCCCTGGAGAGGCTAGGATGGCCTCTTCCTTGTTATACTTCTGTCAGAAAGAAAGTTTTTTTTTCCATTCCAGTAGGCCACTGGGAACTGAAGATTTCTAAAGAAAGGGATTTTAAGGATGTGCTGTGCTATTTTAATTGTACTTTTTAAAAAATTAATTTTTAACAATTTTAATTGTAAGCTTTATTTTGTTTTTAATATTGTTGATTATTTAATTGCATTTCAGTGTTGATTTTTTGTGTTTTTTAACTATATTATATCTATTATAATTTGTAAACCACCCTGAGTCCCAGTCTGGGGGAATAGGTAGGGTATGCCTAAAATTAATCATCATCATCTCCTTTTAAGCTGCTCAGATGTCTCAATATATTCGGTTAAATTTTAAATGTAAGAGGTAGAATTTTATTGATGTTTAAATTTTAATGGAAGATTTATCTGAATGTCAATGTACTCGACACTGTCACCAAGAATCACCATGACATTGATGACCTAACAAAGTTTAAATGAGTCACCCCATTATTTATCTACCATAGTAAACAAATATTGAATGTTCTTTTGACTGTGGTTAGCAAAGATAAGCACACTAAAAAGTTAAAGGAAATCAAAGTTGCTGAGTAAACATAAGAAGACTATTTGTTTATGGATTTTCTTACAATATTTTCAATTCACTGTATATGAATATCTTTAAAAAGGATGAGCAGCTATTCTTCTGAGACAGAAGCATTAAGTGAATTGAATAATGATGCCTGCAAATATACAAGAACTTCAAATTCTAATCAGTACTGTTGAAGAACATTGTCCAATTTCAATATTTAATTATATTTAAAGAAATATAACTTAACAAAATTCAACAGAACAAAGTAAAATTTACAGATTGTCAGTATTCATTTCTTTTTATAGCCTTCAAATTAAGATGTCATTCCAAAGACTAACAGGAGAACCAGGTGAATCTAGATGACCTTTGTTTCTATTGACAAAAGAAATAAATGGAAATGGAAAACAATATTTAATAACAGGGTCATCATTCCATTCCTTGACTTGCAAATCTATTGTGTCGGTTTTTCCATGACAGCAAGAGATGACAACCTCTCATGCAATCCAAAAAGAAACTGTGTAGCCTTTCTATTTTGAACAATTACCATACAAGCTACTAGGTCCCCCACACCTGGAAAAAGTACTGGTATTTTACTAATAAGATTTTTGTTCTATAAACAAAGAGGGTAAACTCAGTGCCAGTGAAAGTATATTTTTCCCCATCCAAGTACTAACCAGGCCCGACCCTGCTTAGCTTCCGAGATCAGATGAGATCGGGCGTGTTCAGGGTGGTATGACCGTAGAAAAACAAAAATGTGGAATTATATGCCTACAAGAAACCCATATTAAAGAAATAGATTCAAAATTATTAGTTAATCCAAAACTAGGGGATATATTTAGGACATCAAAGAAAAAAGAAAAAAAGAGGGGTTGCAATATATGTAAACAAAAAATATAAAGCAGAAGAAGTCTTGAATGACTCGAATGGTAGTTACTTGGGAATAGAGCTAACCTTACTAAATAACAAAATATTGGTGTTAGGAATCTATGGGCTATTAGAGATTAAAGGAGAATTTTATAGAAAATTGTTACAAAAAATTTCAAGTTCGGAGTATCATGAGATAATAACGATGGGTGATTTTAATGGGGTGATAAATCCCCAACAGGATAGAACAGGAAAATTGACAAATAACAAAAAGAGAGGCAAGTTGCCTAAATCCCTCTTTCAGATGATTGACATGTTTTCTCCAACAGATATGTGGAGAAAGCTAAATAAAAATATCAATGATTATGCATACTATTCCCAATATCATAAATCGTGGTCAAGAATCGATATGTTTTTAACATCCAAGACACTAAATTCAAAAATAAGGAAAATGGAAATAAGCCCAAGGAGTATCTCAGATCATAATCCTATAATACTAATATTGGAAGATAAAAGACGAGAATTTGTATGGAGACTAAAGGATAATTTATTGAAGAATGAGAAAATACTACAAAGAGCCAAATTTGAATTAAAAAATTACTTTAAAGATAATCTGGATAAAGGTATATCAACAAAATCAGTTTGGGAGGCGGGGAAAGCATTTATGAGAGGCTTCTTTATCCAACAAGAAGCTCGTTGGAAAAAGGAAAAACAGGAAAAATAAAATGAAATTATAAATGAAATTAAAAAACTAGAGGAAGAATTTAAGAAAAATCCAAAAAATGATTATATAGACAAACAAATTAAAATACTACTGAAGCAAATAGATATAAAGGTAACAGAAGAAATAGCAAATAAACTAAAATTTACAAAACAGAACTATTTCTTTAATGCTAACAAACCAAACAAGTGGTTAGCATATAAACTGAGAAAGGAAAGAGAAAAAAGAACTATTCAAGAATTAAGAGTAGGAGAAGAAGTACAAATTGATCAAGAGAAAATTAAAAAAGCATTTGTAAGTTACTATAAAGAACTTTACTTCGATGAGGATGTGACCCAAGAAAGGTTAAATGAAATGAAACAATATTTAAGAGAAAATGATATCTCAGAGTTCACCGAGATGCAAAGAATGGTAATGAATAATACAATATTTAAAGAAGAAATCGTTAAAGCTATAAAAAGGTTAAAGTCTCAAAAAGGTCCAGGTCCAGATGGATTCACTGTTCTATATTATAAAACATCCTCTGAACAACTAGTAGATCCATTATATAAACTAACCCAAAATTTGGAAAAAGAAGATATGCCCCAAACATGGAGAGAAGCAAGTATCACCTTGCTACCCAAAGAGGGGAGAGACTATTTGGAGATGAAGAATTATAGACCAATATTTCTTCTAAACGTAGACTATAAAATCTTTGTATCGATACTAGCAGAGAGATTAAAGAAAGTTCTACAGGAGTGGATTCATGATGACCAGAATGGATTCATTCCTAAAAGACAACTTACAAATAATATTAGAACTATAATAAACATTTTGGAGCACTTCCATAAACATAATGAAAATAAATTAGTGCTAATTCTGTTAGACGCGGAAAAAGCGTTTGACAACGTTAACTGGACTTTTATGAAAGAAATATTGGCTAAGATTAATATAGGTAATAACTTCTTAATTGGATCAACTTAATATATAAAAATCAAACAGCACAGATCGTAATAAATGGGGAGAACAGAAGCCATAGCTATAAGAAAAGGAAATAGATGTCCTTTATCCCCTTTATTATTTATTATGGTATTAGAGGTATTAAATAGAAAAATTCGAGAAGAGAAATAAATCCAAGGGGTTAAAGTTAGAAAACAAACATACAAAATCAGAGCCTTCGTGGACGTTTTGGCAATAACGTTAGAGGACCCATTGCAAGATATAAATATTTTAAATGATATATTAAATCAGTATGGACAACTATCAGGATTTAAAATTAACAAAGGGAAGACGTATATAATAACTAAGAATATGTCAAAGATGGAAGAGCAAGAAATACAAGAAAAACTAATTTTAGCTTAACAAAAAAAGCTAAAATATTTGGGAATAGTAATTTCTAAGAATAATAAAGAACTTTTCGATAACAATTATGGGGAAAAGTGGAAAGAGATAAAAATAGAATTAGAGAAATGGGATAAATTAGATTTATCTTTATTAGGCAGAATAGCTGCTGTTAAGATTAATATATTACCAAAAATGAATTTTTTATTTCAAAATTTACCAATTTTATCGAATGATAGCCCATTTAAGAAGTGGAGTAAAGATTTAATGAAATTCAAATGGAGAAAGAAAAAACCAAGAATCAAACAAAAAATATTAATGGATATAAAAGAAAGGGCAGGGTGGGGATTACCAAATTTAAAGTTATATTACGAAGCGAACTGCCTAGATTGGCTATCGGAATGGGTCAATTTAAGAAATCAGAGAATACTAAAAATAGAGGAAGAAGACATTTATTTCAGTTGGCATGCCTATTTATGGTATGGGAAGGCTAACATAGATAAAATTTTTACAAACCATCTCATAAGAAAAGGGTTGCTAAGGGTCTGGACGAAATATAAAAGGAGATTCTATTTAAAAACCCCACTTTGGATTTCGGCCCGTGAAGCTTTTTATAAAAGGGAAAAACCCAAGATAGACAATTGGCTTACCTACAAAGATCTTATAAAAAATCAGGATGGAGATATACAATTTAAATCTAGAGAGGAATTAAAAGAGAAAGGAATAGATACCCATTGGTTATTGATAAGGTAGTTAAAAGAGAGATTTAAAACTGATGGGAAACAAGATGGATTTGAAATGAAGGAGACTAAATTAGATGAAGTACTTATTCAAGATGTGGCATAAAATGGGGAAGATTTATAAGATACTGCTAGAGATAGAAATGGAGCAAGAGATAGTCAAAGAAAGCATGATAAAATGGGCCAGGAATATAGGTCATACCATTTCATTGGAGACGTGGTCTAGATCTTGGGTAAGGACATGGAAGTTGTTACAATCCACAAGTTTGAAAGAAAATCTCTATAAAATAATATAGGTGGCACTTCACACCAGTGCAATTAGCAAAGATTCGTAGAGGAGAGAAAGAGAAGTGCTGGAAATGTGCAGCCAGAGGTACGTTCTATCATATATGGTGGACGTGCATGAGAGCTAGGGAGTTTTGTGAAGAAATACATGGGATAATTAAGGATATATTTAATGTCAACTTTTCATTAAACCCAGAATTGTACCTATTAAACATATTGGATTCAGTACCTATGCTAGATAAAGCACAACAAAGGATTTTATTGTATATGATCACAGCTGCAAGATTGACTTATGTACAAAGGTGGAAACAAAGTGAACCCCCAAAGATAGAGGATTGGGCAATGAAGCTATACGAAATGGTAGAATATGATAGGATCAGGGTATGGACATCAGAGAGACCTATGAATCAGAATGAAGACAGATGGAATTTGGTTACACCTCTATGGGAACGACTATGGGGGGAAAGGCTATTGGGGAGTTGAAGTATAAAATCAAGATAATTATGAATTTTGAACTATTTTATATTGGTATGTTTAAGGTTGGAGGTTACCTATTGGTAGCAAGTAACAATATAATGGAAATAGAATGAATACGATAAGTAGGAAATCAATAATGAGATAGAGTTTTGATATGTTTAATAGAAAAGTTAAACTTAAAGACATTACATGTAATATATAAAGAATTAGAATGTTTATATTGAAGCAGAAAAATATTTAAGAACTGATACTCATATGAAGATGTTATGTATGTTATGTATGTTTATATGTAGGTTATATATATTGTATATGTATTGTAAAATAGACCTGAACAATTATAGTAGAAATTAGGGAAAATAATGGTCTCACAAAATTAATAAGAATAGCAATATAGAGAACGAAATAGATATATGTTAGCACTCACTTCTTGAAGTGGGGGGGGGGGGAAATGGGGGGAGTAAAGGAGAAGCTATTAGAATATTAGGATAATTATGAAAATAAGAAATAAGGATAAATTCAGGACATTATGGAAAATATGATAATTTAATTAGGGAAATAAGGAAGATAATATCTACGATATGTTATTGTGTGTTTCTTTTTCTTTCTTTCTGGTTTTTTCCTTTTTCTGGATCTCCTTTCTCTTTTAATAATGTAATTGAAATACTTAATAAAAATATTAAAAAAAGAAAAGAAAATGTATTCTTTTATTTTTTTTCCCCACTTCATTAAAAGCCTTCATCCAAAATTTTTGGACTTTTAGACAACATCACAGTATGTCAGAAAGTTCCTATAGCATTACAGTTTCTTCAACATTTGACAGATATTTGCTTATCTATATAACTCACTTTCAGTAGCGTACTATACCATTGATAAATAATTTTAAAATGTTGTTTACATATTTTAGTTGAAATTGATTTTAATGGAGAGGCTTGCTATAAAGGGGATCATAAATTATCTTCTATTATCAACCTTAGATCTTTTCTCCATACCAAGTTTTGAACCCACTACTTTAGCATTAGTTTATCATAGTATTGTCAATCAAGACAGTAGATTTTTTTATGTTAATCTAGTAGATCCATAGCTGTTTTGATATATCAGGGACTTTAGTTTAGTTAGTTAATGAACAATTAATTATAAGCTTTACTTCAGGGTGAATCAAAGACAGCACCCAGTTTTTGTTGTCCTATAAATAAATCTTGATTTCACATTGTGATAAATAACTCTTAAAGATTTTTGCCATCTTTTCCATATTTGCAATACATTTGACAAAAAATGGTTTTTTAAAAATTTGGCAAGGTTTTCAGGTTTAATACGTATAAGTGACAGCTCTGTGACTTAATCAGAATGTTAATAATTTATTTCTAGTAAAATACAGGTATTCACTTTGAGACTTAGTATAATTCTCACCAGTTGTCTCAGTTGGAATGCTACAGAGGATGATTTTATACAAGGAATTCCAAATCCTTCTTCCTTTGTATTTTTTGTAATACTGTTTTCAAGACTCTCAGATGGTTATGCCTATTGATAACGTCCACAATTGCTTTCTACCATGACAATAATGTATAGTGTGGAATGTTTAGTGGTATTGCTTGACAGAGGTAACTTAGGCAGAACATTCCTCATACATACCACAATGCTTCCCAATCAAGATAAACTTAGTGTTTCCAAATTCATTATTTTGTATATAACAGATCTAACTAAAAGTTTGTAATGAAACGAAATTGTATTTGCTAAGGAACTTGGAATTATGATGCCCAGGTGTTTTATAACTAATGCATTTGCCTGAACACCTGTCATTTAGAAATAAGTTCTCCATAGATAGTATTCATATTCAAACATAAAATTTTAGACTTATTTTTATTTATTTCCAACTTTAATGCTGCTCCAAAAGCTTGTAAAATTGGACTTTCGGTTTGATTGTGAACTGGAAGACACAATCTTCTGAGCTCCATGAAGAAGATTGCCACTGCTGCTGGCTACTGGATGAGTGGACCCGAGATCCAGTTTGTTCTGCCCCCGGCAAGAAGAGGGCAGCTAGAAAGACGTGCGACTAAACACCAGGTTGATCCCGCCGGAGCGATCGGACAGATCGTGGGGATGAGGCAACCAGACTGTCGCCGCCATAAGAGCTTTGCCGCAGCAGTTAGGAGTAGAGGGGGGGAATCTCCTCCTCGAAGAACTCCAGCCGACAGACCCTTCCATAAGAAGAATCTAGTAAGAAGAACCTAGAGAGGGGACCCTGTAAAAGGTATAAATTTGTACGGAAGACCTTGAGTTGGAACAGATTTTTTTTACTCCAGGAATTTCCAACTGCTTCAGCTCTCCATTTAAGATATATGGTTAATTTCTCCTTCCTTGACTGACTGATTGACTGCTTAAATTATTTAAAGGCTTCATGATAAGGATATTTTATATTTTTATAAGGGGAAGTTTCAGGATTACAATTAATTTTTGTAGTGATGAAATTGACTATAGCAAACTGAGAAAATTATTCTAAATGAATTTGGGACTCTGATTATAAAGTGATTATAAAGTGGTGACTGAGCTTTGTGTTTATTTTGACTTCTGTTAATGGACCATCTTTTAAGTGAGGATATCATTGTCAAAGGAATTTAATGGATTTCATTTTTTGGGGGGGGGGGAATTGGCATAGTTTAAGACTGATTCTTAAGAGAAGACAGAACGGTAAAGAAGATTGAGTGTCTAAGTTGGCAAGGACAGAGAGTGGCGTTTTCAAGGACAAAAGACTGTGCTATAATGAAAACACTGACAGAGAATCCTGAAGGAGTTTAACCCAATAAATGCTGGAGAAGAGAAGATGATAAAGAAGAGTATAACAGAAGCCACAAAGTAGGGTATTGAAGGCTAATGAATTTATGATTATAATTAATGAGTTAGAATTTATTGTGATGAATTGATGTGATGAATTGATTTCATTAATTGACTTAATTTCTAATCAAGGTACAGGACTGTGAAATAATCTGAACAATTATTAATAATATTATAAGTGCAATGAATTTATGAGAGTGGTATAAAAGTTTTGGTAGAACTGAATTGTAGAGGGGTGATCATATGAAGGAGGGGGTTAAATAGGTAAGATAGTAAAAACAAAAATAAAACAAAAAACAAAAACAAAACAAAACAAAACCCAGTACTTTAATTTGTTGGATTGGGGAAATATATTGTATAAGTAT